>CP092869.1:85355481-85419631 GCA_030710605.1 Cordylochernes scorpioides | reverse complement strand
GATCTATGAAATCAGAAAATAAACTCTAAAGTAATCTACTTCCAATCAATAAATGATATTCAGAACTACAAGTATAATACTAAATGAACATGTTCGTTGTAGATAGGGGGAACCTACCCTGGAATCTGACGTAGATGACGTGCTTTCGTTCTCCGAGACGGTGTAAGATGTCCCAGAAGACGTAGACGGAGGACGTGGCCGCGATAGTGTCAACGGCAGCGCTGGTGGTGTAACAAAGGATCCAGAGACAGTATCCCGACTTTCGAACTCTGAAGTGATGTTCCATCTCGGGCTACGATTCATCCTCATGCTGGCTGACATCTCAGTCGTGGAGTCAACTCCTGAGTAGGTCGTTGTCAGAGCGCGCTGTGACATTGGCTGTTAGGATCAGCCGAAATGGCTGACTGAAGAGTCCACACTTACCTCAGACACTGCCATGGGTGTGGAGGGCGACCCGTGCATCCGGCGAGAGTATTGTTTCTCAGTGGACGGAGAGATCTCCCGTTCAATACTCGAGAGGTTTGGAGCCTGCGCAACATGTATCTACAGTATCTACTTGACCAAAGCATTCGGTTAACAGAAACAGAACGACTGGGAAAATATTCATACTAGTACAGTAGACCCTCCTATAACGCGAGTTTTTACAACGCGATTTCGTACAACGCGATAAAAAAAAATTGCGACAAATTTATTTATACAACGCGAATTTTCGTATAACGAGTTATAAAATAAAATACATGATATTTGTCACTAACAATTTACCCTAACAACATTCGCGTTATACAAGTTTTATTTCGTACAACGCGAATTCCTATAACGCGATTTCATACAACACGGAACACATTAATCGCGTTATAGGAGAGTTTTACTGTATATACAATTGATATACAGTAGAACCTCCCTATAAAGAACACCTAATTGTAGAGCCAAAGTATCCTTTACGGAGAGGTGTTCTCTTACCGGAGAATTGCTAAATAGTAAAAATAGTAATTTTACAAATGAAAACTGTCCTTTGTGGAGAGGTGTCCACTAGTGGGTATCCGCTAAAGGAAGGTTCTACTGTAATATAAGGCGATAACGTTCCATCTATATATAAGAATTGGAAGCATCAAAGAACGAATGTTTCCTACAAACACACAAAAAAACTTCTACTGTCCTTACTGCGATGGAAAAAAATATTGAGAGGAGCTTGAATAATCAGTAATGAACCCTCCCAAATACAGTATTTGAGCTCTAAGAAACGGTCTGGTAGATTATGTTGAGGGTTCAGGCGAGAATCCTCACGCCACTTTGCGCCTGGCGGCGCCAGTGTGGCGGCGGGAACCGGCCGAGACTGGAACCCGGCAGTTTGGTTTTGGTTTTGGCTGCGAGCAGGAGTATCTCCGCGTCTGGCGGTGTGTGATGTTCTCCTTATGTTCCGGCACTGGTTATAAATAAAACCGGTACCAAGGGAGCTCCGACGACTCAGAGTGGATTATTGACAAAACAACGGGCGCAACACAACAGATTAAATTGGCGCAACCACTAGGAGGGTTTACCACTGATAATCCAAACCCTCTGTAAAATCTTTGTTTACGTAATGTAATTAGCAAACGTATTATAAGATTTATTTATTGGGGTATTAGATATATTTATTTACTTACAGGATTGTTGTTAGTAGTAGATAGCGTTAGTTCCTTTGTTTACATTCTATATCGAACTCAACTGTGTTGCCGAGTACGATATTAACTATATTACATCTCTCCTTTTTTATAAATCCATTCTTTTTGGTGGCTTCACCTGGCGACCGCTTCTTGTGAACTTCCGCACCTCTCTGGTCTCCTCCTCTCCAGCTGGATTATCAGTTTCCGACTGCAGCTCCATCCTGTCAGAACCTTTAGGCTGAGTTTCTTGATCTTGCTCCATAGTTGAACAAGCACTTCCACTGGGTTCTTGCTCAAGGATGCTTTCATGGTCTCTTTGGGATTGGTTAGTTGTAATATGTGATTGGTTTCTTCTGTAGAGTCCTTTGTTGTTCTGGACTGTATAGGACCTTGGACCATCTTCTCGAACTATTGTGGCTGGTTTCCAGTTTCTTCTGTTTTCTCTTAAATAAACTTCTTGTCCGATCTTGAAAGTTGGTTCGTCTCTTGATCCTTTGTCATAGTAGAATTTCTGCTTGTTTCTGGATCTTCTTAGCTTTAAAGTGACATCTTTTTGGATGCAAGGTCTTAGCAATTCTTTGCTGATTGGCAAGATTGTCTTTGTTCTTCTTGAAAGTAGTCTTTGTGCTGGTGATCCCATGTCTTCTCTTGGAGTATTTCTATAGTTGAGTAATGCAATCTGGATATCATCTCCACTTTGTTTGCATTTTCTAAGAATGTTCTTTGCTATTTGCACAGCTCTTTCAGCCAGTCCATTTGATTTAGGGTAATGTGGACTTGAAGTCTTGTGATTAAACTTCCATTTGTTGCTGAATTCATTAAACTCTCTTGAAGCATAATTTCTTCCATTATCTGTCTCCAGAACTTTAGGAATTCCATGTATGCTAAAGTTTCTTTTGAGAAATCCAATGGTATCTTTTGAATTTATGGTGTTAATAGGTTCAAAGTTTATGAATCCAGAATAACTGTCTATAATCACAATGTATTCATTCCCTTCAAATTGAAAGATATCTGATGCGACAATTTCCCATGGGAGCTCAGGAATTTCTTTTAGCATTAGGGGTTGTTTTTGTTTGTCTCTTTGTGTAGCTATGCATGTCTTGCAATTTTCTACCATGTCAGAGATATCTTTGGACATTCCTGCCCAATAAATGGAGTCTTTGGCTCTTTTGGTACAACCAGTAATGCCTAGGTGGCCTTCATGTATCTGTTTGAGAACTTGTTTTTTGATTGATTCTGGTATTATTATTTTGGTTCCCCTCAGAACTAGGTCTTCATGAATGGAAAGTTCATCTTTTATATTCCAATATCTTCTGCAAGATAGAGGAACTAGTGACTTTTGGTCTGGCCCTACTTGGATTATTGTTTCTTTTAGTTCTTGTAATTCTGCATCTTCCTTTGTAGCTTTCATGATGTTGGTTGTTGATCTATTGTCAAATGCAGTAATTAAAAGGATTTCTATTGGATTTTCTTCTAGAATCTCATATGATTTGCAATCTCGACTCAGTAAGTCTGCAATCAAGAGCTCCTTTCCACTCTTGTATTTAATATTTGGTCCATATTGATTAATTTCCATGAATATTTTTTGAAGTCTTGGTGGCATTTTATCCATTGGTTTTTTGTAAATGGATTCTAACGGTCGATGGTCTGTTTCTATTAAGAGAGATTTACCATATATATAGGTATGGAATTTCTTACAACCAAATCTAATTGCCAGAGCTTCTTTTTCTATTTGAGGGTAATGCCTCTGAGCATCATTTAATGCAGAAGAAGCATACGCAATTGGTCGATCTTCTTGGAGTAAGACTGCTCCAATGGCATGTTGGCTTGCATCAACCGAAAGTACCACATCTTTGTTAGGATCATAATACTTTAGGGTTGGCGCTTGTTTTAATAAGTCTTTTATTCTTTCCATATCCTTGTCCATCAAGCTGTCCCATTGCCATTCTGTGTTTTTCTTCAGAAGCAATCTCATTCTGTATGTTATCTCTGAGATATTTGGGATGAATTTATGTAAGTATTGAACCATTCCCAAAAGTCTTTGTAGTTCTTTTTTGTTTGATGGTGACTTGATATTGTCAATGGCTTTGACTTTTTCTTCATCTGTTTTTATTCCATCACTGGTGAAGATATGTCCCAAGAACTTTATTTTTGTTTTTTCAAATTCACACTTGTCCTTATTGAGTCTTGCTCCAGCTTCCTGAAGAGTAGTCATGACTATTTTAGTTCTTTCTCTCAGTGTTTGGATGTCTTCAGCATGGATGAGTATGTCGTCCATTGAGTTTTCTACACCAGGTATATTCTCTACAATCTTGGATATGGTATTCTGGAAAATCTCCGGGGCAGTTTTAATTCCAAATGGGACTCTAAGGAAAGCATAACGCCCCCAAGGTGTGCTGAAGGTCATGTAAGGTTGTGTTTCCGCAGCGACCTTCAATTGCCAAAAGCCTTTTAAGAAGTCAAACTTTGTGAAGTATTTTGAGTTTTTGATATTGGAAGCTATGTCCTCTATCGTTCTTAGTGGGTAGTGTCTTCTTAGCAGGATCTTGTTTAGATCTGATGGATCAATGCAAATTCTATATTTCCCGCCTTGTTTCACTACCACCATGTGGCTTGAGACAGGTGTCGGTTCTTCCATTCTTTTTATCACCTTACTTTTCTCCATTAAGTCTAGTTGTTTCTTGACCTCATCTTTTATTTTAAGGGGTATTCTCCTGGGTGGTTTTATTTCCAACTTGTGGTCCCCTTTTGTGAATTCTGCTCTGTATTCAAAATTCTTTAAGCAACCATCTCCGTTGAACAGCTGGTGAAACTCTTGTTCTACTGGTTTTATTTCATTTATTCTCTTGAGTAGTCCTAGCATAAAGCAAGATTCACTGCCCAGTATTGGTGTGGTCCCTGTTTTGGTGACAATGAACTTAATGTCTGCCTTGATGTTGTTTATTATGCATGAGGCAATAATTTCTCCTTCCACCTTAATTCTGTGGCCTGAGAATGATTTTAAACTTTTCACTGAACTTCTGTTAAGTTTTGAATTTATTTTCTTGAAAATGTTCCAAGGCAAGACATTGCACTGAGCTCCAGTGTCCAATTTTATTTTGAAAGGTTCAGTGTTGTTTATTTGGATTTTTTCCATTGGTTCACTAGTGAATTCCGACAATGAATTAATTTGAAGACTAAATTCATCATTTTCTGTTTCTTCTTCTTCTAAGGTATTGATTTTCTTTTTATACCTGAAATTTGATCTGCAACATTTTGCAAAATGATTTGCTTTTTTACATTTATTGCAAATTTTTCCATATGCAGGACATCTTCTAATTGGATGTGTGCCGCCACATTTTTTGCAATTGTCTATTAATTTTGGAACTTCTTCCATTGTTACATTCTTTTTTGGCCTGAAGTTCTTTTTAATGACTGATACTTCTTGATCCGAATGCTGTTGCATGACCTTTATTTCTTTGTTTGTCCTTTCTGCAGCCATGCATATTTGTATTGCCTTATCCAGGTCCAAATCAGGATCACTTAGAAGTTTTTCTCTTGTGTGGTCATCATGAATACCAACAACAACCCTGTCTTTGATTAGTTCATCTTCCAAACTTTCAAACTTGCACTTTGATGCTTGTAGGCGCAATCTTGTGATAAATTCTGTAATTGTTTCAACCATGCTTTGTTGTAATTTATTAAAGTTATAACGTTCCATGGTATAATTCTTTTTTGGCAAAAAGTAGTTGGTGAAACGTTTTTTGATTTCTTCAACTTTTTTAGTTTCTTCTGGAGATAGTACAAATGTACGGTAAATTTTTTGGGCATCGCTTCCTATTATTGTCATGAACGACGCGACTTGAACTTCTGGTTCTTTCTTTTTCATCTCCGTAGCAGTTTCATACCAAGAATATTGTTGAAGCCAATCTTCCCACCTTTCTCTATTAGGATCAAAATGTTTTGGTGCCTCCATGGTTAGTTATTTAAATATTATTCTCAAAGCTATTTATTTCCGCTTATTTTTAAGTTTGGAACTTTTGTTAACCCTTTCAGTTTAGAACTAGGGTTAGCGAAATACGCTACTTTTATTTATTTTAAAATTTAAACTTCTGACACCATGTAAAATCTTTGTTTACGTAATGTAATTAGCAAACGTATTATAAGATTTATTTATTGGGGTATTAGATATATTTATTTACTTACAGGATTGTTGTTAGTAGTAGATAGCGTTAGTTCCTTTGTTTACATTCTATATCGAACTCAACTGTGTTGCCGAGTACGATATTAACTATATTACACCCTCCAAAAAATTATTTCATCGCAGTAAGGATAGTAGAAGTTTATTTTGAGTTTAAAAGAAACATTCGTGCTTTAATGCTTACAATTGATAAATTTTCTTACCCTGATTTATAATTTAATAAAATTCGATAAAATAAAGACATCTTCGGCCAGAAAATTGTCTATATTTTCTCAAAATTTCGACAGAAATCTTTTGTCTTCGTCAGGAAAAAATGAAAGTTAAAGTATTTGGTAAGGCATTAAACATGATTATCTGTGCAAATTGTCTTTTATTTTTGATGTAAATGGACTTAGAGTTACGCAGACGTATAATAATAATTAAATTCTGTATATATTTATTTATTGGGTTTTGACTAGAGACTAGAGTAAATATATTCTGTCGAGAGATATATACTAAATCCGTTGGCCGTTCTTCCCCGTTGGTCATTCGTGACATACATGAATCCTGCCAAGAAGAAAAAGAAGGCCTACAAGCCCATCGTGAACTTCGCCGACCTGGAGAGGGAAGATGAGATGGTGATCTCACGCAACTGCAGCATCCTGAGCTCCATTGGCCATCCTGCCCTGAAATCCCTGCATGAGGACCTGATCCGCTACATCGCCTCGCGGACTGAAATGATCAAAGCCCTCGCTACCAATGTAGAGAACCTCACTGACACCCTCGAGTCCTTCGCAGAGTTGGACGAAATTGAGGAGGCCAACAAGCCCAAGACTGCTTGCCGCGGCACTCAAACCTGCCCTGCTCCTTCCTGCAAGGAAACCAGCTCCCAGACTGACCCAATCAAGCCCGCCACTCCTGCTCCTGCTGCTCTCCCTGCCAAGAAGCCTGCCTCCACCTTGCCTGCTCCTGCTCCAACCAAAAGGAAGCAGTCTGAGGCTCCCAACCCGCCTGCAAAGAGGACAAACCTGAATGGTCCTTCAAAACCTGCGCCTTCCCGCGTATCCAAGCCTGCGGCCGCCCAAGTGATCCTCCACGGAGAAAAATCGGCGGCCCACACAGTGGTCATCTCTGATGACCCACAGGCTGACCCAAGGGAGATGTTAAAAGCTGTCCGCGCTGCCCACACTCTCCCCCAAGGCGTTTGGGCCTCCCTACACACCAAGGGGAAGCTGGTCCTCCACTCCAGTAATCCTGACACCATCCCTGAGGTGACAACCTCCCTGGCCAGCAAGTTGAATGGAATGAAGATCCGCCAGCAGAAGGAGATCCTGCCACGGATCTGCCTCTTCAAAGTGGATGAGGAGACATCCAACTCCACAATTGAGGAGACCTTCCTGGAAACCGCTGCTGTTAGAAAGCTTCCTGGGGACAAGGTGGTGCGCGTGGCGCACCGTTCTGCACCCAGAAGCGGGACCTGCACCGCCTTCATCGAGGTGGACCTCAAGACCTTTAGAGCCCTGGGTGTTCGCGGGAGAATCGTGGTTGATGGAGTAATCCTCAACTTCGAGGAGTCCATCCGCGCCCGCGTCTGCTTCCGCTGTTGTGGCTTCGGCCACAACTCTGCCCAATGCTCCAGAGCTCCTAAGTGCTTCCACTGCGGTCAAGACGGCCACGAAGGCCGCGCCTGCCCATCCATTGCTGACCAGCGCACCTCCAAATGTGCCAACTGCTGCTCCAATGGCCTTCCTGACAAGCACGAGGCGAGAGCCTCAAGCTGCCCCATCCTGAAGTCTAGGGCCCTCAAGTTCTAGGCTTCAAGGACCTTCTGCCTCCAATTCCATCTGCCACTTCTACTGGATTCCTGGCCAATTCAATGCTCCTGCCTCACTTCACCTTGGCGCTGTTCCCCTGCTTGCCCAACGTTTCCACTACCCCTGCGACACATCTCCTGCAGCCAGATCCTAGGGTCCCTTGCCACCTGACATCGCGCTTGGGCTCAAAAATCATAACTTTTGGTTAGTAGCCCGTGAAACCATATTTTCTCTATACTAAATCATTTTTTTTATTATTTTTGGATTAAATTTGTTTTGTTAAATTGCTTCTATGTAAATATTTTTAAAGAAGGAAAATAAACTTCTTTTTTTTTTTAATAAGTTCTGATAATTTTTATAGCTACAGGGATACATCTTCAAGAAAATTAACAACAAAATCTTTTGTTTTCGTCAGGAAAAATGAAAGTATTTGGTAAGGCATTAAAAATGATTATCTGAGCAAATTGTCTTTTATTTTAAAGAAATAGGAATGCTGGCCAGGCAAACTCTATCCTCAAGAAAATCAATAAAGGGATAAGTTCTTGTACAATTTCTCTAGCATTCGAGATAACATGCTCTTCAACCGGAGCTAAAGTTATACTCCAAGTTGCTCCTTTTGGAGTGCATGTTAGCCCGAAAGCCTAGGAAATTGTACAAGAAACAGCCCTGGATGCTTTATTGATCTTCTTAAACAATTGGTGTATGCAATTGATATTAAAATGCTTTTTTTTTTTGGTATTCGGAATTGCCGCTGTTGCTGGATGTTTTAAGAAGACCAATGTCCAATCTTTCGTATTGAAAAGTATAATAAACAACTCTTTCTCCAAACGACCAAGAGAGTTAAGGATAGAATCCAACTAAAAGGCTGAAGCTATAATGGATCTACTTCACACATTGAGGACTGGGATAATGAGTCTACGTTTCAGAAGTAAACCGACTGCCTAGACTCAAGATTAGAACCAACATTTCCAGTTGAAGAATGAAAGAAAAAGACTTAAGTATAAAAATGATAACAACAGATTAAGTTAAAAAATGGAACCAACAGCCTGAGTTGAAGATTGGATCCAACAGCCTAACTTAAAGAAATCACCAACAGCCCAAGTTGAATAAATCAGCCAACAGCCCAAGTTTGAGTCCAACATCTCAAGTGGAAGATATAACCAACAGCCCAAGTTGGAGAATAGAACTAACAGCCCAAGTTGGAGAATGGAACCTGCGGCCCAAGTTAAAAATGAAACTAACAGACAAAGTTGAAGAATGGAGCCAACAGCCCAAGTGGAATAATGGGACCAACAGCCTAAGTTGAAGAATGGGATCAACAGCCTAAGTTGAAGAATGGGATCAACAGCCCAAGTGGAAGAATGAAACCTACAGACTGGATTTAAGAGCAGTAGATCCCACTCACCACGAAGGACGATACTTCGTACTCCAGAGTGGTGCCGCTCTCAGGAGAAGTCGGTTTGCTCCGCAAGCGACGACGCACATGGGAGGATCTCTGCTGCGGCCCGGTGTCAGACGATGTGTGTCAAGTGTCGTCGGCTTACCTTGGCCAGCTCCGTGTAGTGCGGAGTCGAGGAAGGCGTGGACATCGTGTATCTTGATTCTACACGTCACACCCGTATATAGTCGTATGTTACATTGCCACTATATTGCCCCTTTTTCTTTCTTTTTAACAAATAACTTTTTTCTTATCCGTCGGATATTCTATGTCGGAGTTTGAAAGAGGTCGTGCCATTGAAAGATTTGACGGGAGAGGTGCGCTATACTTTTATAGATCAATTTCCTCCCGGCAAAATTTTCTATCTATATTTTGGCCTAGCCACTTTGCCAGCGAACCAGCTAAAAGCTTAGCCTTTTATCCCTGACTAAAAGCTTTACCTTTTAGCATGTATATCGGTATTAAGACAATAACCCAATACGATATTTGATATACCTTTATTGGGGACACACGTGATAACAAATATGAACAAAATTGCCTCTGTCTCTTAAAAAAACAATAAAAACAGACGACCGACGACTTAAAAATACGAAACTTTCTTGCCCATATATATGAGTATATATATTGCATGATATTGAATTTTATTAATATATTTAAAGGGGGGGGGGGGTTGTGTCGCATTGGTCTATTTTAGGATTAGATTTGCGCAGTATAAGAGCTTTAGTTTTAAGATAAAAATAATATAGGAAATTTCTAAAATGTGTTGTTATCATCCAAACTCGTTTTCTAATATATGGATAACTAAATTTCAGTACTTACCTCACCTGAGTGCTTTAATTACAATCTTGGAGAACACCGATAGAAATGAAAGCAGTAGCTCTGAGCAAAAACAACAATAATATTAGTACATTATTGAACAATGTAACAATGAAATATAGAAATTATAAGGAAAATGGCTTCCGAGAGGGTGAGTTTCTTGATTTATGAATACACACAAACACACAGACACGCACAGACATACACAGACATACAGGAGCAGGAAACCGAACGTAAGGATCAGTTAAGAGACCTCTTCCAACAACTGAACGATGAAACTATCCTGAGGCACCTATATAAGCGAGGGATGGACATAGACAATGTCGTGCTTGCGGTACTGTATCTTAGGGAGCATTTCCTCGCGGATACCTTACCTAAACACAAGATCATTCTTGTCAAATTCCTTAACACTGTCATCGAGAATGCTGGGGACAAGTATTCCATAACTCGCAACGGCCTGTCCGAACTCAAGGCGGCTTTAAGCTCCTGATGTAATCCAGACGTCCCTTAGGGCTCCGTCTGTTATAAATATTTCTCCCTATTTTGACCTGTAACCTCTCTCCCTACTGTTGACTAGATGTCAATAAAATGTTTTTAATTGTCAATTGTCACACACACATACATAAACATAAACACACATAACTATATAACAACTCTTTTTTTTTCTGTAGAAGGGAATTAGAACAAGAAAACTAGAGATTTTTAAAGATTTATATAATAAATCTATCTTTTTAAATAATTTTGAATAACACTATGCAGCGCTGAGTTTGTTCATACAAATATATAATGCCTTGACAAAGGTTGGCGTTTAGCCAAGAATAAATATTTTTATTCAATCCATACACTCACACAGATACATACCTACACAAAGCCTTTATTAAGACACCAGTATTATACAGATTCTCTTCTCTCATTGCCGGCTTGAAACAATATCCCCACGATGATCAATCATCATCATGTAGTGGAGGAGACAACGATGAATCTAAGTTATTTTTTTTCTGTTTACTGCTTTGTAAAACTTATATATGACTTATGAGAATATACAATAAAACAAAAAAATCACCCTCGGAAATCATTTTATAATGAAATATAGAAACGGAATGAAACTATTAAATACGGATTTCATTTTTCAAAATAAAGCAAACTTCTAACTATCCTTATCTCAATGATAAAATATTGAGAGGGCCTGGCTCATCGGTGATGAACCCTCCATGCGGTTGCTAACTTAATCTACCATACCACATTTTAAAGTTCGATTATTGTATTGAACGATTCTGCTTATACATATCCAACTTAAAGGGTTGAGTATTAGTTTTGGTATTTATTCAAACTACGGACACAAAATAATATTTTAGACGGCAGTAAAATTGCATGTAAATTTTTGTATCGAGTAATGCTCTCCAGCAAATAATTGATACAAGGTCTTTTAAGAGACACTTGGCAAAAAAAAAAAAAAAATTTTTATTTTATCGACGATACTAAAAAAAAACTTTGCCATCGTCAAAAAAAAAATCAAAGCATTTGGAAAGGCGTTCTAAATGTATATCATACACATTCCGTATATCAGATACATTTATAACGCCTTGCTAAATGCTTTTTTTCCCTGACGTGGACAAAATATGTTTGTCGAAACGTTGAGAAAATGAAAATAATTTCTGTTAATCTGTTCTAAAAATCTGTTTAAGAACAATGAATGCCTGCCAGCTATCTTCAAGATGATACGAAGTCAGTTAAGCATGGTTCGACCATGCCACCATAGATCAATAAGCCAATCTTCTTAACCCTCTCCATCTCTTTCTGCTATCTCAACTCTTTCTGTTCACGGAACTTTCCTAGTACAACTGTGTCCCTTCGTTTTGTGGGGACAATCCCAAGTCTTCCATTCTGCCTCGACCACAACTTCTTGTACTCTGTGAGAGCTGTGAAAGGTTTTCTAAGGTGCAGAGAGGTATTGGAAAACTCTACCACACCTTGACCGTCCCTCTTAGTTACCATATATATATATAGTAAAGATATTTTAATTATGACAAAAAGTAGCTTCAAAAAAATGTATATAGATTTTAAAAAAATATACGACAACGATAAGATGATGATATTTCGAACAAGTGTCAGATAGAAATAGAAGTTCCCTCCTTGCAAGAACAATAAATAAAGTTTGATATAAATAACAATCTCGAATAATTGAGATACACTTATGGACAAAACTTAAGGAAGTTGTACCTTTTATCATGTATATCGGGATTCAGATAATAATTCTGAAAGATATTTGATACATAATAATCTTTATTGGAGAAACACGAGATAACCTAGTGTAAACAAAATTGCTTCTGTCTCCTAAAAAAAAAAAAAGACGACCAGAGGCATTCATATTTTTAAAACTTGAAAAGGGATGCGAAATGCGTCTTATATAAAAATACATATATAATAAATAAATAGTTATAATATATATATATATACTAGACATTTATCAAAACAAACACTGTTAGGACAAAATAATCTTGGGTATCTTTAACTTTTTTATTTATAACGTATTTTGATGCTCATAAAGGTATAGCTAAATGATTAAGTATTTTCCTAAACAGATTGCAGAAGTGTAAATGTTGTTGTTTCAATAACTATCTATTTGTGTATAGTTAGGATTCTCATTTCATAGTTATAAAGAAGTGGAAATGATTCTAGCCGCTTGCTCTAACAATGGGCATTATTAATTGTTATTATTGCAAGCAATCAAACAATTTTTTAAAGGAATTGCCTGCATGGAAACCATGGCATTCCTAACTTCTTTTAAATTTTCCCATCTTATGATTAGAAAAAAAATTAAAAAGTTAAAAATATCATCAAGGTTTTCAAACGCGTTGATCACATTATAAATTTAATTCGTCTTCCTTTCCTTTCTCTATCGATTCAAAGATGGCACGATATTCTAATTTGACCCTTGATTTAAGGAAAATCAAACTAAGTATAGAAAATTGATAAAATAAAAATATTTTCAAATTAATATTAAATTTGAGTTCGGGTTGGGGATAGAAATAAGAAAAAAAAAAGTTCATAATTGATCAAATCATTGTAACTATTTCTAAATAATAATATTTATGATCTTTTGGAATTTAAATGATTAAAGAATAAATCGTTTGAAAGAATTTTTTAAACTCATCGATACTTTTTGCTGCTTATTTTCTTATATTTTCGGAATAATCAAGAATTCTTTTAAAATGCATTCAATATTTCACGATAATATATTTTTTAAATTCTATAAAATAATATATGAATTAATTTCATATTATCTATTCATTCAGCTTCTCGGTGTAGAATACCACTGAAAGATTGGAAATTTATTATAGATAAAAATGAAAAGTATTGGTCTCTATGCGAAATATACCAAATATTAAAACTAAGCGCTTGAATATGTCGACACTTTGCGATATGAAAGATAGTTCGCATTTACTTTTTTTTTAAATGACATAAGAATTATATAAAATCAAATATAAGATTCCATCTATATATTTTCGGTTTTTTTTTTATCGATTTTTTTTTATAAATTGAATTTGTGATAGTAAAGAGAATATTTTAAATGTAAATAAAGCAAAATAGTTAATATGTATATACACCATTTTGCTTTTTATATATTTAAAATATATGGAATATAGGAAATGAGAGAACGCCAATACTTTTGATTTGGAAGTTAGGAACTAAGACAGAGTGAGGAGTTAGAATTGAAATATTTGGGTTGGAAAATTTGGGGAAGGGTTAGGTATTGGAGTGTATATGCATGGTGTTAGGGAAATGTAGGAATATATGGGAATCAGCGAGAGATATAGGAAGAATTGCAGAATAACTTAAAGCAGTTTGATGCAGTAGGGAAACATTTAGAGATGGTAGATCCTCAACAATTAAGGATGCGCGCGCAAGGAAGTTTCTGGAGAAGAGAACTGGGGGTGTTTTCTGAGAGTACTCACTTAGATTGCCGCTAAATAGCTTATTGACAGGTATCGGTATTCAACAATAACTGACTAATAATGGATAGTATATTGTTGTCTTTGCAAGACCCTATCCCATGAGAGACTTGTTGCCCAACCTAAGATTCTTCAGAGAGTAATATCATCTCTAAAGAACTTTAAGGAAACTTCTTATTTAGATTTAAATCCCAATTATTACCACAGATAGTACTCAACTAAAAGTTTATCTCTAGAATTCATAAATTCCATTCTATAGCAATGAAGGATGAGAGAGAGAGAGTCTGCCTTAGTAAAATCTTCTCAGCTTCAGTAAAATCTTCTCAGCTTCAAGGATTGGAAAAAATATATATATAAATCTGATATAATTCCTTGCTGTCTTTAATATAATTTAAATTCCACAGAAAAGTATTCCATCTAGTCAAATAGTGCTACAAACCCAAAATTTCATACCAAAGTAAAAAATGTCTGAAGTTAGCTCAATATTGCAGAATTTTCTTTGAACAACAAAAAAAAAAAAACTCTTCGCCCTTCAAATAAAATTTCTAGAACAATTTAATAAATTGTAAATTAGCGGTGAAAAAGGCCAACTATTTGCATTATTTAAAAAATAATCCATCAAGCAAGATATAATCGTTTTCGTAATGGAAAGAAGAAATTAGTTTTGAATCTTGTTAGGGCATTGCTGGGAGTTTGCACTTTGGCTGGGATTGCGAAATATATTTTTGATTGATTGATGTAGATTGCTGAATATTATACTATTTCTTGTCGAAAGGTATTTATATATATAATATAAAATAATTATACAAAATATAATAAATGAGCAGACCTGTTTGAAGTATTTGAAAGAATGAAGGTAAAAACAAAGCACAAAACATATTGAGATATATTAGTTAATTTGTATATTTCAAAAATCTTGTTGTATATATCTTAATTGATATTAGAGTTGAATGCTAAGAATGGATATTTTTTCTCATAACTTCCTAAATTATTGTTTTCCCTCTGAATCTTCTATAGACATCCTTACCAATACTATCAACCTCTGATGATAAATATATATAGATAATTTTAAACCAAGTTCCTAGAGAACGAAAAAAATATGAGATGTGTGTGTGTGTAATAATGTGTAAGATTGCTAATGTATAAAAACACATATGTTCATTACAATGTCCTTTTTTCTCAATTGGAATGCAGAGCTTCAGTTTAAAAATGTCATTCAGTGCCATGTTGGTTATTTCTATGCTATTAGATCTGCATGCGTCACTTGCGTAGAAGCTTAAGAGGTAGAATTTTCTGGTCATTTTGTCACACCAGAGTGTGCTTCTTTATAATAATGTTTCAAGACAAGATATCTCTGCCATAAAAAAATATAGTAAAAGTATAAATATATTTACCCTGCGGAATAGATGCTGCAATTTGTTAATATTGCGTTGACGAAAATGTATAAATTTCCTAATATAGTCATATCTTTGAACATTTATTCTCCTTATAGGCTTTATTCAATTATTTTTATTTAACATATTGGAAACGCGAAAAATATTAGTATTAGAATCAAATAAGGAAAATGATATACTCTTATATCTCTCATTAAACACCCTTTTCAAATAAAATAATATTAAAAGTAGAACATATATTATTTTAATTTTCGAAAAAAATTAAAAATATATATTTTCATTTTTCAGGTGGAAATCTATTAAGGGATGTTGGGGCACGTTTTTGTAACCATACCCCAACAGAAGGCGTATGTATAATCAAATCAAATGGATACATGGCTTCCCTCCCACATAGACTTACAGACCATTCTTTTTGCCCAGAAACCTAGACAACAGATGACACCAGACTTCCATGCCGAAAGCTGATGCCTGGTAAAGAAGAAGACATCCAGAGACATCCGAGCTGGAAACTGTTGTTTCATATGTACATATATTCCCCTCACCAAAAATTTAGGTAAAGGTGACCAGAAAAAAAAAATGGAGAAGGAAGATCTCTAAAAGACTGAACCGAGAAAGGAAAGCGTTATATTACAGTGCAAGTGAAAAGGGGCCTGTGTCAATTTTAGCTAAGACGGAGGGGGGGAGCGATATATATATATCGTCCCGAGAAAAAGGGAGGATGGTATTTCAATCCATGTGGATGGGAGGGCTGGCGTCTGAAATTTTACACTATCGCCGTAGATGTTACTCTCTTTAGATTTTTGTTTTGGTAATACTATATGTTCTATTTTGATGGAAGAGGCCTGGAGTCTGAAATCTTACACTAGTGCCATGTTGTTTCTCTCTTGAGATTTTTTTTTTTGTTTTGGTAATACTATATGTTCTATTTTGATGAGGCCTGGGGCGTCTATGAAATTGATACTGGAGCCGTTGGCCATTTTGATTGGTTTCTTTCGGCGAATGAAAATGGAGAGAGGGATGATATAAAAGAAGGTTCTTTGCCAAAAGGCAGGATTCGATCGGAGTCGCTCAGTGAGAAGGACGATTTTTAGACGGGCCTGAGACGTAGAGGAGACCAGACCTTGCCGCCGCTTTCGAGAGAAGGTAAGCCCCTTGCCATTATGGCTTAGCCCCCCCTTTTTTTTTATTTTTCGAACAGAAGCTAATCTATTTAGATTCTGAATGGGCCCTAAAGGGCTTTAAGTGACTTAAAAGGAGTGTTAGGGTTCGTATATTTTGTCCCGCTAGAATAGATGGAGATCTAGGTTTCCCCCCCTTTTTGTGTAGTAGCCAACCTAGATTTCGTATGGGCCTTAAAGGGCTATAAAGTAACTTCAGGTCACCTCTATCTAAATTTTACTATGTAAATAGCATATCTCGTCAGTATAGACATGTTCCCAAATTTTAAGATATTTTAAATAAATATCTAGAGAAATTTTCTTGTTTCCTCTGTTACCTATTTCATACATAATTTGCCTTATGGTGCTATTCCCACTGTTTAAATGAAATGTTGTATGTTTCTTACCTATTTGAAGGGAATGTTACTAATAATCAAGTCTCCCATAAATTACCGGCCACATACATTGCCGCGAGTGTCTGTGTTTCAGTGTTTTATAGATTGCCCAATTTAATAACGATTTCATGGGTTGTCTGATGAAATTGTATAATAGTGTCGCGGCTGTTTCCATCTTTAGACCATTGTTCTGACAATATTATATGCTCGATCCTTGCTTTAGCTCAACTCTTAATCAATTACAGAGTTTCCCCCCCCCCTTTTTTTTTCTATTTATTTTATTTATCCTGTTTGCACGAATTGCATTACATGTGATGATGTAAAGACATATGCCGATAGTGCATCACTGACAGCTGTGTTGCTATTATACAACATTAAGGTCTTGCTGCGGGTTATATACATGGGGTTGTTGGCCTAAATTGCTATATATATATATACTTAAGTAAGGAAACTTTAATAAGTCACATCGTGTATCCTCCCTTTTCAATTATCCAAACCGGGAACCCATCAATGTCGCCCGCCGCGGGGCTCGAATTTAGTATATGTTTCATCCCCTATACTTTAGAAATATATACCTAATGAAAAGCCATACTATTTTTGAGTATTGGTGAAGTAGTCCACGCATCCTGAGATTAACAGTCTATTATAAATCGTGAATTTTAATTTATGCTTTCCGTTTCACGGGCATTTTATCAGGCAATGAAAGTTATGTTGAGGCGGTGTATACCGCATCTCTCGCCGCTGTCTTTTACGATTCACATTGTGGCAAAACCTTAATATTATCATTGATTTCTGACATCAAAGTAAAAACGTCTATGGGGATGAGTATCTTTTATTCTGGTCTTCTCGAGCTTTCGAGCTTGTCCGCCCTTCTACAGGAGAAACATATACAATATATCAAGAAAATATAACGTCGCCTGATGCTAAAACTATTATGATTCTATGTACATATATATATATACATTAGAAAGTTTTGCATATTATTTGTTTTCTTAAGACATATTTTTTTTGATTAAGGTATTACACATATTCTACTATTGTTTGCTATATTCTATGAATTATCTTATAGGTTAGAAATTCTATTATTTAAGTAGTTTTATAATAGTTATTGGCTATTACATATAAGTTACTTATATTATTGTTGATATTATTAGCTGGTACTAGGATATATTGTGTTATATGTTTCGGGCAAATCTATTTCTATTAATGCTATTGTATTTTCTGAATAATAGAGAATCAATTATAAGCCTTTGATATTTGCTGTTTATGTTATTGTAATGTATTCTAGGTTCTCCTAATGCGAAAGTGTGACCTGTTCCTTTGCAGTATTGGAAAATTAGAGACCTATTGTCTTGATTAATAACGTTGCGTCTATGTTCATATATTCTATTGCTGACTCTCCTTCCTGTCTCCCCTGCGTATTTTGGCTTGGCAGCTGTATACACTCTGACAAGGGAAGGTTATCTTAAATTGATAAATGTGCATTTTTTTGCCTCAAGTAGAGATTTCCAAGATTCTATTTCTGAAACATTTTTTTTTTGGATGAAGACAAATAAAACCATCTTGATAGTATTGAATTTTACAGTAAATATTTGCCAGCAGAAGGCATGATGAGATTACATGAAATTTAAACCAGTTATATGCTTAGTATGTTCCTTCAGTTGTAATTTGACACCGTCTTGAAATAAAGAAATTGGACGGTGCGCTATATCTTGATGCTGGATATTTCTGTGTCAGAAAGGTGTAGTTATTCTGTTTAATGAGAATTCCAATAATTATCGAAATTTAGCAGATTATCATTGGGGATTTGAACAACTGTCTTGAAAATTTTTGAACAGCCCGAGTAGATAAAGGAGTCCTGGAGTTAGAGTGGAGAATTAGTAGTACAGACTGACCACTCGACGCAGATAACTCTAGGGAACAATTATTGTGTTAATCCGCCGTAGACAAGAAGAACATTGATTCTCAGGATACTCGATAGGCAGAATTTTGAGAATTGATAAGGTCATGGTTAAAGTTTACACAGGCATGTGGGAGTAAAGACAGTGATTTAAAGAGGCAGCCTTATGCCTTAAATACTTTCAGTGGAAGTAGATGCCACTGCAAATATTCAGGTCTAATAATTTCCAAATTTGAAGTCATGCATGACGGGTTAGCACGGGATTGACGCCTGGACGGGCTTTTCACTGGGATTAATCGAGCTTGCGAAAGAACTAGAAGAAGTGTGACATGTCACGCCACTGTACTAAGATAATAATTGAGAAGATTTATGTTGAGCCAACTGAAATTAGTAAAGAATTAAGAGATTAAGGTCTTATTCTTTGAGTTTTACACTAATTTCAATTACGCGATATGGACGGCGTTATAAGTTGGGTGGAAATGGTTCGGCCGCAATGGGATGGTCTCCTGGAGATGGTACGATCAAATAATACTTATTGAATGCCGGGCGGGATCGCATAAAGCGTTTAAACGATATCGAGAAATGCTTAAAGAAACACCCTAGAAGATTGGGGATCGACAAAATGATGACATGGAAAATGCTCAACATTGTACATTGGCAGCAAAATGATATCTTGCTATTGTATGGACGACCACTCCTTCCTGAAATGTGCAGCGGATGTTAGTCCCAGAATTAGGTCCTTTGAGGCGACACTTTCCTTTGCAGATGACATAAAGACGCATGACAAAACAGCACATGAGCATTTAAACTAGCTTCAATTCCTGCCATTAATTAATTTAGTTGACCAATAGCTATAGAACCGCTGGAGACCTCCATACCCTGTGTGAATATTTTAGTGAGAAATGAGCGATTCAATTCTATGAGCCATGAGGTATCCTATAAGATCAGAGATGTGCCCCATTCAATTTTTTTTTTTATAGTAGCCAGTGCGAGATATTTCCAGAATGTTTTTTTTTTTTTTTAACTGTCATATAATTCGGAAACTAGAAAACTACACTATTTTGATACAGTTTACATCTAGCATCCATGTGAACTCAATATGACTATTGAACGTAGATTGAAGATTAATGAGCAAGCCAACCTAAAGAGAACGAGTTTAATAGGCTTACAATCAGTAGTTGAAACAGACTATTCGCACAATTTTGTTATGTTCTCCCCCTAGCTGATCTATGACATTATAGATTTTTTTTTTTAACAAGGTGACTACCCCGTCGAGTGTATATGAAGGTATAAAGGTTTAAAGGTCATAGGCTGTTGGAATAATAATACACTAGTAATAATTATAGTTCATTCTGATGTACAGTAGAGGCAGTGAGAACAGCGCCTCTACCATCATGGCTAGTTAGTTTCAATACACCCAGAAAGAGCATTGATCTAAGATTACTATCCACCCACATGGATGAACATGTACCTCTCCCATTTCCTTTCCCTTTTGGGCCATGAACCCATCTTTCACCCCTCGGTTCCCTGCCCCCATTAATACATGAGATCCTCTTCTCCAATCCCCACTACTAATCTGGAATATTTCAGACAGCAGACTGAGAGAGAACCATGCACCCTGGAGATGACCCCTCACCCAGCCAGACGCCGTTGCCGTCTGCGCTATACCATTTGGAGAAGTTTGAGGGAAATGGGCTCATACCATTCGACAAGTTCATCCGGGACTTCGAATTGGTCTACGATGTGAAAGCCCTGGATGATTCTAGGAGGAGGATCCTCCTGGACAATCACCTTCGAGGAGCTGCGAGAGAGTTCGCCCTCCAGGCCTCCCAGATCAAACTGGGATACAACGAATTAAAGGAAAACCTGGAACAGAGATTCTCCAGGAGGGCCCCCAAGAGAGAAGCCAGGAAGAAGTTCTTCTCCTGTAGACAAAGGCCCGGAGAAAAGGTTAAGGAATACGCGAACAGAGTGCGGAGCCTTGCCTCAGAAGCCGAGTCAGATGGCCTGAGGATCGACATCACTGAGGTCGCTGATATCTTCCTCACTGGACTCTGTCCAAACCTGTGGCAGAGAGCCCACCAACTCCAGAATGAGTCATGGGAGGTAATTGTGAGCAGTCTCCACCAGATCGAAGAAAGGGATGACGAGTACTCCAGATGCCAAATGGAAGATGAAGAGGGGAGTGCCAGGAAGTTGAGGGAGTTGACGAGCCAGATGGCCCGGCTGGAATCCAAGTTAAAGAACCTGGAGACGGAAAACCAGGACCTGAGGAGGACCCACAGGGAGCAACCCAGGATGAATATGGGAAACAGGTGGGACACCAACCAGGCCAGAGGTTTCCAGCGGAGAGGAGGTTCCGCTCAGAACAACCAGCCCACTATACAAGGGACCAGGCAGGAGAGACCCCAACAGAACCCCAACGGTAGAGCCCCACAAGAACAGCGCAAGGAAGGCCCTCCAGCAACAACCAAGGGAGGAGCGCCAAGGGGGTATGAGGGCCCCGAAGCAACGCGGACACCCATCAGGTGCTTCAGATGCGGGGAGACAGGCCACATGGCAAGAATTTGCACAGCCATGACAAAAAAATAGGTCCGGCTTGCCTCAAAGCAGGGAATGGGGGAACTCTAGCCGGCCTACCTGTAATCACTTGTACATTTGTAGATAAAGGTTGGTCTCTGAGTAATAGGACTATCAGACTAATTATCGATACAGGCTCAGAGGCCAACATTGTAAATATAGATTCCTTGGATATTAGCGCTGAAGGTTTGGGTAAACCCACCTTCCTTAAGGGGATTAGTGGGAGTGAGTTAAGGTCACTGGGGAGTGAGTTAATAGAGGTTAGGGCCTATATCAGGGGAAAACCCATCAGGGAAGTAAAAACAACATTTGAATACTGCCATCTAGGTGGGCTAGGCTTTGATGGAATCCTAGGTATGCCAGGATTCAAGGCTCTAAGACTCACTCTCAACCATGATGGAAGCGTCAGATCAGACTTTGAGCAGGACGAAGAACCGACTAAGTCGGCCTTCCTGTCCTCGTTACAGGCCAGTGAGGTGCCTGTCAGACCACCCAGTATACCTCTACATAAAATCAGGACAGGGGAAGACGTCCTTAGGGCATATAGTCACTGTTTCTGTGACGACATCTCCGATATGGGCGATGGGTCAACCATCATTGCCCCTAAGTTAAAGATACTGACTGGAAAGCCAGTCTATAGACGTCAGTATCCGATCCCAAATAAGCTGGTCTCAAAGGTGAAGGCCTTAGTAGACGAATTGGAAGAAGCTGGAATAATCGAGGGGAGTACATCCTTATGGAATTCTCCCCTATTCCCCGTTGCTAAAACAGACGGCAACGTCCGCATTACAATGGACCTGCGATTAATTGATGAGGTGACAGAATTCTTCCCGTTCCCAATACCTCGTGTTGAAGACAACCTGCGTGCTTTTGCAGGCGCAAAGGTCTTCAGCACATTAGACTTGACCTCTGGATTTTTCCAGATTCGCATCCCGGAGGGTGATAGAGATTATTTCACTTTCTCTCTGCCCTGGGGGAGATATCGTTTCACACGTCTACCACAAGGAGCGAAGAACTCAGCTCAGATCTTCCAATGGGCCATGAATTTGGTCCTAGGGGATTTGTTGTATAAATGCGTTCGTTTGTACATCGATGATGTCATCGTCTACAGCGACTCTCATGAGCAGCATGTAGCGGACCTTGCCGCTGTACTCGAACGCCTGAGTCGCTTTAATCTAAAGGCTAGGCGTGGGAAGAGTTATTTCTTCAAGGGCTCTGTAGATTACCTCGGTCATGTAATTGATCAGGATGGGATAAAACCCATGTGGGATAATGTCGCGGCTCTCAGGGATTTGAAACGTCCCCACAACATCAGGGGGGTCAGAAGTCTTTTGGGTACTGTAAACTACTACAGGCGCTTCATACCCAACGCAGGTGAACTCCTAGCTCCACTAAGTAACTTATTGAGAAAGGGGCGAAGATTCACTTGGGGTACAATAGAGCAGACAGCCTTTGAGACCATAAAACAAGTACTAACCAGTGAGCCTTTACTGGCTCATCCAATGATAGGGCGACCATTTATCCTCAATACAGACGCCAGTGGAATAGCGGTTGGCGCTTGTCTCCAACAGGAGATAGACGGGGTTGTCAAGCCAATAGCTTACTATAGCAAACGGTTGATAGGCCCCGAAACTCGCTATTCCACAATCGAAAAGGAGGCTTATGCCGTAGTGTTGTCTCTGCAGCACTTTAAACACCTCCTGGCGGGCAGTAAGGTTGAGGTGCATACCGATCACAAACCGATCACTTATAACAAGGGGACTGATTATAAGAACGCTCGATTGTCTAGATGGGCAGAGATCATCCAAGACTTCAATGTGACATTTGTGTATGTCCCGGGGAAAGAAAACACGGTAGCCGACTTCCTCAGTAGGTTCCCGTGTGAGGATGATCCTGAACCATCACGAGATAAGAGAGTTGTGGCCGCAGTAATTAAAAATCGTGGGCCCCCCTTGATAGATAGTGATCGGACGTGGGAAGGTTTGCTTAAGGACAAGAAATGGGCCCCCCTTATTGAAACTAATAGGTGACAGACGGTCTACCGAGACTGTAACTTATAAAAATAAGGATTATAAAATGCACGAGGGTTACCTCGTGTCTAAGAACAGTGGGGGTATCTGGGTGAAGGTGGTTCCGTCAGACATTAGGGAGATGGTGATTAAATATCACCACGACGTTCCGACGGGAGGTCATTTTGGGGTCAAGAAGGTAATGAGAAGGCTGAAGGACGATTATTATTGGCCGGGTATGAGGACACAGGTCCGAAAACTATATATACAGATGCGAGGGTTGCCAGCTCTCAAATCAAGGTGTAACCAAGGCTGGTAATGCTCCCCACTTCAGGCCTGGAAAACCATTTGAGCATCTTGCTCTAGACTTCATAGGACCCTTAGAGAAGACTTCCAAAGGACATTCTAGCATCCTGACCATAGTCGATTTATTTACCAAATTCCCTATTTTAATACCTACAAGAGACCAGTGTGCCAGTACAGTGGTTAAAGCGCTGTTGGAAAGCGTAATTACTATCTTTGGAGTACCGAAAACTATACTTTCGGACCGGGGTTCGGCATTCATTAGCTGTATTTTTAAAGGGATTTGCAAGGCCATGGGGGTAAGTGCAGTGAACACCACTGCTTGGAGACCTCAAAGTAATGGCGCTGTAGAAAGGCTCAACAGAACAGTAATTGAATCTTTGCGTAGGTGTGAAGCAGGTTCTAATTGGGATGACATCCTACCCATGGTAGCTTTAGCTATCAGGACCACTGAACATTCTAGTACAGGATTTACGCCAGCGAAACTCGTCTTCGGACATGAGCTGAGGCTCCCGCAACCCTTTCAGGAAGCGGGACAAAGTCCTGTAAGCGACGATTTGATTGCTCAAACGGCAGCCTTCTACGAGCGGGAACTAACAGAGGAGGTCGAGAAGATAAGAGAGGTGGTAAGGCAAACCTACTTGAGTGAACAGGAAGAAGCTAGGACTAAGTTTGAAAACAAAAGGCTGAGAACTTTTAATAATGGGGATTTAGTCCTAGTGGAGAGAATGCATGAGACGAAGGGGCGTCACAAATTTGAGCCAAGGTATGGGGGTCCATATGAGGTACTAAAAAGGGCTGGTGATACTGTATATCTCTTGAAGAATCTAGAAACTGGGAATTTGGATAAATACCATATAGATAGGTTAAAACAATACCATATACCAATTAGGATTTTCCCCACAGAGGAGGAGGAGACTAGTGATGGTAATTCAAGTCAAGGTTCCAGTGATGAAGATCATTGGATTCATCTTACAGGTCCAGCTTATCTCCCTAATAGGTCCGTTAATGTAGTGGTTCCACAAGGGGTGACAACCAGAGCGAACTCAGAAGTAATGAGACGAGGGGAAGTTGACAGAGTTAGTGTGAACAGTTTAACTTTACGCAGGTCTACAAGGGTGAAAAGGCCCACACAGTGTAAATTCTGCTTAGACTGTCGCCTCTAACTAGGATTTTGGAGTGTGTACGGAGAATCAGCTCGATAGAATGAGAAGTTTAGAGATTTCAACCTTTTTTTTAACCTTTTTTTTTAAAGTAGAACTTCATTAGGATTCCTTTTTTTTTAATACAAACTATTTCTTGTTAAAACCCGAGTTTCAAAGACCAATGAGAATAATGTATACCATTGTGAATTAACTATTTAGTGTAAATCTGAAATTTTAGTTATTATCAGGAGTAATAGGTGAAGGAAGGTGTAGGAAATCACAACTTAGAGGGGGGCTATGTCTAAAACAACAAACCTAATAGGCATCCTATGGCTTGTGTTGGGTAATTCAGAAACCCTATAATCCCTGGCCTTCAGGTAGTAGCTTTGAAATAGGTTTCTAATGAGAACATGAAAGGTCAATCTCTCAGAGTGAAATTGTGAAGTATAGGGACCCTAAGCCAGGGGTAGAAGTTAAGTAGGCCCAGACTATAGTCGATCCTTGGAAAGCACTTGAGAATGTTAGTGTTGGGTAGTGAATCGTAAACCCTATAAATCCATCTTTCAATAGAGTGCTGAGGTCGGACTACTGCAAAGGGGACAGACGCACGAGGAAGTAAGAAGAAAGTGACTTCACCCACGGTGGCTAGGGGAGAGACTCAATCCGCTTTTATGAGGTGTCACGCTTAATGGTCCTTTATTCGCCATTATAATTTGTGTATGTCTTTATATAGAATTGTCGTGAAAAGTCGCTTGGTGTCAAGGCAAGGGCAGTTTTTGAAGTTACACTGATTTTTTAGTAGGTTAGCTTCCAGATTATTTAGAATTGTTAACATTTGATTGTTAACAATCAATTTTGTTTATTTGTTTAAATATAAATAATGTTTATCCACGTATAGATAACTTTTATGTAGAGTTTGTATGAGGCATTTATTTAAGTCAATAGGGCTTTAGTCCCCACTTTGTTTTAATTAGATAACTTTATTTGATTTCTCATTGGTCCTGAAAGACTTTATTATTGTTAGGGTTTATTTGATAGATAATTGTAGTACTTTGGCATTTATAGCAATTTTTAACTATAGTATGAATGCAGTCTGCGAATGAAATATGTATGAATGGAATGACTAATGATTGTTGTCAAAGTTAAAAACTATTATACTGTTAGACCAAATTTACTTTAGAGTAGTGTTAGGGAATTTAATAGGTTCAATTTTCAATTTTGATTTCTTTATTTGTTAGGAACGATAGCCTCACAGGACTGTAAAAACTCTATTCTTAGGAAAATATTCGCTCCATTTTTGTTAGGTCTCCTTTTGGAGGAGTATAATTTTTTTTTTTTATTTCTATTACTAGGGTAATAAAGTATTCTTTGTTATTTATATCAACTTGAATTTTAAGAGTCGTAGATAATGATCATATCTCGATTCTCAGACTGGAAGGTTGTGGGAGGTTATGATCAGACCAGAAAACCCACAAAACTTCTCCTCATTAGAGGGAACGAAGAGGTATAGATTGAATTTTATGCAGGATGGGGGATTTGTTTTAGCCATGCCGTATAGCCTGGGGTATAACGGCGCGACCTTGGGTAACCGATCTGACACCGTAGTTTCGACGCTTTTAGCGTGGCTGGAGCGAGGGTGTTCTAGACGGGAGGTCCTGTAAGATTGGCATGTAGGCAGAGATTGCCCAGTTATTCTAGACGAAGTGTTTCCGTCTATTGAATTTTTTTTGGTACCAGTTTGATCCCCCATAGCTAGCGGAAGTTTCTTCTAATAAAGGATTCGCCCTGCCATACGTTTTGTTGGAATGAATTCGAGTATAAGACCGATTCGAGAGGCAAAATAAGTAATTATTAGGACCTTCAACGAGTTTAAACTCGTTTCATGATAGGATAAGATTTTAAAGTATTAGTTAACTATAAGGACCGCGAACGAGACGCCAGAACGAGCCAATGAGTCAAAGTTTTAGAAGTGTTGTATTGAGGACAGTAGAATTAAGAGCAGTTATACAGGGAGTAGAATTCTGAAGGAATTTGTAAAAGGAACCAAAATTTAAGATTGATAAAATTCAAACTTATAAGATGTAGATTTATAGGATTCAGGTCAATGAATAGAGAGTATATTAGTAGATGAAAGTAATATGAATTTCTTGGAAGGGGGAGGTAGCTGAACTGTACACACCCCAGAGGCAAGGTAAACGGAGCCACAAACAAAATAGTAGAAATTGATTAGTCGCTCTGCCAAAACAGAAAAAATTCTCTTCATACGGTTGTCACCCTAGATATAATGGACTGTGTAGTTTAATAGAGGTCTGGGCTATGTTCCATTTGACCAAGATTCTAAATGACGTACCCATCTGGGTTGAGAGAGTATTGTAATTTGAGGAATCTAACACACAAGAGAGAACCCACCCTCCAGTAGGATCGGGATAGACGAATATTACCCAGTGACCAACTCGTGATTCCAGACTGAATAAGATTGAAAAACTTAACTGAGATACTAAACCTTGAACCTTCAGCGCACAAATATATATAATGTGTTTTCATTTTCTTATTGAATATGTTATTATTTTATATCATATATATTATATTATAATCATATGCTATTCATTTCAACAATTTTATTTCCTTTGATATTCATGATATTAGTAATATTTACCGGCCATGTTGCGATTTTTTTTTTAACATGTTGTCATGGCTTATTCTTCCCTCAAGGCATGATCTATTTTATCCTTATTGTCTTTTATCCGTCTTACTTGTATAAGTATATATATTTTGTCATCATATATAATTTTGTAGTAGTTTTCTTTATCATCTATCATGGGATGATTTTTATCATATTTAATCACTATCTGCATGATACGTGTTTTCTTCAATATATATATTATACCCATCATATAACATGGAAGGATTCATTTTATCATTACATATTTCGTGCCTTATATAATAATTACTTTCACAATTTGTTTTCTGTAAACTTTTTTTTTTATTTAGCAAAAGTCATCATGTCATAGGCTAATCATTATGTATCAAGATATTTCTTTCAGCTAACTATAATTATCCTTTCCTTTGATTGTATATGTATAACTATACCACACGAATGTCTTGATTGGTACTTAAATAAAGATGCTGGCATGTTTTAGGAGTTGGACTAGTCAGTTATTTCTAAACGACTTCTTGGCGCCCAAAATTTTATATATAATATGTAATAGGGAAATGCTCTAACTGTATTGTTAGCAGAAAGAAGGTAGCAATGAATCCAGCACCACAAGAGGCAAGGATGGGGTTGAGAGGACTTACCACAAGGAGGGCCTACTCCTCAAGGCCAAAGAAGAAAGTGGAAGGGTGGTATATATACCCATGAATGGTAAGACAGATGACCTTGCTTACTTCCATACATATGATATGACTGTCCCCCATAACCTATGTTGATAACAGTGTGCTGACAGAATAATAACACATAAAAAACCCCTTTGCCAGGATGCACAATGCCCACTAATGTTCGGAATAATAAACATCTAGAATAGCATACCATCATTTTGATTAGCCTTATCTTCCCTATAGGTTTCGGTACACCTGGCTTCACCTAGTAATGGAAAATGCATTTTGCTAGAAATGGGCCTGCTTTCATAGTAACTGATGAAAGGCAGATGAATAATGAATAGCACAAACGCATTTGTCCATTACTTGGCAGGGGGAGGATTGTTGGGGCACGTTTTTGTAACCATACCCCAACAGAAGGCGTATGTATAATCAAATCAAATGGATACATGGCTTCCCTCCCACATAGACTTACAGACCATTCTTTTTGCCCAGAAACCTAGACAACAGATGACACCAGACTTCCATGCCGAAAGCTGATGCCTGGTAAAGAAGAAGACATCCAGAGACATCCGAGCTGGAAACTGTTGTTTCATATGTACATATATTCCCCTCACCAAAAATTTAGGTAAAGGTGACCAGAAAAAAAAATGGAGAAGGAAGATCTCTAAAAGACTGAACCGAGAAAGGAAAGCGTTATATTACAGTGCAAGTGAAAAGGGGCCTGTGTCAATTTTAGCTAAGACGGAGGGGGGGAGCGATATATATATATCGTCCCGAGAAAAAGGGAGGATGGTATTTCAATCCATGTGGATGGGAGGGCTGGCGTCTGAAATTTTACACTATCGCCGTAGATGTTACTCTCTTTAGATTTTTGTTTTGGTAATACTATATGTTCTATTTTGATGGAAGAGGCCTGGAGTCTGAAATCTTACACTAGTGCCATGTTGTTTCTCTCTTGAGATTTTTTTTTTGTTTTGGTAATACTATATGTTCTATTTTGATGAGGCCTGGGGCGTCTATGAAATTGATACTGGAGCCGTTGGCCATTTTGATTGGTTTCTTTCGGCGAATGAAAATGGAGAGAGGGATGATATAAAAGAAGGTTCTTTGCCAAAAGGCAGGATTCGATCGGAGTCGCTCAGTGAGAAGGACGATTTTTAGACGGGCCTGAGACGTAGAGGAGACCAGACCTTGCCGCCGCTTTCGAGAGAAGGTAAGCCCCTTGCCATTATGGCTTAGCCCCCCCTTTTTTTTTTATTTTTCGAACAGAAGCTAATCTATTTAGATTCTGAATGGGCCCTAAAGGGCTTTAAGTGACTTAAAAGGAGTGTTAGGGTTCGTATATTTTGTCCCGCTAGAATAGATGGAGATCTAGGTTTCCCCCCCTTTTTGTGTAGTAGCCAACCTAGATTTCGTATGGGCCTTAAAGGGCTATAAAGTAACTTCAGGTCACCTCTATCTAAATTTTACTATGTAAATAGCATATCTCGTCAGTATAGACATGTTCCCAAATTTTAAGATATTTTAAATAAATATCTAGAGAAATTTTCTTGTTTCCTCTGTTACCTATTTCATACATAATTTGCCTTATGGTGCTATTCCCACTGTTTAAATGAAATGTTGTATGTTTCTTACCTATTTGAAGGGAATGTTACTAATAATCAAGTCTCCCATAAATTACCGGCCACATACATTGCCGCGAGTGTCTGTGTTTCAGTGTTCTATAGATTGCCCAATTTAATAACGATTTCATGGGTTGTCTGATGAAATTGTATAATAGTGTCGCGGCTGTTTCCATCTTTAGACCATTGTTCTGACAATATTATATGCTCGATCCTTGCTTTAGCTCAACTCTTAATCAATTACAGAGTTTTCCCCCCCATTTTTTTTCTATTTATTTTATTTATCCTGTTTGCACGAATTGCATTACATGTGATGATGTAAAGACATATGCCGATAGTGCATCACTGACAGCTGTGTTGCTATTATACAACATTAAGGTCTTGCTGCGGGTTATATACATGGGGTTGTTGGCCTAAATTGCTATATATATATATACTTAAGTAAGGAAACTTTAATAAGTCACATCGTGTATCCTCCCTTTTCAATTATCCAAACCGGGAACCCATCAGGGACCGAGCGCAGAATGTTTCCAGTAATTCCCATCCTCTTCATCGAAAACACTGCCGCACCTGTATAGTGATCCTGGGCGTGATCTTATATTACCTTAATAAATATATGTAAATGTGACACAATAAAAGAGAAACTTGAAGCTTGGGGCGAGGATAATATAAAATTAAACTGTACAAAATAAAATTTAAAAAAATGGACTATTACCAAAGTGTAGTCATAAACAAGAAAGGGGAAGCCTGAAACACTCACGTTGTGAAGAATACCCAACCAACACGCACTGCAACTTCAAATTCAACTAACTAATAAATTTCTGCCAAAAAGCTTCAAAAATGACAGAGGCTGCAGCAACTAACAAAGTTACAGGAGAACAACTTCTCTCTTTAAGCCTTTTTAAAGTTTATTACACTGGACAACGAAGATGCACTATACAGGAATGACTCGATGACTCTACAGGAATCTACTCTGTGTCAAGGTAAAAACAGCACTGAAAGACACAACCTATTCCAAGGTCGTCTCAAGATAAACTGCCTCAAACTCACTATCCAAGCAATCTTCGCTGAAGCAAGCTCTAAACATACTGACCCCACAATTCGAATCCCATATAGTTGTTAAATCTTCTGATCAGACCAAAGACACAAGAGAAATTTTGAGAGAACCTCAGAACAATCACTCCTCACTGACCACAGAGTAGCTTCAATAAAAGGAATGGGGAAGCTGGTTCTTCACACTAAAACGTCAGAAGGAGCTACAAATTTGGCTTATAAATTACATAACATACACTATCAGATGACTTTTTCTTAATTTGACCTCCTAATCTCAATGCAATTTTACTTTGTACTATTTTTTTCAAAATTTTTATTCCTAAAAATATTTGCAAGAAAATGTAAATTCTTTCAATAACATGTATTATGGAAAAATTAAAAATAAGTAAAATAAAGGCAATTATAAATAAATTTTAATATGGTAAGATCATAAAAAAAAAATTATTGAAATAATTGCTAAGAAAAAAAAAATATCACGATTGTTCTAGGTGGCAGGCTTGTAGCAGTGTTTATCAACATTTCGAAAAACCTGTTTTATTCACTTTTGTCATCTTTGTCCGGCATTAACCATGTCTTTCTATATTGCTCTAGCTCTAAGTTTATACTTGCTTTATAGACTTTACAAAGCAGATGCTGACCTAACAGTGCTTTTCAAGGAAAAATTTGGCAAGAAAATAAGTAAGTCTTTATTTTAAGACTAATAACAGTTCCTTTTATACATCGGTTCTCCAAATATCAAATGTTATTTATTCATTTAATAGAATATCCGTGGGTGTATATAAATATATATTATTTTCAAAAAAATACATAGTATTTTTATTTATGTTTCGTAAATTATTTTCAATTTCTACAACATTTCTGAAAACGCGAAAAATTATCATCGTAGTGATAAAACAAAACGGGTCAAGCTAGATTGTGTATTTTTGGCATAAATAAGATATTTAGGGATAAGATCGTTGACATTTGATTATCTAACCAAAGTCTTTCAAATTCAGTGAACACAAAGACACCAAGTTTCCTAGCTAAAAATGCTCTCAAAGTGCAATTTTTTGACCTTGATCACTTTTTAAATAAATTATATTACATATTTTTGATCACCTTTCAAGGATAATGGCAGCTACAGAGATGCCATTTTTAAAGATTAGATTATAATATAGGGGAAGGTTGATGAATATATAAAAAATATCAAATAATTTGGTTAAAGAAGTGTTGAGTCAAATGAACTGCACAAATATGGAGATATTGAAAAAGCCCAAATACTTTTTGAAAAATTATTCAATGATAGAAATAAGCTAATAAGACCAAATAAATGAAGAGTGTGTGATGTTTCGGTAACATCGTTGTTACCATCTTCATACAAAAGTACAGAATCTATAATTCAAATTGTGCCTTATCATTCAATTATTCTTTCTTATCTTCACACTGGGTGAAGTAGAATGCGTCTGCCTTTGTCATTAAGACTGGGAGCACTACTCAGTGGCAGGCCGACTTAGCTCCAAAACAAATGGCCGCCTCTGACATGAGGAACAGACGCCATGTGCAGCCGCTCCTAACATGGAATACAGACTCATCCTGTATCCCTGGATTAGGAGCCCTTACAGGGTACTATCAGCAGGGCCAGCTGAGCCCAGGTTTTTTAGTGAGCTTGTTACTGCTCCCCCTCCTCCTTTTTCATCCGGGCTTGGGACCGGCAAGGGCGGAGTTAATTTATTATTCAATGATAGACTTTAATGGATCATTTTTTTAATCAACAAAATAGATGAGTCAAACACTAGATTTCCATATAATCATATAGATATTAAATCTGTAGTTCTTTTGAGTCTTTCAAAGGTTGGGGATGAGCTCATCAATGAATGATGGGGTTATCAGAAATTTGAACTTATTTTTGTGGAAGTGGAACTTGTTAACAAAGTAGTTTGGTAATAACAGTAGAACAGACAATCTGTTAAAGGACAATACCTAGTTGCAAAGCCAAAATGTCCTTTAGAGAGAAATATCTTCTTACCAGAGAGTTTCTATATAGTAAAAAATGATCTTTTTTTTTTTTGCTTATCCCTAGTACACATGATACAGGCCATGATAATCATTCTTCTTCTTCTTCTTTCTTATCTTCACTCAATCATAATACAGTATCAAGCTTGTAAAGTTAACAACCATCATGATTGGGTAAAGTAGAATGCAGCTGCCTTTGTAATTAAGACTGGGAGCACTACTCAGTGCCAGGCCGACTTAGCTCCAAAAGAAATGGCCGCCTCTGACATGAGGAACAGACGCCATGTACAGCCGCTCCTAACATGGAGTACAAACGCTGCTCATCCTGTATCCCTGGATCAGGAGACCTTACAGGGTACTATCAGCCGGCCCAGCTGAGCCCAGGTTTTTTAGGTGAGCTTTTTACTGCTCCCCCTCCTCCTTTTTCATACGGGCTTGGGACCATGATAATCATGGTGGGTAGAAGTAGGCGACTGCTTTTACTGTAAGTGCACCACATGTCTACACATGTGAAAAGCAGTTCGACCTTGCACTTACAAGTGTATCAGAGCTCCATTTGGTTACTTGCACTCGCCAGCAGGTTTGGACTTTTTCAGGAATCAGGGACCATTGGAGCCTTTTTTTTTTTTCAATTTAAAAAGAATACTACGCATCAAAAACACCTCTCTACAAAGGACAGTTTCCATTGCAGAAATTACAGTTTTTAATATTTAGCAAATCTCCGGTAAGAAAACACCTTTTCCCTAAAGGAAAATTTTGCTCTGCAAAGAGGTTTTGTCCTTTACAAGAGATTCTACTCACTACCCTAAACCAATTCTTGGACTCTGTGCCTTTTGATCTTTTCTAGAACTTCTTTGTAGAGAGGTGTTAAGGAATGTTGTCTTACAGAGATTCTACTGTATTTGAAAGGTACTTTTGTATCATCTGTCTCCTCAGTTTACCAAGGGTATCAGCTGTAGGATAATTCTTGTATCAAATGCAATAAGCAGGTCCTATGGAAGAGGATAGTCATCCCACAGTTCCAAGAATCCCATGGATTGTATGTACATTTTACGTGATTGACTAAAGGGATAAGGCACAATTTGGATTATAGATTATATATTATATTTATTTATTTGGATTTGGTCTTATTACCTTGCGTGATTGATTAAATAGATTGATCCTCTTCTTCTTCTTCTTTCTTATCTCAAACATGACTGGGTGAAGTAGAATGCGTCTGCCTTTGTCATTAAGACTGGGAGCACTACTCAGTGGCAGGCTGACTTAGCTCCAAAAGAAATGGCCGCCTCTGACATGAGGAACAGAAGTCATATGCAGCCGCTTATAACATGGAGTACAAATGCTGCTCATCCTGTATCCCTGGAGCCCTTACAGTGTACTATCAGCCGGGCCAGCTGAGCTCAGGTTTTTTAGCGAGCTTGTTACTGCTTCCCCTCCTCCTTTTTTATCCGGGCTTGGGACCGGCAAAGGCGGAGTTCCACAGAGATTGATCCTCCATAGCAGAGATTGCTACCCATTCATTCTGTCTCAAGCCCAGGAACCTCGAACTGGCCTAAAGGAAATCAATGAGATAACACTTGATTTCCTGTTGATGCCTGCTGGTCTTCTAGTCATCTTCTTTCTCATGTTTCAATTGGATACAGTTAAACCTGTCTATAGCCCCTCCTCTTGGGACTCACCAAAATAGGGTGCTATAGACAGGTCACTTTTAATGTAAATCGCATCATACTATGTATTTAAAATCGGGCGCTATAGAGAGGAAGGCGTTATTTAGAGGGGGAGCTATAGACAGGTTTAACTGTACTCCTATATACGGTTGCCTGGCCATCCTTGCAGCCCTCTATATGGCAGACATCAATCCTGAAGAGGACATCCATAAGGACAAGGCACCTCAGTTGGCTGGTATTGTGATCAGGGTGCATGGACCCCAATCTAATCTACTCCATGGACAAGACACCACCAACAGGATACTCCAGCTAGACAAAATCTCTTTACAATGGACATTTTTGATCACCTAAATGACCAAAATGGTCTAAACCATTGGTTTTCGACCGCTATGACCCAGGTTTGATTCCCGCATTGGGCACTTTTTTTTTCTGTTTAAAAAAAAAAATGTTCCAATGGCCCCTGATTTTTGCAAAAAGTCCAAACCCACCAGCGAGTGCAAGTAACCAAACAGGGCTTTGGCATATTCGTAAGTGCAAAGTCGAACTGCTTTTCACATGTGTAGATATGTGGTGCACTTACAGTAAAAGCAGTCACCTTCTTCTACCTACCATGATTATCATGGACTGTATCACGTGTACTAGGGATAAGCAAAAAAAGAAGTAAGAAGATATCTCTCCCTAAAGGACATTTTGGCTTTGCAACTAGGTATTGTCCTTTACAGAGAGTCTGTTCTGGTATATTGCCAAACTACTGTGATAACTCGGTGGAAGGCTGGTTAAACCGTTTGGTTTTCGACCGCTACGACCCGGGTTCGATTCCCACATTGGTCACTTTTTCTGTTTAAAAAAAATGCTCCAATGGCCCCCGATTCTTGCAAAAGTTCAACCCCACCAGCGAGTGCAAGTAACCAAACGGGGCTCTGGCACATTTGTAAGTGCAAAGTCGAACTGCTTTTCACATGTGTAGACATGTGGTACACTTACAGTAAAAGCAGTCGCCATCTTCTACCCACCATGATTATCATGACCTGCACCACGTGTACTAGGGATGAGCAAAAAAAGACCATTTTTTACTATTTAGTAACTCTCTGGTAAGAAGATATCTCTCTCTAAAGGACATTTTGGCTCTGCAACTAGATGTCATTCTTTACAGAGAGTTGGATGTTCTACTGTGTTAACAAGGTTCCACTGTAGAACATATCAAGAAAGTGGTACAAAGGATCCATCAATAGAACATTAAATACAAATTGCCTTGAAAATCCTTGATGTCAAGAGTCGTTTAGGAAATTTTCCCTTCTTTCATGTGTGATGCAAGCTGTGACCATGGCTGGCCACCCAACAAACTGGGTCAGTTGGAAAGGTCAAACTGTCTACACCACTCTTCCAGACTGAAACTGACAGATTTTGAAGTTGATAAAGCACAATTTGGATTATAGATTATAATACAAGAAAATAAGACCTAATCCAAATAATTTATTAGTGTGTGATGTTTCGGCAACAACATTGTCACCATCATCCGACAAAAGAATAAAATGGTATTCTTTTGTCTGATGATGGTGACAATGTTGTTGCTGAAACGTCACACACTAATAAATTATTTGGGGTAGGTCTTATTTTCTTTTAAATTTAGAAGTTATAAGAAATTTTAACTCTTTTTTTGACATGATAAGGCACACTTTGGATTATGATTATAAACATAAGGTAATAAGACCAAATCCAAATAGATAGTCACGAAACGCCACACACTATTTATTTGGATTTGGTCTTATTACCTTGTGTTTTTGACATGTATGATTCTTTTTTAAATAAAAATAAATTTCTATTGTCCTTACTTCTTCTTTCTTATCTCCATTCAATCATATTAGGATATCAAGTTGTGATGGTGTCTGTTTGACAACCATCATGACTGAGTGAAGTAGAATGTGTCTGCCTTTGTCATTAAGACTGGGAGCACTACTCAGTGGCAGGCCGATTTAGCTCCAAAAGAAATGGCCGCCTCTGACATGAGGAACAGACTCCATGTGCAGCTGCTCCTAACATGGGGTACAAACAATTGTCCTTACAGCAATGATAAATTGATGGAAGGGCCTGGCTCATTACTGGTGAACCCCACCAGCAGTTTCGCAAGTTTAATCTACCATAAACTATTTTTGACGTGTCACACACTAATAAATTATTTGGATTAGGTCTTATTTTCTTGTATTGATCTTATTACTGTACAATAAATTGATAAAGAGGGAGCAATCTCTCAAAATATTTTTTTCTTTACAAATCCAGGTACAGCCTTTTATATAAACTTAATTGATGGATCGTCTTTTAACTCAAATTATTACCTTGTGTTTTTAATCCAAATTGTGTCTTATCATTTAATCTTCTTCTTCTTTCTTATCTCCACTTAATCATATTAGGGTATCAAGCTTGTAAAGCTTGAGACTTTTGATGGTGTCTGCCGGGGAAGAGTAGAGCTCTTCAATGGATGATACAGTCAATAGTTTTATCATTTAATGAAATTTTTAAATTGTGGATTGCCTTTTTTTTTGTCCAAAATTGTATTCAGTTGTCACCATTTGTCTAATTTGTCAGAGTTACATTAAGGAAATGATACCAACACACATGTGTAACGTCAGGAAAATTTCTAAAATTTCTTCCTTCAAAAACTAACTACGAGGAAGATTATTCTTCTAATTTTTTTCCTTCAATTTATTAATTTCAGCCCATTCTCTATTTCAGGTTGGTACAATCATCACAAGGCCTTGAAATATGTGATGTAAAACTTGTTGATAGCTTCATCTCTACTAATATTTCCTCTTCTTCTAATTTTTTTTTTTCCACACAAATATTATTTTATTGAATTGTCAGCTCAAGTTGAACCTAAATCTATCGCTAAATCAAATCAAATTTTACTTGAATATTGAAAAGACATTTTTCCTTGGAGGCCTGATTAATTTTACTCAAATATCTTTTTAATTCAACACACTTATAGCTACAAGAAGCAGGAAGGACAAGCACCAATTCTGTTCTCCCAAGAGAACAACAGTCTTTGATTTCCAGACTTAAGTCTGATCATATACGGACAATAACTTTCCAGAATGGTTGCAAGCTTTTCCCACTATGTACTAAGTGTCAATCTGCAACCCCAAAATACATTATTGACTGTATTGACTCATCCATTGATGAGCTCTACTCATCCCCGACAGACACTATCAACAAGCTCTACAGGCTTGATACTCTGAGTGGAGATTAGATAGAAGAAGAAGATAGGCAGACACCATCAAAAATCTCAAGCTTTACAAGCTTGATACCTTAGTGTGATTGAGTGGAGATAAGAAAGAAGAAGAAGAAGAGAAGAATATAGCTACAAGAAAATAAGACCAAATCCAAATAAATTAATAGCGTGTGATGTTTGGGTAACAGCGTTGTTACCGAAAAGTCACACACTATTCATTTATTTGGATTTGGTCTTATTACCTTGTAGCTATAATCTATAATCCAAATTGTGCTTATCAATTCAAATCTTACTTTAATTCAACTGAAAATTCTGATCCCTTGGAGGGTGTAAAAGAAGTTAGGACACAAGGTAAAAGGACCAAATCCAAATAAATAAATAGTGTGTGATGTTTCGGTAACAGTGATGTTACCATCTTCAAACTAAAGTGCAGAATCAAACAAGTGTTGAAATTGGTAACAATGCTGTTACCGAAACGTCACACACTATTTATTTATTTGGATTTGGTCCTTTTACCTTGTGTTTATAATCTACTAGCCGAATGACCCGGGCAACGCCCGTGTTTTACCCGATTGAATGTTTTTATTCAAATACTATTTGTTACAATTATAAATTGGCGCCTTAAATAATTGCATATGTTAGTTAATAACTATAGCCTATGTGCTTTATCTGTCTATGTACTGTTGGCTTCCTTAGGCATCTCTTACTGGGTAAAAGAAAGAGAGGATTCCATTTAGTTATTAAATAATATATGCATTTATTTAAGGAGCGACCCGCTCCAACACAATAGTTACAAAAACAACAAAGCGAGTGGGGGCATGATGGGGGGGGGCAAAGGTGGCGTGATCGTAGCCAACCAATAGGAGAGCGCCATTCCAAAAAAAAAGCAAACGGTGACAGAGATGAAAAAGAATTGATGACGCTCGTAACTGTATATAGAATAATCCAAATTCCAATTTCCAATCCAAGACCAAATTTTTTATTCTTTTGTCTGATGATGGTAACAATGCTGTTGCCGAAACATCACACACTATTAAAAAAATTTGGATTAGGTCTTTTTTTCTTGTATCCAAATAAATAAATAGTGTGTATACAACTATTTATAAAGAATGAAAACATTAAGATACGAATGTTTCTTTTCACAAATAAATCAAACATCTACTGTCCTTACTGCGATGAAAAAATATTGGGAAGGCTTGGCTCATCAGTGGTGAACCCTCCCAGCGGTTTCACCAATTTAATCTACCAGACCGCTTCTTTAGAGCTCTAATACTGTATTGGATCATTCTGCTTTTATATGCTACACTGACGACTGGAATCTTAGAAATGGTATTTTAGTGGACATAAGCTATTTAGAAGGCAGAGCACCATCTGGTGGAACAGAAATCAACTATTTATTGATTTAACCTGTTCCCTGATATTTGGCCAAGCTCTGCCTTCTAAAAAGCACATGTGCTCTTGGTCAGGATATGCCTACTTTGTTTTTAATATCAACACCTGACCCACTTATTTTTTTTATTTTTTTCTATTGTTTTTTTCATAAGCAATTTATTCGGATTTGGTCTTGTTACTTTGTGTTTATATTCTATTATTCAAATTATGCTTTATCAAAGTAGTTAGGGCTATAGTTTAGCAGGATTTCACATGGATTCCTACAAAGGAAATCTTCAGATGAAAATACCCTGCTACAATATACAGTGGACCCTCGGTTTGCGAGCATAATCCGTTCCAGAGCCATGCACGTACTCCAAAACGCTCGTAGTGCGAAACTAATTTCTTATTTTTAATAATTGAAACTCGGGCAATTCTTCTTGCTACGAACAATTGCACAGTTTCCCACATTTTACATATTTCCCGAATCTGATCTGAAGGGAGGGATCCTAGTGAATTTTCATCCATCACGATTACGGGCAACCATCACGAGTTGCTCGTAATGCGAAATTTCACTCGTAATCCGAGGTAAAATTTTTCAAAAAATTTTGCTCGTACTGCAAAAAGCTCGTACTCCAAGGTGCTCGTAAACCGAGGGTCCTCTGTAATATAATTATAGTTTTCTCTCTCACTCAGTTCTAATAGGAAAATGTTGCAATATTTTCCTTTATCTTTGATCAGATAAGAGAGATAGTTTTCCTTTTGGAACAATTCCATCTAGTTAATGAAATGAAGGTTACCATGTACACTTAACTGAACAGCTGTTTGACAGTATAAATAGAGGAATTTTATTGACCTTTTTTTTTTAACACACACTCCCATATGCATACAAATATAGCAAGCAAAGATTAATTTAAAAAATATATTTATTTTATTTAAAATTATAATTTCATAGATTCAAATATTCTGATAAATCGACCGCCAGAGGTCACTCTTCCCCTATAAAAAACTCATTGTTGTTTGTTTCCCGATGGCCGGCTCAAACCTTTGTACATTATGTAAATAAGTTTTTCATTTTTTTATTCTTATGCCTCAAGCCAGGCAGTACTTTTATCAAATTTGTTTTTTTTTTTAAATATATTCCTTTAACTCAATTAAATTACTGATCAAAACTATTTTTCATTATCATAAAGATTTCAACCACGACTGCATTACCTTACCATAATCCTCAACATAGTCTAAATACAACCGTAAATCTCATTAATCTTTATTTATAACATATATATGTTATGATTATTTTTTGTTTTGTTGTTGAAAAGAGGTGCAGCGGTGAAAAAGTAAAGATAATTATTTACCTTTCAAGTAGTTTTTTTATTTTAAATTACTTGAAGTAAAATTACACATAAAATTATTTATCACAGCAATATAGAATTTATAGAATGAATTCTATAATCGTGATTTTAAAAAAATAGGTAGGGTTAACTATACATATTTACAACAATAATTAAAGTGGTATGTTCTGAATCTATGGTAAAAAAATATAGAACAGTCAATGAATGAAAATTAAATATATGTTTAAAAAAAAAAAAAATTGCATTTTAGATTATAACATATATATATACCTAGTACATGTGGTACAGCTCTATAAGATCCCAATTCCGTGCCGGCCAATATGTTGGTGAGGGATGTGGTAACTTCAGATAAACCTAGATGTCAAGGCCGTCTTGCCCAGCCAGGAAGTTCAAGGCTGAAGTTGCGCTCACTTTTTTTTTTGTTTTTTTCCATTTCCCTATAGCTCTCTCTTGCATAAATTTTATACCTGTTATACTTAAACACAAGGTAATAAGACCAAATTCAAATAAATAAATAGTGTGCGACGTTTCGGTAACAGCATGCGGTACAGTGAACTTTATTGAAGACACACATATATACACTCATGGACAAAACTTAAGGAAGTTGTACCTTTTAGTATGTATATCGGGATTCAGACAATAACTCTGAAAGATAACTCTGAAACATTTATTCTTTTGTCTGATGATGATAACAATGCTGTTACTGAAATGTCACACACTATTAATTTATTTGGATTAGGTCTTATTTTCTGATATAACTCAAATTAATAATAATAAAATTAATAAAAATATAATAGATTTTCTAACTTAATTAATAACAACAAATTCCGGTCACATGCACCATCTGGTTACTTGTGTATTGACACACCACAATTTATTTTTCACACAAAAATCGTAATCTTCCCAATAAATTTTACTACAGTAGAACCTCCCTATAAAGGGCACCTAATTGCAAAGCCAAAGTGTCCTTTAGGGAGAAGTGTCCTCTTACCAGAGAGTTTCTATAGAGTAAAAATTGATAAGGCACAATTTGGATTATAAATTATAAACACAAGGTAATAAGACCAAATCCAAATAAATAAATAGTGTGTGACGTTTTAGTTTAGAGTAAAAATTGTAATTTTTCAAATGAAAACTGTCCTTTGTAGAGAGGTGTCCTCTAGCGCGAATGTCCTCTCATGGAATTTCTACTGTATATCTTTTTCTTCTTCTTCTTATCTCCACTCAATCATATTAGGCTATCAAGCTTGTAGAGCTTGTTGATGGTGTCTGCTGGGGATAAGTAGAGCTCATCAATGGATGAGTCAATACAGTCAAAATGTGGTTTGGGGTTGAAGGTTGACACTTAGTACATAGTGGGAAAACCTTGCAACCATTCTGGAAAGTCATTGTCCGTAGATGAACAAACTTAAATTTGGAAATCAAAGACTGTTGTTCTCTTGGGAGGACAGAACCGGTGCTTGTCTCTCCTGCTCTTCTACTATATATCTTCTTTCTTATCTCTACTCAATCACATCAGGGTATCAAGCTTGTAGAGCTTGAGACTTGACAACCATCATGATTGGGAGAAGTAGAATGTGTCTGCCTTTGTCATTAAGACTGGGAGCACTACTCAGTGGCAGGCCGACTTAGCTCCAAAAGAAATGGCCGCCTCTGACATGAGGAACAGACACCATGTACAGCTGCTCCTAACATGGAGTACAAACGCTGCTCATCCTGTATCCCTGGATTAGGAGCCCTTACAGAGTACTATCAGCCGGACCAGCTGAGCCCAGGTTTTTTAGTGAGCTTGTTACTGCTCCCCCTCCTCCTTTTTCATCCAGGCTTGGGACCAGCAAAGGCGGAGTTACATAAAGTGATAGAATAGATAAAGTGACATCCAATACCATCTCTACTACCAGCTACACCAGAAATTTGTCTCTTTTTTTTTTTTTTTTTTTTTTTTTAACATTTTTTTCCCTTTTTTATTTTTAATGATGTTTTGATCATTACTTTACAATTTATTGCCTTTTTTTCCACCTTCAGATAGGTGTGGTTGTAGCTCTTTTGGACATTTTATGGAATTTTTACCGTTTTTTAAACCTTGAGATTCCCTGTTGATAAAACTTAGGAAATTTTCCAAATTTACATATTGATTCATTTCTGGTTCAAGGAAAATTCCTCTCTTTTCTCTCTCTAATTAAATATCTTAAGTTTGAAAAAAAATCTAAATACAATGGAACCTCATTTACAAATATTTTTATGCAATTCTACTGACCCTAAAAGTTTTTCTATTGTTTGATAAAATACCATACTTAAGATTTTGTCATTCATTGTTTCACATACTTAAACAAAAGCCAGTTTTCATAACTAAAATGACTTTTTTTTACTATTTAGAAACTCTCCAGTAAAAGTGATAAGGCACAATTTGGATTATAGATTATAAACATAAGGTAATAAGACCAAATCCAAATAAATAAATAGTGTGTGATGTTTCAGTAACAGCGTTGTTACCATCTTCAGACAAAAGTACTGAATATATATATTACATATAATACATTCAGTACTTTTGTCTGAAGATAGTAACAATGCTGTTACTGAAACGTCACACACTATTTATTTATTTGGATTTGGTCTTATTACATTGTGTTTCTCCAGTAAAAGGATACTTCTCTAAAGGATGCAAGATAATAAGTCCAAATATGAATAAATAAATTTAATTTATCTCATATTTTTGTTTCAAGTAGGTTTGTACAGTAGAACCTCCCTTGCAGAGCCAAAGTGTCTTTTAGTAAGGAGAGGTCCTCTCACCAAAGAGTTGCTAAATTGTAAAAATGGTAATTTTGCAAATGAAAACTGTCCTATGTGGAACGGTGTCTGCTAAAGGGAGGTTCTACTGTAATTATTTTGATTAAAATAAATTGCTTTGTCATTCTCAAGTTTGTATTCCTTCTTCTTTTTTATCTGCGAGACAATGTTATATTTAGAAACAAGCATTGTAACAGCATTGTTACCATCATCAGACAAAAGTACTGAATCTAATGATGATGGTAACAAAGCTGTTACTGAAACATCACCACTATTTGGATTTGGTCTTATTACTTTGTGTTTTTTTTCTAAAAAAAGCGTAGGGCTCCTCTCCAGTCAAATTAAACATCAAAACTAGACACCATCTATTGACCGTCGTCACAAACTAGAGGCCTCGGGTCGGTGACAAAGTCATAGCACCAGTGTCCTCGGGTGACCCCCTGACCTGCGGATCTTCGGGTCTGGCCTCGAAGATGACGACCTGGCCATCCTGGCGTCGGCCAAATCCATCATCTACCGGTACTTCGTACAGGTTGGGCTGACCGGAGGAGCAGAGGATCCGCTCATCGCCTGGGAAAAAAGGCTCATCTGCCAGGGCACATCCCCCTCATGATAACCTATATTTTAGTTTTATTTCCATTTTTTATGTAAATTATTGACAAGAAGTCAATAAAATTTGTTTCAATTGTATTAACACCAGCTCTGGAAAATTGTGAAGTGTCTACCTAGAAGACCATGGTTTTGGGCTAATGGCCCTCAATAGCCTTGTCTTTCTTAATTATAATCCAAATTGTACCTAATCATGTCTAGTATCTGATATTGATAAAGCACAATTTGGATTATAGATTTAGCTACAAGAAAATAAGACCTAATCCAAATTATATATATATATAAAACATAGCTTATTTATTCTTTCGTCTGATGCTAGCAACACTGTTATTGAAACATCACATACTATTAAAATATATGGACAAGAAAATGCTCCAATGGCCCCCGATTCTTGCAAAAGTTTAACCCCACCAGTGAGTGCAAGTAACGGGGCTCTGGCACATTTTTAAGTGCAAAGTCGAACTGCTTTTCACATGTTTAGACATGTGGTTCACTTAGAGTAAAAGCAGTCGCTAACTTCTACTGACCATGATTATCATGGCCTGTACCACGTGTACAACGGATAAGCAAAAAAAAAAATTTGGATTAGGTCTTATTTTCTTGTAGTTATATCTAGTATTCTTCCACTCACTCCATCACTGTGCCTCCTCTAAATATGGAGTTGTGTTCCGCCAGGTTCTCTGCGAGGGCAGGTGGTGTGGATCACTGGAGCCTCCAGCGGCATCGGAGAATACCTGGCCTATGAACTGGCCAAGTGTGGGGTAAAGCTGGCACTCTCCGGTACCAACGTGGAGAATTTGGAGAAGGTCAAGCAGAAGTGCATAGGTACAACACAACTTCCTTTGAGTAAAATCAATCATTCCTCCAGGGAAGAGTGTCTTCTTCAAAAACATTTTATTGTTCTCTAGCTTTCGGGCACGTCGCCCTTCTACAGGAGAAAACATGGTATAATGATACGCCAATAGAACACGAGTTAAATATAATCGGATACTATTTTACATCTTTTTATGAAGATATAAAAATAATATTATTTACATATTAACTATTATACAAATTGAGACAAAATATTTTTAAACTATATATCTCTAGTAAGAGGACAAACAAATGAATAAATATAGGCCACCAGATATATTGAAATATTTGAAATATTTAATTCTTTATTTCATCTTAGAGGCTATGTCCACCTAGGGATACTTGTACTTTAAAGATAAATAAAAATTTTGAAATAAAAGAAAGATATTTAAATATGTACAGAATTAGTACGCAAGTTAGATGAAAAGATAAAAATATATATATATATATCAACACAATTAATATATGTACAAAGGGTTGGTGTGCAAAATTTAGATAAATGAAATCAAATTTTAAAGTTTTGTGTGTATTCGAGAAAAATCAATTTACAGATTAAAAAAAAAAAAAGTTTTAAAGAATATTTTAGAATGAAAATATGCTTGATATTATTTAATATTTAATCAAAAGTGGAAACTGAAATCTCTGGTACAGGGACCTCTTCTCCTTAAGGATTGGCATTTTCACAGTTTTTTTTTTTATTATCCCATTGTATACCAGGTCATGGAGACTATATTCATAGATCAAATTCACACTATAGGTAAGGTTGGAACTAGTTCTCTTTTTTTAGTTAGGCATTCTGTTGTCTGAACTTATTATTGTAAAATTTCATAATTAATACAAGTGGAAGGCTGGGTAAACCGTTTGGTTTTCGACCACTAGGACCCGGGTTCGATACCCGCATTGGGCACTTTTTTCTGTTTAAAAAAAAAAAAAAAAATGCTCCAATGGCCCCCGATTCTTGCAAAAGTCCAACCCCACCAGCGAGTGCAAGTAACCAAACGGGGCTCTGGCACATTTGTAAGCGCAAAGTTGAACTGCTTTTCACATGTGTAGACATGTGGTGCACTTACAGTAAAAGCAGTCGCCTTCTACCCACCATGATTATCATGGCCTGTACCAAGTGTACTAGGAATAAGCAAAAAAAAAAAACAATCTTGCTAGGGTTGGAACTAATTCCCTTTTTTAGTTGGGAATTCTATTGTCTGAACTTATTATTGTAAAATTTCATAATTAATACACTCAAGGTCAAAACTTAAGGAAGTTGTACCTTTTAGCATGTATATCGGGATTCAGATAATAACCAAAAATGTGAACAAAATTTGCCTCTATCTTCTTTAAAAAAAAAATAGATAACTGGTGACATCAAAGACTTTCCACTTTCTCAAATTTTGTCTATGAGTGTATAAAAAAGGTTTGTAAGAAATATAGTTCAACACAAAATTAAGTATACACCTCATATATACACTCATGGACAAAATTTAAGGAAGTTGTACCTTTTAGCATCAGATTTCAGATAATAACTCTGAAAATATATTTGATACATAGTGACCTCTATTGAAAATATAAGAGATAACCAAGTGTGAACAACTTTGTCTCTTTCAATAAAATAGATGACTCGTGACATCAAAGACTTTCAATTTCCTTAAGTTTTGTCCATGAGTATATAATAATGATGGTAACAACACTTTTGCTCTAAAATGTAAATGAAAAAAGGTTTGTGAGAAATATAGTCTGCCACAAAATTAAGTATACAATTCTTTTTTTTTTTTTGCTTATCCCTAGTACACGTGGTACAGGCCATGATGGTGGGTAGAAGTAGGTGACTGCTTTTACTGAAGTGCACCACATGTCTACACATGTGAAAAGCAGTTCGACTTTGCACTTACAAATGTGCCAGAGCCCCGTTTGGTTACTTGCACTCGCTGGTGGGGTTGGACTTTTGCAAGAATCGGGGGCCATTGGAGCATTTTTTTTTTTAACATAAAAAAAGTGCCCAATGCGGGAATCGAACCCGGGTCGTAGAGGTCGAAAACCAACGGTTTAAACCATCCTTCCACCGACTCCCATACAATTCATATATACACTAAGCAGTTCAACCTTTGAACATACAAGTATGCCAGAGCCCCGTTTGGTTACTTGCACTTACTGGTTAGGTTGAACTTTTGCAAGAATCCGGGGTCATTGGAGAATATTTAAAAAAAATAAAAGTGTCCAATGCAGGATTCAATCACAGGTTTAGACCTCTCATCTATCCACCCCCCCCATTGATAAAATATGTCCATAGAATTAAAAACAAATGCATTAAGCAACACTCTTCCATAAAATTCATTTACTTGTATATTTCTATATTATAAAATAAATGAAGCTTCCAGGGTTAAGTTTCTTGTACAAATTTTTATTTCCAAGCTTTCAGACTTGTGTCAGTCCTTCAACAGGAATATCACATTAAAAACTTAATAATAAATACAATTTTTATATACACATTATTATATACATATTTTAAATACTTATTATATATTGAGAGAAAAATATATTACATTATTTCTGTTTGAAAAACAAAATTTTTTGAAAATATACGTGCGTGGTGAATGATACGTGCTGGTTGAACGTTATCTCGAGACTTCAAATTAAATTTAATAAATTCGTGAACTATTGTGTTATATATAGAAGACATCTATGGGATAGTATTTGTCCATGTTGTTTCGTATATATCTCTATAGAGAGAAGGGTCACCTCTCCCGTCAAAATAGACATCTAAAACCAGACTCCATCTATTGACCGTCGTTGCAACTAGCGGCCTCGGGTCGGTGACAAAGCCACAACACCAGCTTTGGCAAACTGAAAAGCGTCCACCTAGAGACTATGGTTTCGGGCTAATGGCCCTCGTCAGTCTAGGGCGGATGCTGTCTCTAGGTGAACGGTTTTCAGTTTGCCAAAGCTGGTGTTGTGGCTTTGTTACCGACCCGAGGCCGTTAGTTGCAGTGACGGTCAATAGATGGCGTCTGATTTTAGACGTCTAATTTGACGGGAGAGGCAACCCATGTCTCTTTAGATCAATTTCCTCCCGGCAAAATTTCCATCTATATATATCTCTATGTACAGTAGAACTTCAATTTGACAGTTTTTCATCACCAAAATGACAACATTTACTAATTAGAAACTCTGGGAAGAAGACACCGCTCTTTAAAAGACACTTTGGCTCTGCAAATTCCCTGTGGATGTAGAAATCTCTTGGATTGAACCTTTTTATGCTTTGTGTTCACAGAATGTGGGCCTCTTGGAGACAGCGATGTCCTCTTGAAGCCTTTCGACATCACCGACTTTGATTCCTTCTCTTCTCACGTTGAGGCTGTCATCAACCATTTTGGCAAGGTAACTTGATGTCATTATTGCTTTCTTCATATTGATGTGACAGAGGCGGGGATGTAGGTCTTGGAAGGTTTATTATGGGGAGTGATTCATCTTGGTGGACCATGGTTACATTCAAGTTGTGAACCTTAACAATTGAAACAAATGTAAACATTTTACATTAAAAGTAACCTGTCTATAGCACCCCTCTCTATAGTACCCTATTTTGGTGAGTCCCAAGAGGGGGCGCTATAGACAGGTTTAACTGTATTTGGATTAGGTGTTTCTTTTTTGTTGTTGCTATACCTATTATCTCTGTGGAGCCATTTCTGATATAAATACAATAAGTTTAAAAATAGAGAATTTCTCTAATTTGAGAGATATCAACAATTTCCAGTTCCGTGTACCATCTGGTGGGCTATTTGTTGACACACAACAACATCTTGTCTTTCCAGGAAAACATAATAAGTTTTGTTTGGAAAAATATGCGGCTACATCTACCAATTATTTGTTTAATTCCAGATGTTTCAGTAGCGCACTGTCCCTCTCCGCTCAGGGGAATGGTTTTTTAGAATAAGTAGAAATTATTTTAATGGCGTAAGATTCTTTTTGAAATTAAACAATTTCTACTGCCCTTACTGCAATGGAAAAATTAATGGGAGGGCCTGGCTCATCAGTGGTGAACCCTCCCAGCGGTTTTGCCAGTTTAATCTACCAAATGGAGGGTTCACCACTGATGAGCCAGGCCCTCCCATTAATTTTTTCATTGCAGTAAGGGTAGTAGAAATTGTTTAATTTTTCAAAAAGAATCTTAGCCTTAAAAATAATTTCGAATTTTGATAACAGATGGCGTGCTAGTGCATCAAGTAGAAAATAGTCAAATTGCTTTTCACATGTGTAGATATGTGGTGCATTTACAAGTCTTCTTCTTCTTCTTTCTTATCTCCACTCAATCACACTAAGGTATCAAGCTTGTATAGCTTGAGACTTTTGATGGTGTCTGCCGGGGAAGAGTAGAGTTCATCAATGGATAAGTCAATACAGTAAATAATGTGTTTTGAGAGTTGCAGGTTGACACTTAGTACATAGTGGGGAAATCTTGCAACCATTCTGGAAAGTCATTGTCCATAGATGACCAGACTTAAGCCTGGAAATCAAAGACACAGTAAAAGCAGTCACCTACCTCTAACCACCATGATTATCATGACCTGTACCACGTGTATTAGGGATAAGCAAAAAAAAAAGAGTAGAAAATAGGATTCAAAATAACCATTCCCCTTTGAAGAGAGTGCCAGAAGTCACTGAAACGTGGGAAGTTAAACTATAGGTTGATGTGGCTGTGTTTTTTCTGACATCAACTTACAACCAACAAATGTTCTTATAAAATATATGTTTTGTGTTTTTATCTAATTTTTCTACTTAATCTTATAGCAAAGTTAATTCTTTTGTCTCAAGACGTAACAACGCTGTTACTGAAATGTCACACACTATTTATTTATTTGGATTTGGTCTTATTACCTTGTGTTTATAATCTATAATTCAAATTGTGTTTTATCATCTGTATTGGATGATATGTTTAGGATGGAATTGTTCAGCATCATTTCTCTCATTAAAGATGAAAACAATTTGGTGAGGCGGAGACTTTGGTATAATCAGTTTTGAACAAAAAATTGGTGAAATTGCTGGGAAGGTTGATACTACTTTGTTGATCCAAATTCTTCTTAGTTCTTTCCCATCTTCACTCCAATCATTGTAGAAATTTATTGTCCACGATAAAAATGGAATAATTTCTTTCTCAACTATCTAATAGGCATCAAAAATTGGTAATTTTTTTTTTTATCTTCTTCAGTAAATGAGAACCATTATTCCAAAATCTGACCTTCATCCTTCTCTGTTCCAACACTGGGGTTGTCTGTGGGACAGGTGGATATCCTGGTGAACAACGCAGGCCGCTCTCAGAGGGCAGGATTTGAGACCATTGACCTGCCTGTGGATGAAGCCATGTTCAAGACCAATGTCTTTGGAGCCATCCACCTCACCCGGCTGATGGTGCCCCACTTCAAGAAGCAAGGCCGGGGTCACGTGGTGGTCACTTCCAGTCTGGCTGGCAAGATGGGTCAGTATCGCCGGATGTCCAGGGTGATTGTTTCAGATTGGATGTTCAAGATGGTTGTACCAGATTGGATGTTCAAGATGGTTGTGCCAGATTGGATGTTCAAGATGGTTGTGCCAGATTGGATGTTCAAGATGGTTGTACCAGATTGGATGTTCAAGATGGTTGTGCCAGATTGGATGTTCAAGATGGTTGTACCAGATTGGATGTTCAAGATGGTTGTACTAGATTGGATGTTCAAGATGGTTGTGCCAAATTGGATGTTCAAGATGGTTGTACCAGATTGGATGTTCAAGATGGTTGTACCAGATTTATAAAGAAGCTCTTCCCCCCTCCCCGACTTGTGTTTCAAGTTAGGAAGTGACCTTCCCTGTGTGTCTACAGGAGCTCCTGGTTCAGCCACTTACTCAGGGACCAAGTTTGCTCTCCATGTAAGTGGTATCTAACTGGCTGTCAGGATCTGTCCGCAATGATCCATCTTGGTGTTTTCCCCTAGGGCTACTTTGAATGTATGCGGGCTGAGCTGGGACCCTATAACATTGACGTCAGTATGCTCTGCCCCGGCCCTGTGTTCTCCAATATCCTGGAGAAGGCTTACACTGGGAAGGAGAATGAGGTGAGAGTCGTACCACCCCCAACATCTCGTTGTATGTCTAACTCTCTGATGGACAGCAACTGGGCGGCAAGATGAAGGCCGGAGAACGCAGGATGTCCACCGATCGCTGCTCCCACCTCTGTGCTGTGGCCATCGCCAACAAACTGGATGAAGTCTGGATTGCCCAGAATCCTGTCCTCATATTGTTCTATCTCTCCCAGTACCTGCCTACCATCTACCGCAAGTAAGTACCTCATGTTATAATCCCCCTTTGAGGGGGTCGGTCGAAGGATGATCTAAACCGTTGGTTTTCGACCGCTATGACCCGGGTTCGATTCCCGTATTGGGCACTTTTTTTATGTTTAAAAAAAAAAATGCTCTAATGGCCCCCGATTCTTACAAAAGTCCAACCCCACCAGCGAGTGCAAGTAACCAAACGAAGCTCTGGCATATTTGTAAGTGTAAAGTCAAACTGCTTTTCACATGTGTAGACATGTGGTGCACTTACAGTAAAAGCAGTCGCCTACTTCTACCCACCATGATTATCATGGCCTGTACCACATGTACTAGGGCTAAGCAAAAAAAAAAGAAAATAATAATCTCCCTCTGAAAAATTATAAATAAAAGACAATTAGCTGAAGGAATAGTTTCTTTCCTTTATCATGACAATACAAACTTTAGGATGTAACAGCCCTTCAACAGGTGAAAAAATAGTAATAATGTGATATTGTACTGGGATAAGGTACATAGATTAAGAAAAAAAGAAAAGGCATTTTCTTATCGTGCAACTGAAGTACATAATTGTTATAAAAGCCTCTTTTTATAATAACAGAAATTTGAAACACAAAGTAATAAGACCTATCCCAAATAAATAAAGTCGATGACGTTTCAGTAATAGCATTGTTACCGACTGATGTTAATAATGTTCTTACCAAAACGTCCCAACACATCATTTATTTATTTGGCCTTATTACCTTGTGTTTTTAATTCATATTCCAAATTGTATATACCAAATTTCATGACAGCGTTATTTGTTTATGATATCATAGTTCTTACCTTTTGGGTGCAGAAGGTGTCGATAGAGTTGCTTCAAAGATTTAGTTTGTAGGGTTGGGAAGTGACCTTAGGCTATATGCTATAAAATTAAATACAGTAGAACATCCCATTAGCGGACACCTCTCTACAAAGGACAGTTTTCATTTGCAAAATTGCCATTTTTACTATTTAGCAATTCTCCGGTTAGAGGGCAACTTTCCCTAAAGGACAGTTTGGCTCTGCAATTAAGTGTCCTTTACAGGGAGGTTCTACTGTATACTTTCAATGCAGCAGTTTACGCTAGTCGCCCCCATTAAAATATGAAACTCCGCCTTTGCCGGTACCAAGCCCGGATGAAAAAGGAGGAGGGGGAGTAGTAACAAGCTCGCTAAAAACCTGGGCTCAGATGGCTCGGCTGATAGTACCCTGTAAGGGCTTCTAATCCAGGGATACAGGATGAGCAGCGTTTGTACTCCATGTTAGGAGCGGCTGCGCATAGCATCTGTTCCTCATGTCAGAGGCTGCCATTTATTTTGAAGCTAAGTCGGCCTGCCACTGAGTAGTGCTTCCAGTCTTAATGACAAAGGCAGACACATTCTACTTCACCTAGTCATGATGGTTGTCAAGTCTCAAGCTCTACAAGCTTGATACCCTAATATGATTGAGTTGAGAAAGAAAATTAAAATATGACACTGCTGACAATTAAACCTCAATTGTGGAAAGTTTTCTCCACTTTGTCACCTTCATAAATGTACCATCTCTCTCTGTGTCATGAAGAGATGTCACCAAGTGTTTGTGACAGGACCATCCTGAAGTATTTCTTCACCAAGGAGTTTGCCAGCAAGCTGAGGGAAGGAAAATTCTAAGATCCTCATCTATCTCTTATATCTTTATGCCAAGTATCTTGTGTTGTTGGTTCTTTCTTTATTTTTTTGTGATTTACAACACACTTTGTGGGAAGGGAGAAGATTTGAATAACACGTCTCTTACATTCTCAATCACCACTAAGTTTTTCTTACACAAGTGTGGTAAAATTTTCTTCTCTTCTCTGTCTCAGTAAATCTTCTATCTTTCTATTCATAACCCACAATAAGTAAGTAAGATTGCGTCTCTTTCATTAAACTTAAAAAACATTTATTAATGAGCTTATCTTAGATCAAACATTTGTATTTAAAATACTCTGTTCTTTAAATTAAAGACACTTTAGCCAGTAAATCTATTTTATTGTTTTGAGACAATAAAAAAGATTTACTGGCCGAAGTATCTTTAATTTTAAGAACTATGAATGCCGGCCAGGCAACCTCTACCTTTACGATAAAATATTCTGATTTTTTTTAACAAGGACGACCATCTGCGGGAAGAAGATAGATGGTCGGCCATGTTGAAATGGTCGACCATTATGATGATAATATCATCATAATGGTTTTCTTATGTTTAAATTGATAGAGCACAATTTAGATTATAGATTATAGCTACAAGAAAATAAGACCTAATCCAAATAAATAAGTAGTGTGTGATGTTTCAGTAACAGCGTTGAGACTAAAGACTAAAGTCTGAAGATGGTAACAACGCTGTTACTGAAATGTCACACACTACTTATTTATTTGGATTTGGTCTTATTACCATGTGTTTATAATCTATAATCCAAATTGTGCCTTATCAAGACCTAATCTAAAAATTTTATTGGATTAGGTCTAATTTTCTTGTAGTTATGTTTAAATTGTTTTATAGTTTACAACTAAATCCTATGGGGTGTCTCTCTATTGACTGTTCTCTTATATCTAACCAGGACTTTATTCTCTGTGACATAAATTGAGGAGTATTTATATAAATGATAAGGGACAATTTGGATTATAGATTATAAACACAAGGTAACAAGACCAAATCCAAATAAATAGTGTGTGACATTTCGGTAACAGCGTTGTTACCATCTTCAGACAAAAGATTTTTTGTCTGAAACGTCACACACTATTTATTTATTTGGTCTTGTTGCCTTGTGTAGTATTTACATACTGAGACTTTGTTATAAGGTACAATTTGGATTATAGATTAGAGTATAAATTTGAGTATAAATACAAGGTAATAAGACCAAATCTAATTAAATAGTGGGTGAAATTTGGATAACAGCGTTGTTACTGAAATGTCACATACTATTTATTTGGATTTGGTCTTATTATCCCTTGTGTTTATACTCAAATATTAAAATACATTGTGAAACATGCTCAATATTCACATGTATCTCCCTAATTACCTCTCTATTTATATACAGTTAAACCTATCTATAACGCCCGATTTTAAACATTAAAATTATAAAGTAAATAAAGCTTCCAGGGTTAAGTTTCTTGTTCAAAATTTTTATTTTCAAGCTTTCGGACTTGTCAGTCCTTCAACAGGAGTATCACGATAATAAATTGATGATAAATATACTATTTTTATATATACAAATTATTATTTACATATTTTAAATATTATTGATATTGAAAGGGGAAGAAAATAAATAGTACCTTCTTTGTGTATAAACATTTTACATTAAAAGTGGCCTGTCTATAGCACCACCTCTCTATAGCGCCCTAATTTGGTGAGTCCCAAGAGGGGGCGCTATAGACAGGTTTAACTGTATATATATATCGACTGTTTTTGAAAGTTTATAAAACATGTTTCTTGCTCTTCCTTTACCTGAAGTTCTTTTACTTTCTACGAGTCTACTTCTTTTTCTCACCGCCAACCTGATTCTGCTAGATTGTCTCTCTGCATCTATTTTGATGTGAGAGAGTGACCCTTTCTTTTTATAGATTGAAAATCTTTCCAGAACAACTTTTAAACTAGGTTTGTGATTGAAGCTATAAAGGGGAGTGTTATACTCTACTAGCCGAATGACCCGGGCAACGCCCGTGTTTTACCCGATTGAATGTTTTTATTCAAATACTATTTGTTACAATTATAAATTGTAATGTCACGTACTCGCCGGCAGCCAACAGGCGCGCGCCGCCGGCAGGGGGGGGGCATTACGTCACTCAAGGTCACCGATGACGCGCCAACGATGACACGTGACCTTTGCCAACCAATAAGAGCAAACCGTGACAGAGGCGGCCGGCCCGATGAGGAATTGGCCGATGAGGAAAGACTCTCGTGACTATATATAGTAATAATATTACTGTTATATATATGTATAGGGTGTCTCTCCAGCCAAAATAAGCATCAAAACTAGATGCCATATCCAGCTAGAGGTTTCTCAGTTGGCATGAAACTTAACTATAGCATACTCATTTAAGGTATTTTTGATACTCATCACAGAACTTATTTACAGGGGGACCAATTAAAATAATATATATTCACAGAACAATTTTTTTTTTCTTTAAATAATGATGTTTTTTTTACTACTCTTAAGATATCTTAGAGTATATAAATTTATATAAGGAGGACTATAAAATTTTTCTTTGTTTCTCTTTATATATATGTGTTAGTTTATTTGTGAACTGATTACCATTTATTCATACATGATCTTGATTGGCCAATCATCATGCAGTGTTTCTTTAGCTCGAAGTTTGCATTGAACAATGAAATTTTATTCTAAGATTGTGGTGAAAACATCAGATTTCCAGGGATAAAAGTTTCTTTAAAAAAAATTGAATTATCTCGATTTCAGGCGTGAAAGCTCTCCCTGGAAGCCTCATATTTTCATATTGATTCATTAGATTATTTTATTGAAGTACAAGATTTTAAATTCAATTCTATAGGATCTTTTTTTGGATAATATTAAAAGCCTATGCACTTTTTTGTCAGTACTTAAAAAAAAATTTTTTTTTTCATCGTTGCTGTTTTTTTTTTACTTATCCTTTTATTAGTCTAAATTAGACAAGATCTTGGAGGTCTTGCTCATAAAGAAGTTCAAGAACTCTTCTTGGTTCTCTGTACAGGGATCCTTTGTCCTTTCCAATACAATTTAGTATATGTTGGGAAGTGGCCTCAGCATTGCTGTTATTATTTTGATATTAAGCCTTTTTAAAAAAAATATTCTTTGAATTATATAGGGATTAGATTATATAATATAAATGCTTGATTATCGTAACAGATTATCGAGACAATAAAAATATTTACTGGCCGAAGTGTCTTTTATTTGAAGAGATAAATGCTTGAAATATCTTTATATGAAATTTAAACTATTTTTGAGATGCATATGTTTCTTTTTTAAATAGAATAATTTTCTACTCTCCTTACTGTAATGAGAGAACCTGGCTCATTGGTGAACTCCCCAAGCTGTTTCACCAGTTTACTACTAATGGTTCACCATTGATGAGACAGGTCTTACCATTATTTTTTTCATTGCAGTAAGGGCAGTACAAAAACAGCAACAACTGCTTTATTAGGACATTTTCGTCCTGTAAGGACTCGCCATACATCATTTTCATAGAGAAAAGGGGAAAAAAAAAACATAAAGGAGAGAAGGGAAAAGGAAATCAAAGTGTAAGGGCAGTAGAAAATGGTTTATTTTTAAAAAGAAACATAAGCATAAAAAAAATAGTTTAAATTTCTTGTAACGGATAACATGTTAATGCATCATACTAATGTCTTTATATTGTAACAAAGAATTTATTAGCAGAGTATTATTTTTTATATTTTGCTATACTCTGTACACTTTCCTCTTTTTGCTTATCTTTTGTTTATCACTCGTAGTTTGTTCTTGCCTGAAATAAATTGTTATCTCATCCAAAAAGTAGGTTTTCCCTTAATTTTCCACGTGGCAATATTGTTATAGTAAATTTTAGTGACACAAGAATAACTCAATCTTATTGTCATATTTTCAGGTTGAATTATTCTTGAAATGTCATATATATATATGACAGGCTAATACACTAGTTAAAATGATATTCACCGAAGAAATTTTGTTATATATAGATGGCGTGTTATTACTTTGTATTAATTTATGCTTAATTGACCATGTCCCTATTGTTTTTGGAAGAGCATTGCTCGATACAAATATCTATATGTAACTCTACTGTCCTAAAAGCTCCATAGTTTGCTTTAATACCATTTCTAAGATTCCACACTTCAGTGTAGCATATATAAGCAGAATGATCCAATACAGTATTAGAGCTCTAAAGAAGCGGTCTGGTAGATTAAATTGGTGAAACTGCTGAGAGGGTTCACTACTGATGAAGCAAGCCCTCTCAATTATTTTTCATCGCAGTAAGGACAGTAGAAGTTTGATTTTATTTGTGAAACATGTCTTTTAATGTTTTCATTTGTTATATATAGATGGTGCGTTATTGCTTTGTAGAAGAAATTTTTGTTAAAATGGTTTTTCCCCCCACATATATATATAAGTTTATATAAGTTGGTTGTGTCTATTCTTCCTTGTTACTGCCTCTATACATGTGTCAAGTAAACTTCTTTGTTGGCCTCTCAAAATATTACCTTTTTTTTTGTTATACTTTTTAATAAATCTGTATATTATACAATTTCTAAATAAATATATTGGATGAAAGGTGTTTGTTTTGTTTTTTAAACATATACATATTGAAGAATGTCAGAGGCGGCCATTTATTTTGGAGCTAAGTCAGCCTGCCACTGAGTAGTGCTCCCAGTCTTAATGACAAAGGCAGACGCATTCTACTTCACCCAATCATGATGGTTGTCAAATCTCTTTAGCTTGACACCCTAATATGATTGAGTAGAGATAGGAAAGAAGAAGCTGCTAACTCTTGTCAATATAGTGCAGGCTGTACCTCAATGACCAAGTTTTTAGGCAATATATTCTGCAATAAAATAAACCACATAATGTTTATTTCAATAGATGATGTGAGTCATTAGCAATGTCCTGTTGCATAATTAGGGGGATCCTTTTTCATAAGCTAACAAATCCAAATAATCTAAAAAAACATAGGGCTCCTCTCCCATCAAATTAAGTGTCAAAACTAGACGCCATCTATTGACCGTCGCCGCAAACTAGCGGCCTCGGGTTGGTACCAGCTACAACAAGAGCTTTGAGAAACTAAAAAATTTCCATCTATAATTTGGCCCAGCCACTTTACCAGTTAAACACTTATCAGATTGTGAAGATTCCATTAGATCCCATGTGGATCTCATGGAATAAAGTCCGCCCTAGGCTGACAAGGGCCATTAGCCAGAAACCATGGTCTCTAGGTGGACGATTCTCAGTTTGCCAAAGCTGGTGTTGTGGCTTTGTTACCGACCGGAGGCAGCTAGTTTGCGGCGACGGCCAATAGATGGCGTCTAGTTTTGACGATTAATTTGACCGGAGAGTGGAACCCTATTCTTTTTTAGATCAATTTCCTCCCAGCAAATTTTCCATCTATAAATCCAAATAAGGTAATATATGTCAAACATTTGCAGTCCCAAAATCCATTTTCTTAATTTTTCTATATGATCTGGTACATTTATCTGTTTTGTTCATAATAGTTGGACTATATGTAGATAAGTTGTCATTGTGCTGCCAATAAACATAAGACATTGGGGAGAACCACATTTTTATTTTCTCTTTGAGAGCCACCAAAAAATCACAATATCACAAGAGGACTAGACCAAGCATTTAAATAATAAATATAATCCAAATAAGTAAAATGCAATAATAATAAAGTAAACAATGATGATAAAGACAGAGAAGTAAATGACTAGCACAATACACATGCATATATATCATTGAAACATCTGAGGAATGTAAGGTGAAAACATCTCTTTCAATTTTAAGATGAAAAATCTCTCTGAATGGAAGATGAACCCAGCAGTTTATTGGTAGATTTTAATGATCACAAGGCAACAAGACAAAACTTATATAAGCCATTTATATATTATCTATTAGAGCATTGTTACCATTCACAGTTGAGAAAAGTACTGATTATAGAATACCAACATATATTTAGGGATTATAGGTAAGAAACACAATAAGAACAAATCAATAAATAAATAGTATGTGATGTTTAAATAACAACACTGTTACTGAAGGGCCATATACTATTTAATCATTTGGATTTGGTCTTATTAGCATGTGTTTCTAATATATAATCCCTTAATTGGTACCATTTTTGATAAGACTTCAATTGATTTATGAAGGTGTTCTTCTTATGAGCTCAAGAAATTGATTTCCAAAGTGAATATCAAGGATGATGTGCCTGAGAGTTTTAAAGAGTTGAAGTTTTAGAAGCTCTCCCATATCAGAACTTCTAAGTCTGAGAATGGCAGGAATGCTAGCACATATAAATTACTTACAATATATAGGGGGACTGACTGCCACCTTCTAGGTATCCCTGGATAACTAACCTACAGTAGAAGCACCCATCATGGAGACTCCACACATTTTCTCGAATAATAATTAGAAAATAGACACATGCAAATTTATATTTGTTCTTGTTACCTCATGACTTCTTAACTCTAATCCAAATTGTAATCTAATATCTTTCAAGATCATTTGTTGATTGGAAGTTTGTTTGGAAAAATATATGGGGCTATACTTTAAACAATTTTTTATTTAATCCCTCAAGCTGTATTTGAACCAGCAACCTAAAGATCACCGTTGATACATCTACAGTCCTCCACTCTTCCAACTGAGCAAACCCTCGATAGCTCAGTTGGCACGGCGGAGGACTATAGATGTATCAACAGTGATCTTTAGGTTGCTGGTTCAAATCCGGCTTGAGGGAATTTTTTTACTTAGTTTCTGACATTTCAGTGACTGTCTGTCACTCTCATCATTACCACATCATTCTCCTGAAGAGATTGACAGATAGGCACTGAAACATCAGAAACTAAATAAAAAATTGGTTGATGTATAGCCATATATATTTTTCCTAATAATCTCTTTCAAATACTTCAATTGTAGATTGAATTGATAAAACTGCTAGAAAGGCTTACCAGGAATGATCTAGAGGCTCCCTGACAATATATTCTTCATCTTCCTTTAAAGAGAGTTAGGTAAATTCATCTTTATAATAAAGCAAAAAGACAAAGTTTTAGAGATCTTTGGAGTTACATACATATACATACATACAACAAGACATGGGGTAGATATGTACTTCCTTAGTACAACCAGATGAGAGAGTACAAACAGTGTTGTTGCATACACAGCTGTTACATCACCTTGGGCAAATATATACATATTTACATATGCTTTCTGATATTAAAACTTGGGGGTCAAGCAAATAATCACAATTACATTTTAATATGGAGCTTGCGACTCATAAATAAATAAATATATTAATAAGCAAAAAAATATATATTGTATTGACTGATTGGGATAATAAATGGTTTTAAAAATGTAAAAAAATAATAATAAAAAAAATGTTCTACTAAGAAAACCACAAAACAATAAACATATTTGCTATATACAGTTAAATCTGTCTATAGCGCCCCCTCTAAATAGCGCCTGATTTTAAATAGTATGTTGCAACCTGTTGCAAGATTAAGCAACCTGTCTATAGCATCCCCTCTCTATAGCACCCTATTTTGGTGAGTCCCAAGAGGGGGCGCTATAGACAGGTTTAATTGTATATACAAATTAATTGGGAGTAAAAATAAATATACAAGCAAGTAAAAAAGAAATAGAAGAGGGAATGTGATGGATATAATAAAGCATGCATTGCAAGTTAACTTGTTTGTTTACTGCACAAAAAGGTAATCTTGTTTTTAAAATAATATTTCATCTTGTATATTATAAAGAACTATTTAAAAGTGTTATTTTATACAGCAAAACCTATCTATAGCGCCCCCTCTTGGGACTCACCAAAATAGGGTGCTATAGACAGGTTACTTTTAATGTAAATGTTTACATTTTAATGTTTAAAATCAGGCGCTATAAAGAGGAAGGCGCTTTAGACAGGTTTAACTGCATTTATTATTTCTCTCCAAATAAAAAGTTACAATATGTTTTTTCTTTTGGAATAAGCAAAAACTTCACAATAAGCACAGAGAAAATAAACCAAAGTTATATTTAAAACTAGAATATCTGGTATCTTGGTGCCAGTTTTGGATCAAAAATTGACTAGTGAATATAAAATACAAAAAGGTCACCTTTTCTATTAACATGCGTTTTGGTTATTATCTGTATATATGCAAAATTATATAAATTCATATAAAAGAAGGCCGTAATATCAGTTTTGGCTAATTCAGGCGAAGTACATACACAAAAATGTATTAAACACAAGGTAATAAGACCAAATCCAAATAAATAAATAGTGTGTGACGTTTCGTCTGAAGATGGTAACAACGCTGTTACCGAAACGTCACACACTATTTATTTATTTGGATTTGGTCTTATTACCTTGTGTTTATAATCTAAAATCCAAATTGTGCCTCATCAACAAAAATGTATTATTTTATTGGAAAATTTTAAACTGGAGAGGTGTCCTTTTTTGTGCATATGAAGATCCTCTTCAAATTTACAATAAATAATCAAATAAGAAATATTGTAAAGTTTCCCCATGAGAGACCCTAGCCTAATGTCATGTCAGGCTAAGTAGTCTTTCAACCAAAATGAGACTATGATACCACCTCCAGTTGAGTCCTGATTTAGCCATGTTTTTAGATTATGGTCTCTCATGGGAGACCGATTCTACTATACATACAAGAAAATAAGACCTAATCCAAATAAATTAATAGTGTGCGACGTTTCCGTAACAGTGTTGTTACCATCATCAGACAAAAGAAAACATTTATTCTTTTGTCTGATGATGGTAACAATGGTGTTACTAAAACATCACACACACTTAATTTATTTGGGATTAGGTCTTATTTTACTTGTAGCTATAATCTATAAAGCAGATTGTGTTTTTATCATCCATACTTTACATTATAAATAAATCAAAATAAATAATACAGAAAAGGTCTATTATTATATACATATAAAAAAATATTGAAAACATGCAAAGGAAAAAAACAACAAATTTCAAAAATATTCACTTTTATATCATTTAAGAGAAAAAATTCCATCCAGGGAAGTGTTTCATGCAAAAAAAAAAAAGTTTGATTCAAGCTTTCAGACCATGGAGATCTTCTACTGGGGAGTCTAAGTATAATCTTTCTTCTGTAGAAGGGATCCATTGTGTCTGAAAGCTCAAGTTGATTAAATATATTTTAATTTATGTGTGATAAGGGCATTTGAATAATTTTATTTTCAAAGAAAACTATAACTTTAAGTGTAAATAATAAAAGAAAATAAGACCTAATTCAAATAATTTATTAGTGTGTGAACTCCGCCTTTGGCGGTCCCAAGCCCGGATGAAAAAGGAGGAGGGGGAGCAGTAACAAGCTCACTAAAAAACCTGGGCTCAGCTGATAGTAACCTGTAAGGGCTCCTGATCCTGGGATACAGGATGAGCAGCGTTTGTACTCCATGTTAGGAGCGGCTGCACATGGCGTCTGTTCCTCATGTCAGAGGCGGCCATTTCTTTTGGAGCTAAGTCGGCCTGCCACTGAGTAGTGCTTCCAGTCTTAATGACAAAGATGCATTATACTTCACTCAGTCATGATGGTTGTCAAACAGACACCATCAAGGGTCACAACTTGATACCCTAATATGATTGAGTGGAAATAAGAAAGAAGAAGAAGATTAGTGTGTGACGTTTCAGTAACAACATTGTCACCATCATCAGACAAAAGAATAATATATCATTTATTCTTTTGTCTGATGATGGTGACAATGCTGTTGCTGAAATGTCACACACTAATAAATTATTTAGGTCTTATTTTCTTTTATCATAATCTATAATCCAAATTGTGCTTAATCATCTAAGTGTTAATATATTGTCAAGTAGCTCCATCCAGATGGGACAACTGTCAATCATCCCTGGACCCCGGGGGGACCACAGGTGTGGGGGCTTCTGGGAAGCTGATCTGTAAATAAGGAAAACGGGACGGTGGCTAACGCCGTTCATTTCAGGATTAGCTTTAACTGGGGGTAAGTTGTACTTTCTCTCTCCCCCTATAAATACCCCTTATAATAAATTAATTATCCCCAAACTTGCCCTTGCTTTATTTATCTCCGCAACAATATTGATAAATTTTTATGAACAATCACAAGGTAATAAGACCAAATAAATGAATAGTGTGTGACATTTCGGTAACAGAGTTGTTACCATCTTCAGACAAAAGTACTGAATGAGAAATATTACCACAGCATGTTGGTAAACTTTCTCATTCAATACTTTTGTCTGAAGATGGTAACAATGCTGTTACCGAAACGTTACACACTATTTATTTATTTGGTCTTATTACCTTGTGTTTATAATCTATAATCCAAATTGTACCTTATCATTTTATGGAAAATATTTTAGACTATAAAATACGTTCAATATAAACAAAACTTGGATCAATATAGTACAATGCACTAATCATCAAATTTTATATTTAATAAAGTTTTTTTTTGCCATTTGATTAAGAAATAGTTCAGTTATTTGTTATAATTAATTTTCTTGATTAAACATTGTTATCAAATTATGAAACTATTTTAGACGCGTAATATTCTTTTTAAAATAAAATAATTTCTACTGTCCTTACTGCAATGGAAAAATTATAGGGAGGGTCTGGCTTATCAGTGGTGAACCCTCCAGCGGTTTCGCCAGTTTAATTTAATATATAATTAAAGAAAAAATGGTAGATTAAACTGGCGAAACCGCTGGGATGGTTCACCACTGATGAGCCAGGCCCTCCCTTTAATTTTTTTCCATTGCAGTAAGGGCAGTAGAACTTGTTTAATTTTCAAAAGAATATTACGCGTCCAAAATAGTTTCGTAATTTGATAACAGATGGCGCGCTAGTGCATCGTAATATAAACATTGTTATAGCATCAAGTTGATTAAATTTTATTTTTTTTCAAGACAACTCTTTCATGGATGAAATTTTTTTCTCTCAAAAACAACAAATGCTCAATTAAAAAGTCTCTGTAAAATGAACTTTTACAATCCATCTCATTGTTTATATTGATGATTTGGCATAGTTGTTTAATTTTCGGTTAATAAGCAAGGTAGGAAGATTATGTGTTTATTCTTAAATTGGTATTGTTAAAAAAATGATTTTTCTGATTGACTTGAGAAATGTAAACAATAAAGTAAACACTAAAATTATTATTAAATAATTATTCAATATATGCCTTTTTATTATCTAAATAAATATACATATGGAAAATACCACAGTCATTACAAAATTTATACTTTAATAAAATTATAAAAAATTAAATTATATATATAATAATTTATAAATTATAAAAACTACATAAAAATTTGTATATCTATTAGGTTTATAAGGTGGAGAAAAGTAATTTTTAAAATAAATTTTATAAATAAATTTGAAAAAAAAAAGATCTTTAAAATAATTTTTTTTGAGATTGAAGTGGGAAAAAGTGCAATTTTGTTCATCTTTTGGTATATAAAACATTGTATAGGATGTGATTTTAGGGAAATAAAATTAAGAATAAATACTGGAAATATAAGATAAGTGTAAGATGTTCTTTTGAAGATTAAAACATTTTAAATATTTGTTCTATATAAGTGA
>CP092869.1:85265948-85355381 GCA_030710605.1 Cordylochernes scorpioides | reverse complement strand
ATTTTATTTTTTTTTTCTTTAAATAATGATTGTTTTTTTTTTACTACTCTTAAGATGTCTTAGAGTATATATATTTATATAGCACAAGACTATAATATTTCTCTTTTTTTTTGCTTAATATTTGTCATTATGTTTATTTATATATATATATATTAAAAATAAAGAAGGCATTTCCTGACCACGAGCACATGTGCTTTTTAGATGGCAGAGTGCCATCTAGTGGAGCAAAAATAAACTAAACGCCCTTTTAACTTGCTCCGTGATATTTGGCCAACCCAATTTTTTGATAAATCAAGAAAAGCCATCCACAAACGCGTTTGCTGTTGGCGCTTGTCAGCGTGGAGTAGGGTGTACTACTGCGACCAAAAACCTGACCCACTTATTTTATTTTTTTCTACTGTTTTTTTCATATATATATATATATATATGAAAGGGTACTTCTCTCTTTAATTATGTGTCAGAAGATGCATTATGTTGTTGTTGTTTCTTATCCCCTTGTGTAAAGATTACACGAATTCCATGAGTTCATGCTCCTTGAGCTGTTTTATGATAAGCAGCGGCCTCTCCCAAAGGTCCTGTTTAGTACATGTAATGCAAGCCAAAATGTGTTCTGGAGCTGCAGGTACCAAGCTACATTTTGGGCAAGTGGGTAGATTTTGTTATTATTTTCTATCTTCAATGGCAGATGTATTATGTTCATCACCCCAGTAAAAAACCTTTCTAGTGATGATAAAGAATAAGCCCCAACACCAGTTTTGACAAAAAGCTGACCTGTATACCATGGTTATATATAATACTAGCCGAATGACCCGGGCAACGCCCGGGTTTACCCGATTAACTGTTTTTATTCAAATACTATTCGTTACAATTATAAATTGGCACCGTGGATGTCACTCTTGTGAAACGTCCCGCTCCAAACTTTGTGTGTTTTTAAAATATAAAAATAAATATGTAAATTTTCACAACGATATTTGAAAATTATATTATTTTGATTTTCAAATACTATTCGTTACAATTATAAATTGGCGCCGTGGATGTCACTCTTGTGAAACGTCCCGCTCCAAACTTTGTGTCTGAGAAGCGATATTTTTATAGAAAGATGATCTGGCTTTTGTTTTCTGCTCGAATGAATGTTTTTCTGTTAGAATTTTGTTCCTGCGTACAAAATAATGAACTGGTTTCACCCGTGGTCTCTGCTTTTAGGAATTTTTCCCGATATATTTTTGTATCTGATAATCAAACATGATACAGCAACATCGTCATCATCATTTTCTGACTAAAACTATATAGTTTTAATAATTGATTTATATATTTTTTAAAATAGCCTATCATCTTCCCCATATTTTTTTTACCTATGTATGGAAATTTTGGTTTGAATTAGTGAACTACTGCGAATTTGTATACCGGACATACAGACAGACATACAAACATTCATTTTTATATATATAGATAGATATCATTCTGATGTATAATTAAAGGGAGAGGTTCCCCTCTAAGTACATGAATATCTTCCTCCCATAACGATATTAGTTTATTCATGTGAACTGATTGGCTATTTACTCATATATGATCTTGATTGGCCAATCATCATGCAGTCTTTCTTTAGCTCGGAATTTACATTAAAGAATTAAATTCTTTTCTAAGATTGTAGTGAAAACATCAGATTTCCAGGGATAAAAGTTTCTTTAAAAAAAATTGAATTAAGATCTCTAGATTTCAGGCGTGAAAGCTATCCCTGGAAATCTCATATTTTCACCAAAATATTGATACATGAGATTATTTTATTGAAGTACAAGATTTTAAATTCAATTCTATAGAACCTTTTTTTTTTTTGAGTAATATTAAAAGTATGCACTTTTTTGTCAGTACTTAAAAAAAAAATTTTTTTCAGCGTTGCTGTTTTTTTTTTTACTTATCCTTTTATTAGTCTAAATTAGACAAGATCTTGGAGGTCGTGCTTATAAAGAAGTTCAAGAACTCTTCTTGGTTCTCTGTACATGGATCCTTTGTCCTTTCCAATACAATTTAGTATATGTTGGGAAGTGGCCTCAGTATTGCTGTTATTATTTTGATATTAAGCCTTTTTAAAAAAAAATTCTTTGAATTATATAAGGATTAGATATATAATATAAATGCTTGATTATCGTAACAGATTATCGAGACAATAAAAATATTTACTGGCCGAAGTGTCTTTTATTTGAAGAGATAAATGCTTGAAATATCTTTATATGAAATTTAAACTATTTTTGAGATGCATATGTTTCTTTTTTAAATAGAATAATTTTCTACTCTCCTTACTGTAATGAGAGAACCTGGCTCATTGGTGAACTCCCCAAGCTGTTTCACTAGTTTACCATTAATGGTTCACCATTGATGAGACAGGTCTTCCTATTTTTTTTTTTCATTGCAGTAAGGGCAGTACAAAAACAACAGCTTTATTAGGACATTTCCGTCCTGTAAGGACTCACCATACATCATTTTCATGGAGAAAAGAGGGTTAAAAAAAAACATAAAGGAGAGAAGGGAAAATGAAATCAAAGTGTAAGGGCAGTAGAAAATGGTTTATTTTTAAAAAGAAACATAAGCATCAAAAAAATAGTTTAAATTTCTTGTAACAGATGTGTTAATGCATTGTACTAATGTCTTTATATTGTAACAAAGAATTTATTAGCAGAGTATTATTTTTTTTTTGTTTATATTGTACTCTATACACTTCCCTCTTTTTGCTTATCTTTTGTTTATCACTCGTAGTTTGTTAATGCCTGAAATAAATTGTTATCTCATCCAAAAAGTTGGTCTTCCCTAAATTTTCCACGTGGCAAAATTGTTATAGTAAATTTTAGCCGCACAATAATAACTCAATCTTATTGTCATATTTTCAGGTTTTGAATTATTCTTAAAATGTCTTATATATATATATGACAGGCTAATACACTAGTTAAAATGATATTCACTGAAGAAATTTTGTTATATATAGATGGCGTGTTATTGCTTTTTATTAATTTATGCTTAATTGACCATGTCCCTATTGTTTGCAGAAGAGCATGGCTCGATACAAATATTTATATGTAATTCTACTGTCCTAAAAGCTTATGTCTATAGTTTGCTTTAATACCATTTCTAAGATTCCACCCTTCATTGTAGCATATAAAAGCAGGATGATCCAATATAATATTGGAGCTCTAAAGAAGCGGTCTGATAGATTAAATTGGCTAAACTGCTGGGAAGGTTCACCACTAATGAACCAAGCCCTCTCAATTATTTTTCATCGCAGTAAGGACAGTAGAAGTTTGATTTATTTGTGAAAGAAACTCGTTTAATATTTTCATTTGTTATATATAGATGGTGCGTTATTGCTTTTTATAAATATTTTTTGTTAAAATGGTTTTTTCCCCTTATATATATAAGTTTATATAAATTGGTTGTGTCCATTCTTCCTTGTTACTGCCTCTATACATGTGTCAAATAAACTCTTTGTTGGCCTCTCAAAATGTTACCCTTTTTGTTGTTATACTTTTTAATAAATCTGTATATTATACAATTTCTAAATAAATATATTGGATGAAAGGTGTTTGTTTTGTTTTTTGAACATATACATATTGAAGAATGTCAAGAGGCGGCCATTTATTTTGGAGCTAAGTCAACCTGCCACTGAGTAGTTCTCCCAGTCTTAATGACAAAGGCAGACACATTCTACTTCACCCAATCATGATAATTGTCAAATCTCTTTAGCTTGACACCCTAATATGATTGAGTGGAGATAAGAAAGAAGAAGAAGCTGCTAACTCTTGTCAATATAGTGCAGGCTGTACCTCAATGACCAAGTTTTAGGACAATATATTCTGCAATAAAATAAACCACATAATGTTTATTTCAATAGATGATGTGAGTCATTAGCAATGACCTGTTGCATAATTAGGGGAATCCTTTTTCATAAGCTAACAAATCCAAATAATCCAAAAAAGCATAGGGCTCCTCTCCCATCAAAATAAGTGTCAAAACTAGACGCCATCTATTGACTGTGGCCGCAAACTAGCTGCCTCGGGTTGGTACCAGCTACAACACCAGCTTTGAGAAACTGAAAAATTTCCATCTATAATTTGGCCCAGCCACTTTACCAGTTAAACACTTATCAGATTGTGAAGATTCCATTAGATCCCATGTGGATCTCATGGAATAAAGTCCGCCCTAGGCTGACAAGGGCCATTAGCCAGAAACCATGGTCTCTAGGTGGACGCTTCTCAGTTTACCAAAGCTGGTGCTGTGGCTTTGTCACCGACCCAAGGCCGCTAGTTTGCGGCGAGGTCAATAGATGGCGTCTAGTTTTGACGATTAATTTGACCGGAGTGGAACCCTATGCTTTTTTAGATCAATTTCCTCCCGGCAAATTTTCCATCTATAAATCCAAATAAGGTAATATATGTCAAACATTTGCTGTGCCAAAATCCTCTTTCTTAATTTTTCTATATGATCTGGTGCATTTATCTGTTTTGTTCATATCAGTTGGACTATATGTAGATAAATTGTCATTGTGCTGCCAATAAACATAAGACATTGGGGAGAACCACATTTTTATTTTCTCTTTGAGAGCCACCAAAAAAATCACAATATCACAAGAGGACTAGACCAAGCATTTAAATAATAAATATAATCCAAATAAGTAAAATGCAATAATAATAAAGTAAACAATGATGATAAAGACAGAGAAGTAAATGACTAGTACAATACACATGCATATATATCATTGAAACATCTGAGGAATGTAAGAAGGTGAAAACATCTCTTTCAATTTTAAGATGAAAATCTCTCTGAATGGAAGATGAACCCAGCAGTTTATTGTTAGATTTTAATGATCACAAGGCAAACAAGACCAAACTTATATAAGCCATTTATATATATGATCTATTAGCATTGTTACCATTCACAGTTGAGAAAAGTACTGATTGATGAATACCAACATATTTGGGGATTATAGATAAGAAACACAAAGTAATAACAACAAATAAATAGTATGGGATGTTTAAATAACAACACTGTTACTGAAAAGTCATATACTATTTAATCATTTGGATTTGGTCTTATTAGCATGTGTTTCTAATATATAATCCCTTAATTGGTACCATTTTTGATAAGACTTCAATTGATTTATGAAGGTGTTCTTCTTATGAGCTCAAGAAATTGATTTCCAAAGTGAATATCAAGGATGATGTCCCTGAGAGAGGAAACTATTTTTAAAAGTTCAGGTTTTAGAAGCTCTCTTCCATATCAGTGCTTTTAAGTCTGAGAATGGCAGGAATGCTAGAACATAAATTACTTACAATATATGGGGGACTGACTGCCACCTTCTAGGTATCCCTGGATAACTAAACTACAGTAGAAGCACCCATCATGGAGACTCCACACATTTTCTCGAATAATAATAATTAAAAATAGGCACATGCAAATTTATATTTGATCTTGTTACCTCATGACTTCTTAACTCTAATCCAGATTGTAACCCAATCATTTGTTGGTTTGGAAGTTTGGAAAAATATATGGCTATACTTTAAACAATTTTTTTCAATTTAATCCCTCAAGCTGTATTTGAACCAGCGACCTAAAGATCACCGTTGATACATCTACAGTCCTCCACTCTTCCAACTGAGCAAACCCTCGATAGCTCAGTTGGCAGAGCGGAGGACTATAGATGTATCAACGGTGATCCTTAGGTTGCTGGTTCAAATCCGGCTCGAGGGAATTTTTTACTTAGTTTCTGACATTTCAGTGACTGTCTGTCACTCTCATCATTACCACATCATTCTCCTGAAGAGATTGACAGATAGGCACTGAAACATCAAAAACTAAATAAAAAATTGATTGATGTATAGCCATATCTTTTACCAAATAATCTCTTTCAAATACTTCAATGGTAGATTGAATTGATAAAACTGCTAGGAAGTTTTACCAGGAATTATCTAGGGGCTCCCTGACAATATATTCTTCATCTTCCTTTAAAGAGAGATAGGTAAATTCATCTTTATAATAAAGCAAAAAGACAAAGTTTTAGAGATCTTTGGAGTTACATACATCTATATACAACAAGACATGGGGTAGATATGTACTTCCTTAGTACAACCAGGTGAGCGAGTACAAACAGGGTTGTTGCATACACAGCTGTTACATCACCTTGGGAAAATATATACATATTTACATATGCTTTCTGATATTAAAACTTGGGGGTCAAGCAAATAATCACAATAACATTTTAATATGGAGTTTGTGACTCATAAATAAATAAATATATTAATAAGCAAAAAAATATATATTGTATTGACTGATTGGGATAATAAATGGTTTTGAAATGTAAAAAAATAATAATAAAAAAAATGTTCTACTAAGAAAACCACAAAACAATAAACATATTTGCTATATACAGTTAAATCTGTCTATAGCGCCCCCTCTAAATAGCACCTTCCTCTCTATAGCGCTTGATTTTGAATAGTACGATGCAACCTGTTGCAAGATTAAGCAACCTGTCTATAGCATCCCCTCTCTATAGCACCCTATTTTGGTGAGTCCCAAGAGGGGGCGCTATAGACAGGTTTAATTGTATATACAAATTAATTGGGAGTAAAAATAAATATACAAGCAAGTAAAAAGAAATAGAAGAGGGAATGTGATGGATATAATAAAGCATGCATTGCAAGTTAACTGTTGTTTGTTTACTGCACATAAATGTAATCTTGTTTTTAAAATAATATTTCATCTTGTATATTATAAAGAACTATTTAAAAGTGTTATTTTATACAGCAAAACCTGTCTATAGCGCCCCCTCTTGGGACTCACCAAAATAGGGTGCTATAGACAGGTTACTTTCAATGTAAATGTTTACATTTTAATGTTTAAAATCAGGCGCTATAAAGAGGAAGGCGCTTTTTAGACAGGTTTAACTGCATTTATTATTTCTCTCCAAATAAAAAAGTTACAATATGTTTTTTCTTTTGGAATAAGCAAAAACTTCACAATAAGCACAGAGAAAATAAACCAAAGTTATATTTAAAACTAGAATATCTGGTATTTTGGTGCCAGTTTTGGATCAAAAATTGACTAGTGAATATAAAATACACAAAGGGCACCTTTTCTATTAACATGCGTTTTGGTTATTATCTGTATATATGCAAAATTATATAAATTCATATAAAAGAAGGGCATAATATCAGCTTTGGCTAATTCAAGCGAAGTACATACACAAAAATGTATTATTTTATTGGAAAATTTTTAAAACTGGAGAGGTGTCCTTTTTTGTGCATATGAATATCCTCTTCAAATTTACAATAAATAATCAAATAAGAAACACTGTTGGCTTATAGCTACAAGGTAATAAGACCTAATCCAAATAGATTTATAGTGTGTGACGTTTTGTCAAAAGCATTGTTACCATCATTTATTCTTTTGTCTGATGGTAACAATGCTGTTGTCGAAACATCACTCACTATTAAATTATTTGGATTAGGTCTTATTACCTTGTAGCTATAATTCCATCTTTTTTAAATGATTATGATAGATAAAATGAAGCATGCATTGGAAGTTAACTGCTATAAGTTTCCCTATGATAGACCATAGCCTAATGTCATGTCAGGCTAAGTAGTCTTTCAACCAAAATGAGACTATGATGCCACCTCCAGGAAAGTCCTGATTTAGCCATGTTTTTAGATTATGGTCTTTCATGGGAGACTGATTCTACTATACATACAAAAAAAATAAGACCTAATCCAAATAAATTAATAGTGTGTGATGTTTCCGTAACAAGTGTTGTTACCATCATCAGACAAAAGAAAACATTTATTTTTTTTGTCTGATGATGTTAACAATGCTGTTACTGAAACATCACACACTTAATTTATTTGGGATTAGGTCTTATTTTACTTGTAGCTATAATCTATAAAGCAGATTGTGTTTTTATCATCCATACTTTACATTATAAATAAATCAAAATAAATAATACAGAAAAGGTCTATTATTAATATATACATATAAAAAATATTGAAAACATGCAAAGGAAAAAACAACAAATTTCAAAAATATTCACTTTTATATCATTTAAGAGAAAAAATTCCATCCAGGGAAGTGTTTCATGCAAAAAAAAAAAAGTTTGATTCAAGCTTTCAGACCATGGAGATCTTCTACCGGGGAGTCTAAGTATAATCTTTCTTCTGTAGAAGGGATCCATTGTGTCTGAAAGCTCAAGTTGATTAAATATATTTTAATTTATGATAAGGGCATTTGAATAATTTTATTTTCAAAGAAAACTATAACTTTAAGTGTAAATAATAAAAGAAAATAAGACCTAATTCAAATAATTTATTAGTGTGTGAACTCCGCCTTTGGCGGTCCCAAGCCCGGCTGAAAAAGGAGGAGGGGGAGCAGTAACAAGCTCACTAAAAAACCTGGGCTCAGCTGATAGTAACCTGTAAGGGCTCCTGATCCTGGGATACAGGATGAGCAGCGTTTGTACTCCATGTTAGGAGCGGCTGCACATGGCGTCTGTTCCTCATGTCAGAGGCGGCCATTTCTTTTGGAGCTAAGTCGGCCTGCCACTGAGTAGTGCTCCCAGTCTTAATGACAAAGGCAGACGCATTATACTTCACCTAGTCATGATGGTTGTCAAACAGACACCATCAAGGGTCACAACTTGATACCCTAATATGATTGAGTGGAAATAAGAAAGAAGATTAGTGTGTGACGTTTCGGTAACAACATTGTCACCATCATCAGACAAAAGAATAATATATCATTTATTCTTTTGTCTGATGATGGTGACAATGCTGTTGCTGAAATGTCACACACTAATAAATTATTTAGGTCTTATTTTCTTCATCATAATCTATAATCCAAATTGTGCTTAATCATCTAAGTGTTAATATATTGTCAAGTAGCTCCATCCAGATGGGACAACTGTCAATCCTCCCTGGACCCCGGGGGGACCATAGGTGTGGGGGCTTCTGGGAAGCTGATCTGTAAATAAGGAAAACGGGATGGTGGCTAACGCCGTTCATTTCAGGATTAGCTTTAACTGGGGGTAAGTTGTACTTTCTCTCTCCCCCTATAATTACCCCTTATAATAAATTAATTATCCCCAAACTTGCCCTTGCTTTATTTATCTCCGCGACAATATTGATAAATTTTTATGAACAATCACAAGGTAATAAGACCAAATAAATGAATAGTGTGTGACATTTCGGCAACAGCGTTGTTACCATCTTCAGACAAAAGTACTGAATGAGAAATTTTACCACAGCATGTTGGTAAGATTTCTCATTCAGTACTTTTGTCTGAAGATGGTAACAATGCTGTTACCGAAACGTTACACACTATTTATTTATTTGGTCTTATTACCTTGTGTTTATAATCTATAATCCAAATTGTACCTTATCATTTTATGGAAAATATTTTAGACTATAAAATACGTTCAATATAAACAAAACTTGGATCAATATAGTACAATGCACTAATCATCAAATTTAATATTTAATAAGTTTTTTTTTTTTGCCATTTGATCAAGAAATAGTTTAGCTATTTGTCATAATTAATTTTCTTGATTAAACATTGTTATCAAATTACAAAACTATTTTAGACGCGTAATATTCTTTTTAAAATAAAATAATTTCTACTGCCCTTACTGCAATGGAAAAATTAAAGGGAGGGCCTGTCTCATCAGTGGTGAACCCTCTCAGCAGTTTCGCCAGTTTAATTTAATATATAATTAAAGAAAAAATGGTAGATTAAACTGGCGAAACCGCTGGGAGGGTTCACCACTGATGAGCCAGGCCCTCCCTTTAATTTTTTTCCATTGCAGTAAGGGCAGTAGAAATTGTTTTATTTTAAAAAGAATATTACGCGTCTAAAATAGTTTCGTAATTTGATAACAGATGGCGCGCTAGTGCATCATAATATAAACATTGTTATAGCATTAAGTTGATTAAATTTTATTTTTTTCAAGAAACTCTTTCATGGATGAAATTTTTTTCTCTCAAAAACAACAAATGCTCAATTAAAAAGTCTCTGTAAAATGAACTTTTACAATCCATCTCATTGTTTATATTGATGATTTGGCATAGTTGTTTATTTTTTGGTTAATAAGCAAGGTAGGAAGATTATGTGTTTATTTTCAAATAGGTATTGTTAAAAAAATGCTTGTTTCTGATTGACTTGAGAAATGTAAACAATAAAGTAAACACTAAAATTATTATTAAATAATTATATTATTCAATATATGCCTTTTTATTATCTAAATAAATATACATATGGAAAATATCACAGGCATTACAAAATTTATACTTTAATAGAATTATAAAAAATTAAATTATATATATATATTTTTTATAAATTATAAAAACTACATAAAAATTTGTATATCTATTAGGTTTATAAGGTGGAGAAAAGTAATTTTTAAAATAAATTTTATAAATAAATTTGAAAAAAAAAAGATTTTAAAATAATTTTTTTTGAGATTGAAGTGGGAAAAAGTGCAATTTTGTTCATCTTTTGGTATATAAAACATTGTATAGGATGTGATTTTAGGGAAATAAAATTAAGAATAAATACTGGAAATATAAGATAAGTGTAAGATGTTCCTTTGAAGATTAAAACATTTTAAATATTTGTTCTATATAAGTGAAATTTATATAGCGTTTTTTTGTAAGGTGGGTAAACTATTTAGCCCCCATTCTGATTGGTAGCTGAAATCATGTGACCCCTGTAATACCTTCAAATTTTTGAAATTATAAGGGAGGTCAGTATACAGAAAGGGGGATGAATAGTTTATAAACTTACCATCTTTTTAAAAAATATTTTTATAAAATGACTTTCATTGAGAGTGAGAATATTCCACAAATAATTTGGTTTAAATTTTGTGTCTGCATTCTATATTTTACTCAGCTGAAGTTTCAGGATTTAATTCATCCCAGAGTTTCTGAAATTCATCAATAAATGGCTTAACTATTTTACGATTGTTAGTTATAATTACATTTTCAAAATTACCAGATGCTGCTTGCTTCGTCCAGTTCAAAGAACCAGTAATCACAATTTTTTTGTCAATAATTGCAAATTTGTGATGCATCCAATTTTCAGATTTATTTGATCGTACTTGAATACCAGCTCTTCTCAAAATTCCAATTTGTGAACTTAATACTTCACATTGTTCGCCTGTATTACTTGCATCAGTTATAATTCGAACATAAACACCCCTATTGAAAATCTCGACAAGTACTTCAGAAAAAAGAGGGCTGGTTATCACGTAAACACAAACATTAAGGCTTTTGGTAGCTTTTTTGAGAGTTTCCAATATGTGGTTGGTCGAAACGCCTAGTTGGGTATATTTTAAGGTACGGATATTTCTATTTGAAGATATTGCGGCATCAGGGTAAAAAAGAACTTCACATATTTCTTTCTTTTTTTCTTCATTTTGTTTACGTTTATGAATTAGAAAGGCTAGTAACTCAAACGCTGAAAGAACTGCAGTAGTAAATATAAAAGATTTGGTGAAAGTTCCTGGCATCATTAAATGACAGAGACAAAAGTGAAACTAACAAAAGAAGTGGTTAAATCACAAGATTCTTTAATATGATACCACAGACGATTTTACGAAACAATAGCAGAATTTAGGATAATAATTTCTAAAAATTTTGACTGAGAGAGAGAGAACTTTAAAATTTCATTAGAATTTTTTAAAATACTATATTAATTTGGAAAATAAATTATCATTATCGCTCTAATTTTTCATTGTGTTTTCATTTTTTATTCATTAAAAAATAATACAATTTCTTTATATTTAACTCCAATTCATTATTCATTTTTTTGTTATTTTTAACAAAAATCCTAGCGTGTATCTTTTGATACTTTCTATTTTTGGTATACATTGTGTGTTATATATTTATTATTTGTTAACATTTGTGAACATTTGTTAAAACAATTCTCTATAAACTTATGAAAAAAATAATAGATATATTTTGATAATTTGAAACTCGTAAATTTGAATCTCTCGATAAAGTGAACATTTTTTCCCGGTCCCTTGAAAAATACTCGATAAGTTGAATAAAGTCAATATTAATTGGTTCCCTCGGTAATTGGAAGTTAAAGGAATAGTATCTTGCCTTGGAATTGTATCAATATTCTTGTCTCAAATAAATTGCCGTGTCATCCTGAATTTTGTCTTTCCTAATTTTCTACATTACAAAATCATCATTTTATCTAGTGAACATTTTTTCCCGGTCCCTTGAAAAATACTCGATAAGTTGAATAAAATCAATATTAATTGGTTCCCTCGGTAATGGGAAGTTAAAGGAATAGTATCTTGCCTTGGAATTGTATCATTATTCTTGTCTCAAATAAATTGCCGTGTCATCCTGAATTTTGTCTTTCCTAATTTTCTACATTACAAAATCATAATTTTATCTATTCTCCCAATATATATGCTGTAGATAAATGATAAAACTAACTTTGACTTGTGCGCAATTAATAGGTAGAAAATCTTACTTTTGATAAATAATCATCATTTAGTTAAATCTACAAATCTGCAAATAACTCTAAGGATATTCAAGATATTCAAGAAATAATTTTTCAAAAACCTTCCCGGGATATACCTAATAATATCCCAAAATTTCACGGCGATTGGATGTATGGTTTTTGAATCTTTAGAGTACAGACAGACAGACATTCAATTTTATATATAGAGTTTTTTTATATAAAAGGGAGGGAGACATTCGTGGAGTGTGTTGAGAAAAATTACAGGTTATGGTCAATTTTATTTGGAAAATTCAACTTGCTTGATCTTGCTGAAAAGACAAGCTTCACAAGGCCATAGCAAACAACTCTGCTGCGTATCGAAAATCGCTTACAATTTATATAGTAAAACAATAAGAATGTGTTACACAGACTTTGACTTTAATCATCATAGATGCTGACGTCACTACGATGACGTCACTACTTCCAACTTCTACCTTCAAACTTGCTGTTATTGTTTACCGCTAACTTGTCTTAACAATATATGTAATGGAACAAGTCGTTCCTTAAATAAATATATATTTGTTTATATCTAAAGGGATGTCCTCGTAACTACAACATACGTGAGTACAAAAACAACCAGAAATCCTCAAAAAGAATAACCGTTTTTTTTGCTAAGCCTATATCAATTTGGTAGCTGAGCGTTGTTTGGGCGCGCGAATTGGACTAACCGCCAATTGATCCATTTAAATCATAAAGAAAATAAATAATTGGACTAACCGCCAATTTAGAAAATAAATATTGAATAAAAATGGATACACATAACTTAGCAAAAATCGAACAGTTAACAGAAAATAACTATACAACGTGGTCCATGAAAATGGAAGCAATTCTAGATTCAAAAGATCTCTTCGAGGACGTAATTGTTAATGACGAGCCAGACTTTACAAATAATAAACAAGAATATGATATTTGGAAGAAAAAGAATCGGGAAGCATACAGCCTAATAATATTGTCACTTTCGGATGACTTAACAATCATCTTTCGAGGCGATAAAAGAGCCAAAAGAATTTGGTACGACATAAAGAAAAGGTTTGAAGGATCTCTAGAAAATAAAAGGATAGACCTAATGTTGGATCTAGCCAGACTAAAATTGAACCCAAATGAAAATGTCAACATGTATATTGTACGAGCACAGAAACTAGCACAAGAGATCACCCAGCTAGGAAAGACTGTAACAGAAAGAGAACTTGTACGATACATTGTTGAAGGACTCACACCTAACTTTGACACGATCGCAGCAGCACTGTCAATAAACAGAGAAATCTCCTTACCAGACTTGAGACAAACTCTACTGTATTTCGAGAAGAAAAGACAGGACAGAAGCAAAAATCCTGAAAATGCTTTCAGATCATCAGGCAACCAATTCAAAGAAAAGTCATGCTTCATTTGCAAAAGAAAAGGACATTTCAAGAAAGACTGTTGGTTCAACCCTAACAACAAAGGAAATCAAAATAATACAACAAACAAAAATAACATGGCCAGTACAAGGAACTACCATAAAGGACCAAAACAAAACAAAGACACAGCCAGGTCAGCAATCCAAGAACGAACGGAGGAACCATCCCAACGAAGAGACTCCACTTCAGAATACGCACTACATGCAAGCATAAGGGAGGAACGCCCGACGACTCAGGACGTGTGGATAATTGATTCTGCGTGCACAAGCCACATGACTTCCCATGGTGAATGGATCGAGCACAAGGCGGAGGATAAAAGAAGCATACAAGTGGCGGAAGAAGGGAGGCACATCGAATCTACCTCATCGGGATTAATCCAAGCTACTGTACAAGGTAAGGACAAACTTAACAACGCTGTAACCCTGCATAATGTCCTCCATGTACCACACCTGAAAGGAAATCTAATGTCCATTCCAAGCGTAGTAAGAAGAGGGAACTCTGTTCTTTTGAATTCTGAAGGAGCATACATATACTCTTCTGATGACAAGCTAATAGGAACAGGCAGCTTTGATGGTAACATGTACACATTGAACCTATCACGTTTACCTGAAGCAACTCATGTTCCAAATGAACATTGCTTGATTTCAAAGGACAATTCTAGGACTGCATGGCACAGAAGGTTAGGACATCCTAGTGACAACAAACTAGACCTGATTTTGAAGAACAATCTTCTAAAAGGCTTGGACTCTATAAATGGTACCCTTGATCAATGTGATGCTTGCTCATTGGGAAAAATGACCAAAGTACCCTATGTTCACACAGATGGCAATCAGGAAAGCTACCCCTTTGAAGCCATTTATGTCGATCTCTGTGGTCCAATGAGAATAAACTCCTTGGGCGGAAGTAAATATTTCTTGACCATCGTAGATGGATTTTCTAGGAGAATATTTGTAGAATTTCTCAAAGATAAACTCTCGGCAGCAGAAGTTTTGAAGAAGTTTATTGTAAAGAGAGAAAACGAGCTAAACTCAAAACTAAAACGACTTAGAACAGATAACGGAACAGAATTTATCAATAAAAACCTTGAAACCTTCATAGAATCCAGAGGAATTAAACATGAGCTAACTACACCCTACACCCCAAGAAGCAATGGGAGAGTTGAAAGAGCTAACAGAACACTATTAGACAAAGGCCGAACACTTCTGGCAGACTCCCAATTACCCCTACACTTCTGGGCAGAAGCTGTGAATACAGCTGCATATCTGTACAATCTAACTCCCACAACTAATGACCCAGACACTACCCCTATGGAAAAATGGAAAGGTAAAAAGCCATCCGTCTCTCACATCATGAGATTTGGTTGTGAAGTCTTCTATAAACTCGAGAATCATCAAAGACACAAACTAGAAGCTAAATCTAAGAGAGGAATATTTGTAGGCTATTCAAGATGCAGAAGAGCTTATCGAGTATTTGATATCACAGCGAGAGTCATTCTTGAAACCGCAGACATTCACTTCAGAGAGAACAATAATGTCATCTTGGAAGAAAAACAAAGTGATAATAATACGGACACTGACACATATTTCTTCATTCAGGAGGATGAACAACTGGACAATCATGTTCTATCAGATGTTGATATTGAAGAGCCAGCACCAGATACCATGGTCAACAGACAGACAGAGTCAAGTGAATCAGACAGACCACAAAGAACTCGAACAATACCTAAAAGATTCGATGACTACGTTCTGGCTACTACGAATGAAACCATACCGAAAGACTATGATGAAGCCATCGCATGCGAAGACAAGAAACATTGGGAGAACGCAATGCTTGAGGAAATACAGAACATGTACTCGCATCAAGTATGGGAACTGGTACATAGACCTGTAAACGCTAAAGTTGTCAAAAGTAAATGGGTGTTCAAAATATCTAAAGACCAAGAAAACAAAAACAAAACTTACAAAGCTAGACTTGTTGCAATGGGATACAACCAAATCCCAGGAAGAGATTACAACGAAAGTTTCAGCCCTGTAATTAAAAATGCCACCCTCAGGACTATTTTGTCAATGGCAGCAACAAAAGATTCAGTCATTAAACTATTTGATGTAAAAGCAGCCTATCTAAATGGAAACATTGAAAATACAATATTAATGGAACAACCTGCTGGATTTGTCCAAGACAGAAACAAAGTTTGCAAACTCAACAAAAGTATTTACGGTCTACCTCAATCCGGAAGATCGTGGTATGAGAAATTCAGTCAAGTACTTCATGACTGTGGACTGGAAAAACTTAAATCTGATCCTTGCCTATTTAAATGGAAGAATGAAGACAAATACTTCTATGTAGGGATATATGTTGATGACTTTATCACTGTCTCAGATTCTGAAGATACCTCAAACAGATTCATCAATAAATTGAGACATCACCTGGAAATAAAGGATGTAACATGTAAAGGCATGTTTTTGGGTATCAAGATCATACAAGACAAGGAGGGAATTTCGCTACAGCAAAGCCACTATGTACAACAAATATTGCAGAAATATGGAATGGAAAATTGTAAGGAAGTTCCAACACCAGGTTCCAAAGAAATCAATTTGGATAATCATATTGAAGATGACAATTGTGAACAGCACACTTACCAGGAAGCCCTTGGAATGCTAATGTTTCTAGCTGTTAACACCAGACCCGACATCGCTTACATCACTAGCAAACTTTCACAGTACTCCAGACAACCAAAACAGATGCACTGGACAGCAATCAAAAGAGTGATGAGATACCTACGAGGAACAATTGACCTAGGAGTGAAATTTGAAAGAGGGAAGACTGGAATCCTGAAGTCCTACGCCGATGCCAGCTGGTCGACCACTCATGACGGAAAATCCTACGGCGGATATGTATTGAAGCTCGGCGAAGCATCTATAGACTGGAAAAGTAGTAAACAACCACTCGTTGCCCTCTCCACAATGGAAGCGGAAATGATAGCTGCTTGTGAAAGCTGCTGTCAAATCAAGTGGATAATAAACCTGTTACGAGAGCTGGAAGAATGGAATTTCATGGAAAAACCAACTGCGATCTATACAGACAGTCAGTCATTGATCAACTGGATCTCCAGCCCTAAACAAAGCAGTCGCTGTAGACATATCAACAGAAAGTACCACTTCTTAAGAGACTGTTATGAATCCAGAGACATCTGCCTTCTGTACAAGTCATCCCAGGACCTGGAGGCGGATATCTTCACAAAGGACCTATCCCGAGACCAGATGAAGAAACACCTGGAGAGCCTCAGCATCGTGGGAATAAAGCCAAAGTAAGGAGGGAATTGTTACACAGACTTTGACTTTAATCATCATAGATGCTGACGTCACTACGATGACGTCACTACTTCCAACTTCTACCTTCAAACTTGCTGTTATTGTTTACCGCTAACTTGTCTTAACAATATATGTAATGGAACAAGTCGTTCCTTAAATAAATATATATTTGTTTATATCTAAAGGGATGTCCTCGTAACTACAACATACGTGAGTACAAAAACAACCAGAAATCCTCAAAAAGAATAACCGTTTTTTTTGCTAAGCCTATATCAGAATGATATAAAAATTATAACTCTATTTATCTTCTATCTAATTACTGTGACATTTCACAAATATAAGGGCTAGTAGATGCACTGAGTGTTATAAGGGGGATCATTCACTGTATTAAAAAATGAAACAACACATCTATTTATGTATATATGTAGTAATCCCGAGGTGGAATATACTGGGCAGTCGTGGTTGTGGGTGTGTGATGGGATTCCCGCACTGGGACAGCAAGAGACAGAGGCAGGTCTAGATGGTAACTCCAAGAGGAAGAGGTAGACCACGGACGAAGGCAGCGGACCACGGGCGCCACGGATGCCCTACATCGCGGATAGGAGTGAGAGACCCGACCGTATGACGGCGTCGCTCTGAAAACAACTAACCAACTACTTCCTTTGTCCCAATCTTGGGGGGCTTATATACTCGACTCTGGCTCTTGTTGACGAGTTCTGATTGGCTGTCCTAATCACGCCACCTGTCAAGCGCTGGTTATTAATGATGTCTGGCCACGTGTCGGCCACCTGCTGACGGGGGAATGAACTCATTAGCATAAACACCTGTTAGTCTGGGTTGTTTATCACGTCTGGCCTTTGTCCTCTGTACTACCTCTACTCCTTTTGTTTTATTTGTCATTTCTATTATTATACAAGGTCGATACATATTTTTATATACAGATATGGGGTTATAATAAACATTAGAAGAAGATTGTGCTCTATCTACCTTAAAATATACTACAGAATGTGTCCCCGGTGATGAAGGTTTGGTTGGGGGAATGACATGTAATGAATGATAACCTAACAAACCTATTATAAAAAATAAAAGAAATAATTTGTATACAAATTAGTTAAAATTATTATTAAGCTACAAGTTAAAAAGAGAAAGATGTTGTAATGATGGTGTATCAATGAAAACGTACAAAATGAATGATAAAAGATTAAGAGAAGGTATATAATACAAAATGGTAACTATGGTAAAATGAATCGTACAAGGAAAATAATATCTTATTGTATTAAAGATGAGAGAAAAAAATGAAGTTAGTTTATTGACTGAACTTATAATGTGACGCTAAGGTTGAAAAAGGGAAAGGGGGTATCTGAGCATGTTTCTGCAAAAGTAGTATCCCAAACATTCTGCAATGCAATGCGAACTTGTTTAAGTGAGGCATTGTTTTCATTAACAGAAGGCCTAAGATATTCCGTCTGCATCATTAGCTCAGACAGCGGAAAGAGGTGGGAAGATTGATGGAGGTAAAAGGGGGAGGTAGAGGTAAGAGGGATCCCTGTTGTCCATAATGATTGTGCCCGGTTGAGTTGTGAAAAAAAACTGAAAAGTTGAAAAAATGATGAATTGATATGATGCGTCGGGCGATGAGAAAAAAAAAAAATATCGCGCTGGATATCCTGAACTCATTATCGGGAATGGTATAACGAGGAAGGATTGTTCCAGTCGGATTAATCAATGAAAAAAAAACAAAAATGTTCGGCGAACTGGAATCCCTTGGAAGGTTGGAGGTTTGAAGGATGCGGAAAAGGAGAGGTGGGTGTAAGAGAGTTATTGCTGCCAATTTTGATTGTGTCCGGCTTGTATGGTGAAAAGAAAAAGTTGAAAAATGAAAAAATGATGAGCCGGACGATGAGAGAGAAAAAAAATCTAACTGGGTCTCCTGAGCTCACTGTTGGGAGATGTACAGCGAGGAAGGGTCTTCTAGTTAGGTTAATCACTAAAAAAAAAAAAGAAAATGGCTGACGAACAATAAACTCTTGATGGAGGGAAAGGTTCATGGGATAGAGTTAAGAGGTTGTAAGGGAAGCGTCAAAAATAACATTTTGAAAATCTATTAAGAAAAATAAAATGATAAATGTTTTATCTATTTAAGAAATATTATAAATATTGTTAGGTGTAGGTTTTTTAAGACGGTGCCTAAAATAGTTGAAGTTGTAAAATGCTAAGTCTGAACATGATGAGAAAAAGAGAAAATAAAAATATTAAAGGTAATAATATATAAAGGGTTGATTGGTAATTGAAGGCATTAATGTTGATGGTTAATAAACAAAATGATATTATTGATGAATAGTGAAATGTTTTATCTACATTGGTAAGTTAAAAAACAAAGTGCAACACCACAAAACTAGTAAAAGTGTAAGTCTATTTACAAATAAATGAGAGAAAAGCTAGCAAACCTATTAAATGGGAAATAATTTGGGGCACAAATTAGTTACTAGAATAAAAATAAAGATAAAGGGGAGTAGTGGTGACACATTGATATAATATTATAAAACTACAAAAATTATATAAGAGGAGTGCATAGGAAGGATAAATTTAAAGTAAACACACACAATAGCGAAAGTAAATATTTGGGAAAGTTGGTATACTAGTTACAGTTTTTTATTACTTAAAGTGCCTTGAATATTTACAACATAGTTTCAGGGATGTAATACAGGAAGGAGGAGAAGTAGAGGTAATAAAAGTGAAATTAAAATATAAAAGAAAATTGACTTAAGCAAAAGGTTTGCGATAGGTAGTGACGCAGTGAGAAATAAAGGAAGAAGGTCTGAATTGGTTTTTGCAAAGGACATCTCAGGAGTCCTGCCCTGCAATACGAGCTTAGAAGCGAAGTATTGTTTTCAGGGTTCAGCAATCTCAAGATGCTCTGTAAGTAGCATTAGATCAGATGGGCAAAAGGCGTGAAGATCGAAGGAGAGGTAGTTATGGGAGAATATGGGGAAGAAATCTTTTCTGAGAGAGGTTAAAAAGAGATGGTGTCTCAAAAGCTGCACTGCTGTCGGTGATTGAGCTCGATAAGATGAAAAATAAAATTAAACGAAAAATGAGTGGGCGCATCGTGCTGTGATGGCCTGGGTCGAGCGTTAGAGAAAAAAAAATCTTGCTGGTTACCCAAGCTCTCCGTGTGGAGTTAACATGGGGAGGAAGAGTGTACCAGGTCGATGAATCATTAAAAAAAAATAAAAAAGGTTGACGAGCAGGAGTCTCAGGAACCGTTGAAGAGGTTAGAGGGTGGAGGTAGATTGTGAAAACAGGGCTCGACTGTTGCCATTGATTGATTGAACCTGAGTTTGAGGAAAAAAGAATGAAATAAAGAATGCTGGGACGGTGACCTGGGTGTAAATAAAAAAAAATCGGCAAACAGGAACTCTGCGATGGACGAGGGGTGGTTAGAACGAAGGCATAGAAGGCCAATGGAAAATGATCAAGAGACGAGAGAAGTATGGAAGGCCTATAATTGATTGATTGACAGGTAAGAGTGTTGCAGTAAGAAGGACTGTCTCTGCTAATGATGGATGCTAATGATGTAACAAGGGAGGGAGAGATGAAGTAGAAGAAAAAAAAAACAATTAGGGGGAGATCAGTGCGACCTTGAATTTGTTGTCGCGTTAAGACGCACAGACAAATCGCTAGATTGGAGATTATAAGCGGTGATTAGGTTTAGAAAATGATAAAATAATGAATTTACGAAATTTTTTAAGAGAAAAGGTTATGGCATGGGTACAAAATTCGGTAGAGTTTCGTAAATGACAATTTAACACAGGTAGGAATGAAATGCAATGGGGTATGGAAATTTTATGGTATGTTATTTAGTTTTCGCATATTACATTTATAATTGTATTTGTAATTGTGGGGGAAAATGGGAGGCACATTTTGAGATGAGATAATTTAAAGTTGATATCTATAAAAATACAAATCTAGGACTAGTTTTTAAAACTTTTAAATATTGAGAAATATCAATTGGAATAGTAATAGGTCAAGTAAAATAAAGAGCGTAATAAATTTAATTATCAATACTATGGCCATAAATAAGGTATTAAAAAAAAACACAAATAAGTTTAGAAAATATGATTCGAGTAATTAAAATATAATATGATTTTTTATTATGAAAAATTGAAATTAATTAATTTAAATTTAAAAAAGTTGCTTAAAATAAAGTAAAAATTGATAAATGAGGGTGTATAAGATTTAATATTTGAATTTAAATGCTATAAAAATGGTAAAATAATGAACTTGAAGGATTTATAATAATAATGTTATTGCTATTAAAATGGTATCGAATAATTAATTCAGAGCAAACGGAGATAGTGTTACATTAAATAGTTCTGTAGAGAAAATTCTCTTACCAGATGGATGTCTTGAATGGGTCTTGTGGAGTGGGCTGCGATGAGGCTTGGTGATCACTTTTTGCGATGGTTGCCATGGGACATCGTCGATGTTGGTTGACGGGGCAATGTCAGGATTTCTCGATGATTCTTGTCTGCCTGTTCGAGCCGATGGAGGAAGATGTTCGTGGCGCAGTAGATGTCGATGGGGGCGATAATGACCTCCTCGGTGCGAGGTGCAGCAAGTCCTCGCATGGCGTCTTTTAGGTGGCTTACTCGGTCTTCGCAGTGGGGCTGCATGTTGGTGAGGGCATCCGCGACGTACTCGTCTTCGGCCTCCGTCATCCTCTGCATGTCCTCAGTCATCCTGTCGACTTTAACGGGTTCTGTAGTAATCCCGAGGTGGAATATACTGGGCAGTCGTGGTTGTGGGTGTGTGATGGGATTCCCGCACTGGGACAGCAAGAGACAGAGGCAGGTCTAGATGGTAACTCCAAGAGGAAGAGGTAGACCACGGACGAAGGCAGCGGACCACGGGCGCCACGGATGCCCTACATCGCGGATAGGAGTGAGAGACCCGACCGTATGACGGCGTCGCTCTGAAAACAACTAACCAACTACTTCCTTTGTCCCAATCTTGGGGGGCTTATATACTCGACTCTGGCTCTTGTTGACGAGTTCTGATTGGCTGTCCTAATCACGCCACCTGTCAAGCGCTGGTTATTAATGATGTCTGGCCACGTGTCGGCCACCTGCTGACGGGGGAATGAACTCATTAGCATAAACACCTGTTAGTCTGGGTTGTTTATCACGTCTGGCCTTTGTCCTCTGTACTACCTCTACTCCTTTTGTTTTATTTGTCATTTCTATTATTATACAAGGTCGATACATATTTTTATATACAGATATGGGGTTATAATAAACATTAGAAGAAGATTGTGCTCTATCTACCTTAAAATATACTACATATATATATTACAAGTAAAAATAAATTTTGATAGGAATATATAAAGAAATATGTTTACTTAAGGGGAGAACTAATAGATGAAGCACATTTAAAATGCATTTGTGGAGTATGTAGATCACAACATAATTATATATATATTAAAAATGGCATATCCTTACCAGGAGCACATGTGCTTTACAGAAGGCAGAGCACCATCTGGTGGAACAGAAATCAACTAAACATTGATTTAGCCTGTTCCCTGATATTTGGCCAACCCAATTTCTTGATAAATCAAGAAAAGCCATCCACGAACGCGTTTCGTGCTTTTGGCGCTCGTCAGCGTGGAGTAGGCTGAACCATTGCGACCAAAAAATATTTTTTGGTCCCAATGGCTTCCCGAAAAATCAAGAAATGGGTATTTAAGGCCAAACTTGCGTAAATACGCTTAACACATTAAAAAACGAAAGAAAAAAATCATATATTTCTCTTTCATGTAGGTAATCGTAAATTTCCAGAGAGAGAGAGAAATTTTTACTGGAGGATATAGGATAAAAAAATGAAGGCTACCACTACTGTCATAATAAATACAGGGTTAGACAGAAAAATGATTCTCCTTTTAAAAAGCGCATGACTCTATTTGAAAACAATTTAAAATTGTTTGTCTTGAATCAATTAAAGAAATTTTGGGAGATTCAAGCTGGTAAAACCGAAATTAAAGAGTAGATAAAATATTTTATTTTTCAAAAGTATCCTTCTTGCTGAGACGGAGAAAATATCAAGTATCTTCATCGCTTATATATTCACATAAATTGGTCGCTAAATACGAGATATTCCTCTAAAAATTATAATTTACAAATATATCTGTCTTCCTTCAAAGAAGGAAGCATTAAACGCCTACATACTAATGAGTCTCCATGTAACCTCGAGTTTAACCAGCTCAAATCTATCCACCAGAAGGTTACAAGAAAAATGACTGACATAGCTAAGTTGAACAGCATGACTGCTGAACAACTTCAGCCAATGCTACCCCTGGTTGGATGAATTCTGAAAGGAATGGAAAATATAATCTTTGATGTTTATAAGGAGATAAATCGCGCCAAAAGAGCATAAACTTTTCAAAGAGAAAACCTATGCAAACGCCGCATTCAACCCAAACACTTCAAAACCTATAATAAAGAAAAGATTCAAAAAGGATAAATTTCTTTATTTGAAAAATAAATTCGAGCTTTCGGGCGTAAGCTGCCCTTCTACAGGAATAATGGATATAATTTTAAGTAGTCATGTATTTACAGTTATAAATATTTTCTTTAAATGGTTTCTCGCTTTGGTCTTGCACAGCGCGAGTGGATCGCATACCCACGTGAATCAGTTTAAATCAAAGAAAAGCCTTGATAAAGAGAGGCGTGTTGCCCCTAGAAATACTAGTTGACCAATAATTTATATCCAGTATATGCCCTATATTTATCTATACATATATATATATATAAGCTATTTTTTGCATATCTAGGATTATTTATGTAGTTTTATATTTTATTATTTAAGAAAAATTATTGCTATGTAAATTTTTAATTGGTTCATATTATTATATGCAAAATTGTTAAGTGGTGTAATGAAGAGAAAACGGATAATTCTATTTTAGTATTCGGACCAGCCTATCATATGTCTCCTGGATATCTATGTGTCTATTTATACTATTATATTTTGATGAAATCAGTGCTTCCAGTATTAATCTTTTGTATTTACTATTTATGTTTGTATAATGAATATTAGGGTTTGCTAGGTTGAAATCGTGATCTGTGTTTCTAATATGTTGTACTATTAGAGATTTGGGGTCTTTGTTTTTAATATTTCTTCTATGTTCGTCTATTCTATCTTTTATATGTCTGCCTGTTTCACCTACCAATATAGCCAGAATTTTAAGCAAACACGGTATAAGAACATACTATGAAAGCAACCCGAGTATAGCAACCATAATAAGAAACTCTATTACAAGAAACAGTATTCCTATAACAAAACTATACAATAGCAAAGCAGTATATTCCATACCATGCAACCAATGTAATAATGTATATGTAGGTGAAACAGGCAGACATATAAAAGATAGAATAGACGAACATAGAAGAAATATTAAAAACAAAGACCCCAAATCTCTAATAGTACAACATATTAAAAACACAGATCACGATTTCAACCTAGCAAACCCTAATATTCATTATACAAACATAAATAGTAAATACAAAAGATTAATACTGGAAGCACTGATTTCATCAAAATATAATAGTATAAATAGACACATAGATATCCCGGAGACATATGATAGGCTGGTCCAAATACTAAAATAGAATTATCCGTTTTCTCTTCATTACACCACTTAACAATTTTGCATATAATAATATAAACCAATTAAAAATTTACATAGCAATAATTTTTCTTAAATAATAAAATATAAAACTACATAAATAATCCTAGATATGCAAAAAATAGCTTATATATATATATATATATGTATAGATAAATATAGGGCATATACTGGATATAAATTATTGGTCAACTAGTATTTCTAGGGGCAACACGCCTCTCTTTATCAAGGCTTTTCTTTGATTTAAACTGATTCACGTGGGTATGCGATCCACTCGCGCTGTGCAAGACCAAAGCGAGAAACCATTTAAAGAAAATATTTATAACTGTAAATACATGACTACTTAAAATTATATCCATTATTCCTGTAGAAGGGCAGCTTACGCCCGAAAGCTCGAATTTATTTTTCAAATAAAGAAACTTATCCTTTTTGAATCTTTTCTTTATTATAATTATTGAAAGGATTATTCGACTTACTTCAAAACCTATTTCAATTTTAAAAAAGCAGTGGACCAAACCTCCTAAAAATATCATAACCGCCTATGAATCACATGTACTCATAAAGTCAGACAATCTATCCAAGTATGCGCGTGAAATACTACGTGAAGTTAAAAGAGCAGAGCTCTCAATCCTGAATTCTCTTGATATGGCAGCCTTCATCAATGGAAAAGGACGGCTGGTCTTCCACACAAAAACCATCCAAGGCGCTTCGACTCTCGCGAATATACCCAATTCCTTAAATTTCATTGAAATATCGATCATCTACATCCCATATATTTATTGTATGGATAGAAACCTGAACAACCAACAACATGATCTTGGAAAGTCTCCAAAATAAAGGAGAACCACAAGAACCCCTGCGTGGCAAGGATGTTCAAGATTTCCCACTGTCCAAAAGACAATCCTCATGGCTACACTACAGTTTTCTTGGCCCCATTCTAAGACAGCTAACAGCAATTGCTTCTTATTTCCAGGCAGCCCTTCATGGCATTTGTAACCCAGATCTCCCAAAAACCTCACTCATAGCAGAGATAGTTCGCAATCTCAACTATATAAATGTACAGCTCTGCTGGGTTAGAAGCCAATGCGGCGTATAAGGCAATTTGAGCAAGTGGATAAATTTTCCAAGACAAACAGCTCACTCCAACCTGCCGCTATCATATTCCACTCTATCTAAAAAGTTTGTTCGAGCTCGTAGCGAGCTGTACTCACTCCAACTCTGGAACGAACTTTATGCCACAGATCACGCCAAAAGAAACCTTAGAAGAATAGTTGCTTCTTAAAACATTCTCATATCGATCCTTCCCAAAATAAAATTTTGTGACATCGCCTCACGGGTCACGGCTTTTTTTAAAGCTGATGTTGCAAAAAATATCAGATTTCCACACCTGCCCACATTGCCACCAGGAAAACCAAATTGTCGACCACCACAGATGTCCCACCTTCATAGGTTCCAATCAGCCACCCTCCTAGGAATAAGTATATATGGTAATTTAAGCCAACAACCCCATATTGTATATAACTTATAACAAGATTTTTATGTTGTATAATGGAGACACATCTGTAAATGATTATACGCATGATTGACATGTGTCATTACTTCCTCATATGTAATGTACTTTGTACAAACTGAGGATAAATAAATAAAACTCTGTAATAGATTAAGAGTTGAGCTAACGCAAAAGGTCAAAACGTCTAAAATCGAGATAGATTTAGAAGTTCAACAACATCTAAAGATAGATTGGAAACTGTCAGGCTGGCGCCAGTTTAGATTTTCACCAGACGATCCACGCCCCTGTCGCATAAGGCCCCCGTCTTAACCTATAAATACAGTTACTTCACGATCGGCGTGAGCCCTTGTCGGTTGTCACCAAGGTCCTCCTCATCCACCATGTAGTCAGTAAGAACTCTTCTATCTCTCCATCTTTCGCTCCTAGCTCAACTTTTATCTGTTCACGGAACTTTCTTAGTGCAACTGTGTCTTCGTTTTTTGTGTATGGACATTCCCAAGCTTTCCACTCTGCCTCGACCACGAATGCCTGTACTTTGTGAGAACTGTAAAAGGTCTTCCAAGGTGCAGAGAGGTACTGGAAAACTCCTTATCCTGACTGTTCCACTCGGTCAACACAGTATGGCGAGAGTTGACAGGGACTCACACCACAGTTTAAGTCGACTGGATACCTCATCACATTTTTAGTCGACAGTATTCTACAAGAGGCTACCAGACCTTACCACATATATTTACTCCCGAAGACCTACAGAACATTCCCAAGTACAGTATATCTGATAAACTTCACCATTAGACGTGTCAACCCGGATAATTGGTGTACGTGGTGGCTCCAGGAATCCTGGTTACCTCAAAAGATAGAGAGAGAACTACAAGGAGGTTTCACAAACAGCCACCATCCTCCTAGGAATAAGTATATTTACCCCTGTACAGAACCAAGTACAGTACATCTGATAAACTCCACCATTTGACATGTCAACCCGGATAGTTGGTGTACGTGGTGACTCCAGGAATCCTGGTTACCTCAAGAGAGAGAGAACTACAAGGAGGTTTCACAAACAGCCACCACGCTCCTAGGAATAAGTATATTTACCCCTGTACAGAACCAAGTACAGTACATCTGATAAACTCCACCATTAGACATGTCAACCCGGATAGTTGGTGTACGTGGTGACTCCAGGAATCCTGGTTACCTCAAGAGATAGAGAGAGAACTACAAGGAGGTTTAACAAACAGCCACCATCCTCCTAGGAATAAGTATATTTACCCCTGTACAGAACCAAGTACAGTACATCTGATAAACTCCACCATTAGACATGTCAACCCGGATAGTTGGTGTACGTGGTGACTCCAGGAATCCTGGTTACCTCAAAAGATAGAGAGAGAACTACAAGGAGGTTTCACAAACAGCCACCACGCTCCTAGGAATAAGTATATTTACCCCTGTACAGAACCAAGTACAGTACATCTGATAAACTCCACCATTAGACATGTCAACCCGGATAGTTGGTGTACGTGGTGGCTCCAGGAATCCTGGTTACCTCAAGAGACAGAGAGAACTACAAGGAGGTTCCACAAACAGCCATCCTCCTAGGAATAAGTATATTTACCCCTGTACAGAACCAAGTACAGTACATCTGGTAAACTCCACCATTAGACATGTCAACCCGTATAGTTGGTGACTTTAGTACGTGGTGGCTCCAGGAATCCTGGCTACATCAAGAGATAGAGAGAGAACTACAAGGAGGTTTCACAAACAGCCACCATCCTCCTAGGAATAAGTATACTTACCCCTGTACAGAACCAAATACAGTACATCTGGTAAACTCCACCATTAGACATGTCAACCCGTATAGTTGGTGACTTTAGTACGTGGTGGCTCCAGGAATCCTGGTTACCTCAAGAGATAGAGAGAGAACTACAAGGAGGTTTAACAAACAGCCACCATCCTCCTAGGAATAAGTATATTTACCCCTGTACAGAACCAAGTACAGTACATCTGATAAACTCCACCATTAGACATGTCAACCAGGATAGTTGGTGTACGTGGTGGCTCCAGGAACCGGGTTACATCAAGAGAGAGATAGTGTTTTGAGTGAAGAGGTGAAAAAAAAAGTAAATAAAAAAAAAACTCGGTAATCCGTTACTATTTTCATATTAAAGCAAATTAAGTTCAATATTCACGATGCTCATCCCCCGCCAGTTTTATTTTTATTTAATTCTGAATGTTCAATTGGACAGAAGCTTAAATATCAATATTTATTTATTAATTTTAAAAATTATTTCGGAATAATAATAAGATATCTATACTTGGGCTATCTACCCTGGTCATTCAGCTAGTACACACACAAGCCTGTATTAAGACATTCTGCCTTATACAGACGATTCTCCTGTTAGAAATGAATCTAACAAGAAATGAGAAGCAAGGGAAGAAATTGAATCCTCTCTCAGAAAAGAGAAAAAGAAGAAAAGAAAAGAATAAATATGTACAAGAGTTGAGACTATATACATCGTTTTTCGTGCATAGAACATAGTGAAGAAGTAGACTATTGAGTAAATGGTTGCATCTTGTGAAAAAAAATATTTCCACATAGTTCAATTACTTTGTTAGGTCTTTTTTCCTCCTTGCAGTCTTGGATAAATTAAATAACTTTAAAATTGCTGACCCATTATCCATCAAGTCTGAAAGAAAGGAATACAGCAAAAAGTGTGAATGAGCAGTTGTACCGCAAAAAGTTTCTCTTTCCATAGTGAGCATTCAGCTAGTATATTTATAATCTAAATTAATTTTTATTACAATTTTTTTAAATGAAATAATATAAAATTGTGTGTTGTGAATTACTGTATAAAATATTATTTAGATAGATTTTTGTGACTAAGTCTCCCTCTCTCTCCTGGAACGCAGAACACCAACTATCCCAACACGGCCCAATTTAGCAATTATTTTTGAGTAACAATAATATATTTCTATACCACGTGAATCATGAAAGAGATATATTTATAACCCAAGTTCCTGGAACACAAAGCGCCAATTAAGCGTGCATCTTCAAAATTTATTTATTGTTAATCAATTAAAAATATATAATTTATTTATAATACACATATTATATTATTAAATAATTCATAGAAGTATAAAATTTATTTAACCAAATATATTCCCTCTCTTGAATTATTTTAATACACAGGGTAGTTGGTGTTATGTGCTCCAGTGTATTCAGGTTTATAAATATCTATCTTTTTTTCTAATATTGAAAAATTATATAGGATTTTTTTAAAATAAAAATCTGAAGGTACAATTATTGTTTTGCTATTGATATTATTTAATGAATAGAGAAAACATGAACGATCAAATAGCTATTATCTTTCCAAACGACAACGAAGAACTTGTAGATAAAGAAGAAAATTCTACTCAATTACATACCTACGAAGAACAAATTCTTGTAGATGAAGAAAATTCTACTCAATTAAATACCTACGAAGAACAAATCCTTGTAGATAAAGAAGAAAATTCTACTCAATTACATACCTACGAAGAACAAATTCTTGTAGATGAAGAAAATTCTACTCAATTAAATACCTACGAAGAACAAATCCTTATAGATAAAGAAGAAAATTCTACTCAATTACATACCTACGAAGAACAAATTCTTGTAGATGAAGAAAATTCTACTCAATTAAATACCTACGAAGAACAAATCCTTGCAGATAAAGAAGAATACGCTATTAAAGAGACTATAGATACTGTAGATGAAATTGAAGATGTCCTTCAACAAATCACTATTGAAGACTCGGAACCAGAAGACCCAAAGTTTGGAAATGATTTTTTTTGTCCACCCCCACTTCGGAACAGATATTTAAATTGTTATATCAATTCTGGACTCCAGTTATTAATAAATTGCAATGTTTTTGCCCATAGTATGAAATATTTCTATGATATTTCTGAAAATACATACGAAGAAAAACCTGTTATCAATTGCACCAAACAATTTTTTGAAAAGGTTAAAGAATTTAAAGAATTATTTTCTGGGAAAGAAAATGATATGATTCATGCTCGATCTATTTTAATGAATTTAAAATCAATCAATTCTGAATTTACGAAAGGCCAGCAAGGTGATACGCAAGAATTTATTATATCACTTCTAGATAAAATTCATGAAGAAATAGTCAGTTCAAAAAAAAGTGAAGAAATTGAACCACAAGAAGAATATCAAACTCTAATTACAATGCTGTTTGGAATTAGAATTACAAGAAGTGATAAAATAGGAAATGAAATAAGAGAGACAAAAGCGGTTGAATATTGCTTGAGATTGAATATTGCAAATACTTCAAATTTAATCGATGCTTTAGACAAATTTCTTGAAAGTGAGAATGCTGAAATAGAAAATATTCCTCCCTATATTATTCTGAGTTTAGAAAGAAATACATTTGATGATAATTATTATCCTTTATTCTTAACTCATCATGTTGAGTTCCCACCAAGTATTAATATAGAAAAAACACTCTACGAGCTATCAGCTGTAGTTCGTTATAAACAGTTATCTAAATCGATGGGTCATTATTTCATAGATGTGAAAGTTTTTCCTAACTTTTGGCTAAGAGTGAATGATGAAAAACTTGCTAACATTCAAGAATATCAAGTATTACAAAAAGACCTTGTAAATATTCCAACAGTACTTTTATACAAATGTAATCTATGAATACAAATTAATAAATAATTCTTATTAAATATATTTTCATTATAAATAAATTCTTTTATATTGTATATTCTTATAAAAATTTTGAATAGTTACCTGTGTGGAATGGTGGAGATCCAGACAGATCCAGCCCAGACGAGCTCAAGTGTCGACTATAAACATGCCGGCGGTGCCAGCCGCCAACATAAACATTTAGAACACGGCTGGTTTTGCTACCCACCAGTCGCGTGTTTTCCTCTGTCCTCTTAATATGTATTAAATAAAGTTAGTTAGAAGGAGATTTTTACCCCCCTCCTTTCTGCTATTTAGTGATCTTATTTAAATCCTTGCAACAGCCCACAAAGAATCATCACAGCGAATTCTTCTACCGAATCTCGCTCAGTGTTTTGTGAACCGACTACCCTAAATTTCTTCACAAAGTGGCGTCCCCGGGTGGGCTTCTGACAAGGCAAGATCAAGTGGATTAACGGCGGAGTACAAGTTCAAGACTTAAGATAAGTACCTTTTGTTTTACCCTCTGTTTATGGTGTTTTTTGAAAAATGGAAATTTTAAAAAGACATAGAAATTTACTTAGAAAGCGACTAACTCGCATCTTGAAGACGACAGAAGAGTTTCTGTCAGGTACTCCACCGATACTTGTAGAGGACATTGAATATAATAGAGAGATAATTGAAGAAACTCACAGTGAGCTTCTTGTGATCCAAGGCAAGATAAGAGACTTCATGCTAACTTCAGACGTTAGCGAAGAGGAACTAGAGCAAGACGATGAGGAAGCCTTGCAATATACCCAGAGATATAAGAGGATATATAAAAAATGTCTCGCTCTTGTTGAACCCAGGATCACTGCATCCAGTCCCACGACCAGTGAAGTGAGCTTCGCTTCTAGCTCACACCATAGAACTGTAAAACTACCCAAGATAGAATTAAAGAAGTTTACAGGAGAAATAAAAGATTGGTTGGGATGGTGGGCACAGTTCAACAAGATACATGTCGATCCTACTTTAGAAGACAGCGACAAGTTTCAGTATCTTGTGCAATCTATGTCACCGGGAACCAGAGCTAGTAAACTGGTTGATAGTTACCCCCTGACTGCCGATAATTACCCCAAAGTTATAAAAACTTTGACAGAAAGATTTGGAAGGCCTGGACTGTTGCAACAAGTCTATGTCAGGGACCTTATTCGCCTTATGCTCGATTGCTCCTCCAGACAACAGTTGAAGGTGACTTCGTTTTATGATGAGTTGGTGACTCATTTGAGAGCATTGGAATCCTTAAAGATTGAGGCCAGACAGATGTCTGTATTTATATTTCCAATGATTGAGGCATGTCTCTCAGAGGAACTCATGAAGGCTTGGCAAAGAAGCCCCCTCCATGATGTCAAGATTGATGCTGATGATTCGACTCAAACTAGAGTTGACTTAGTTATGGAGTTCCTCCAAAAGGAAGCTGCAGCAGAACAAGACAGAGCCTTAGCTGGATCCAAGTTTGGACTTAGATCTCTGAAACAAGATAGAAACGTGGGCAGACAATCACATCCTGCTAAGATACCTACGGCCTCTGGACTCTTTGCTGGACGTGCCCAGAATTGCATCTTTTGTAATAAAGATCATAAGAACACAGAATGTCTTGCTGCGCGCAGAATGAGCATTAAAGAAAGAAGAGAGCGTATTAAAAACGCTAAATGTTGTTTCTCCTGCCTCCAACCAGGTCATATCTCTTTTAATTGTAGAAGGCGCATAACTGAATGTATTCGATGTAAGAAGAAGCATCTTGATATTTTATGCCCTCTTAATGCTCCTGGACGAGAGTCAGCGGATGAAGACAAGGAACAGGTGAAAGACTGTGACGCTTCTCCTACAGTTGAAAACGGAGTTTCATTCTCCGGTCTTAGCGCTTCGTCTCTGATTTTGCTACAGACTCTGAAGATTAAAGTCGAAGGTGCGACTTCGACGAAAGTAGTGCGTGCCCTCCTTGACACAGGTTCCCAACGATCCTATATTTTGTCTAAAACTGCCCAGGATCTCGGACTATCTCCCATTGGCCAGGAATCACTTAAACATGTGGTGTTTGGAGGTCATACTAGTGAACGTGTCCACCAAGAATACAGAGTCAATTTGGGTCATGCATCGGGGAATTTTAAGATGGTTGCGAAGCTTCTTGACCAACAAAAAATCTGTGGTAGCCTACCAAGATTGAGCCGCGGGCCATGGTTGAAAGAACTCAAAGCCCGCAAAATCTGGGTTCCTGATATTGTAAAGGATGACATGGAAATTGAAATACTTCTAGGATGCGATGTATTGGGATCTATTTTCATGATGAAATCTTGTGTGTTGTCAAATGGCTTGACTGCGTCGCAGACGCGTTTCGGATGGACTTTAATGGGAGAATGTCAGCCAGGTAGTGACGTTTCACTCGCTCATCATGTTACAACGATGACAATTTCGGAGAGCAGTGTAACAAATCTGTGGAATCTCGATGTTCTTGGCATTATGGATCCTATTGAGGTTAAACAGAGAGATCAGAGAGACGCACTGGCGCGTCGACATTTTCTAAAAACAGTCCAACATTCTGTCTCTGGAAGATATGTTGTTTCCCTCCCGTGGACTGTAGAGAAAGCTAAAATCGCGGACAACAGGGAGGTTGCTATGAAGAGATTAGAACAGACGACTAAGAAATTAATCTCTTTGAATCTTTATGAGGACTATGATGATATTTTCCGAGGCTGGTTGGATGATGGGATAATTGAGAAAGTCCCAGCTGAACAACACGACGCTGAGGCCTTCTACCTGCCTCATCGTCCTGTGGTGAAACTCTCCAGTGGGACTACGCCTATCAGGCCTGTCTTTGATGCTTCTAGCAAGGTCTATAGATCCCCATCTTTAAATGACTGTCTTGAAAAGGGACCTAACCTCATAGAGATGATTCCCAACCTTATGCTAAGGTTTAGAAATGGCAAGTTTGGTGTCGTGGCAGACATTAAGAAAGCGTTTCTTCAGATTGAGGTAAATGAAAGGGACAGAGATTACCTGCGTTTTCTGTGGTATTCCCAAAATAGAGAAAAGACAGAAGTATTTAGACATAGACGTGTCGTTTTCGGCGTTAACTGTAGTCCTTTCATTTTGGGGGCAGTAATAGAATACCACCTGTCTAATGTTCGACCTGAACATAAACCGTTAGCTCAGAGGTTGCAGAAATCCTTTTATGTGGACAATTTAGTCACAAGCGTGAACTCCTTTGAAGAGTTACAATATCTCAAATTGACCGCAACGTCCATCATGGATAATGCTAGGTTGGAGCTAAGCCGTTGGGAGCATAGCCTGGACGTGGCCTCCGATACTTACCCCTTTGAAAGAGCAGAGATATCTAAAGTGCTTGGTGTATGTTGGGATAAAAGGGAAGATTGTTTGTCATGTGAAATTCCCGTAGCCATACCCCCCAAGATAACCAAAAGGAGTATCCTGTCTTGCTTAGCTCAGATATATGACCCTATTGGATTTCTGAGTCCAATATTGATAAAGCCTAAAATTCTATTGCAAAAAGCTTGGACTCTAAAGTTGGCATGGGACGATGAATTGGACCGTCACTACAAGGATGAACTAAGCCTATGGTTCGACGACCTTCAGCTGCACAAAGGCATGGCAATTCCTAGGAATTTCAATCCATTGATGGTACCGCAGAAGGACTGGCAGATACACACGTTTGTTGATGCTAGTAGTGAAGCTTATGCTGCTGTGGTCTTCCTTCGGACTCGGGTTGGTGACAAAGTTGAAGTGCATATGATGGCGGCTAAGTCTCGAGTCGCTCCTCTCAAGAGACCTACGATACCAAGACTTGAACTTTTAGCCTGTGTTGTAGGAACACGATTAAACAAGATGATCTTTGAAGCTCTAGAGTTAAAAGATATCAAAAATGTATTCTGGTCTGATGCCACAACAGCCCTCGCTTGGATAAAACGCGATGATCAGTGGGGTACCTTTGTCGGGAATCGCGTGAAGGAGATATGCAGACTTAGTGATCCTGGAAATTGGAGATATGTTCCTAGCGAGTGCAATCCAGCTGATTTACCCTCCAGAGGATGCAGCCTCTCCCGACTGATACAGTCTAGATGGTGGGAGGGCCCTTCCTGGTTAAAACTCTCCGAAGAATTTTGGCCTTCCAGGTATAAAGACCTGAATGAAGAAGAAATCTGTGCGGAAAGAAAGAAGATTGCTGTTGTGACAACAGTTAAGAGTACCGATCATTGGTACATGAAATATTTCTCCTCGTTCATAAAAAATGTGCGGATGATGGCGTGGATTAGAAGGTTCATCAACAACCTCCGATCTTCAACGAAAGTAAAGGGCGAACTTTCTGTGAAGGAGATCGATGAAGCGGAGCTGGCGCTTTTGAAATTAGTTCAGGCCGAGTGTTTCCCTAGCCACTCTATACCTGGTCTGAAGGTATGTGAAGTAGAAGGAATCCTGCGTGTGAAAACAAAATTGATTTACAGCAGCGACGAATATGGCTTCCGTTTGCCAGTACTATTACATGGGACTCATCCGTTGATTGAACAAATGATATGTGATTCACACGTTGAGAATTGCCACGCTGGTGTACAATTTTTGATGAACAAACTTCGGGAAAAATATTGGATAGTAAAAGCGAGACAGACCATTAAGAAAATAGTGAGAAGATGTGTCACATGTCGCCGCTTCTCCGCTAAACCCGTTGTGGTGGAAGACGCTCCATTACCTGCCACTCGAGTACATAACGCCAAGGTATTCGAGGTGGTAGGGATTGATCTGGCGGGCCCGCTCTATCTGAAAGATCAGACCAAGACCTGGGTTGTTCTCTTCACCTGTGCTGTGTACCGCTGTGTACATTTGGAACTGGTAATATCTCTCAGCACAGAAGATTTCCTAATGGCCCTGGAGAGATTCATCAAGAGACGAGGACGTCCATCCACCATCTTCAGCGACAACGGAACAAATTTTGTAGGAGCCAATAACTTCTTTAAAAAGATTGATTGGGAACGCGTTTCTAACGACGGGAAAGTGAAACGTATTGAATGGAAATTCATCCCGCCCACTGCTGCCTGGTGGGGTGGATGGTGGGAGAGATTGATTCGTTCCCTCAAAGACATACTAAAAAGAATGCTTGGAACATCAACATTAACATATCAACAATTGATGACCCTGCTGTGTCATGCAGAGGCAGTGATGAATGGAAGGCCCATGACTTATGTCAGCGACGATCCGAATGATCTTGTGACTATATCACCTTCCATGTTTCTACAAGAACAGACAGATGTCGAGTTTCCCGAGTGCCAGAATATGGGATCTAATCCAACGACACAGAAACTGCGCTTTTTGAGCAAGCTGAGGGAGGAGTTGAAATCACGATTCAGGAAAGAATATTTGTCCCTCCTGGTCCAGAGAAACAGACGCATTTACAATCCAAAACTCCAGGCTGGGGATGTTGTACTTGTTGGTATGGACAACAAAAAACGTAACTTCTGGCCATTAGCAGTGATCGAGGAGATATTATTTGGAAGAGATGGAGTGAATAGATTAGTGAAGGTGAAAACCGCAGTAGGAACCTTCCTAAGACCTATTCAGAAAATATATCCCTTGGAAATATCATCAACAGCAGCTTCTTCGCGTTTGCTGAACGATAAAGAGAAAACTGCAAAAATACAGACTAGATCGGGAAGAACCATTTGTAAACCCAACCGATTGGACGATTATTTGTGTTTTTCTGTGTGCCTAGATAAAAACAGGTGGGAGTGTGTGTGGAATGGTGGAGATCCAGACAGATCCAGCCCAGACGAGCTCAAGTGTCGACTATAAACATGCCGGCGGTGCCAGCCGCCAACATAAACATTTAGAACACGGCTGGTTTTGCTACCCACCAGTCGCGTGTTTTCCTCTGTCCTCTTAATATGTATTAAATAAAGTTAGTTAGAAGGAGATTTTTACCCCCTCCTTTCTGCTATTTAGTGATCTTATTTAAATCCTTGCAACAGCCCACAAAGAATCATCACAGCGAATTCTTCTACCGAATCTCGCTCAGTGTTTTGTGAACCGACTACCCTAAATTTCTTCACAGTTACCTATGTTAGGAGTCTTTTATGGTTCAAACGATGAAATAATAAGTTTACTTACAGCTGAAATGGTTTTAAAGAATTAGGCGTAAGAAAGTATTTTAAATTTATTATTTTCAAAAAAAGAGAGAGAGAGAGAGGGAAAAACATTTAACAATTATACTTACTAATTATATAAACTAAAATATCACTCGTTCTTTCTTCTTTTTATATTATTTTAATTTTATTATATTATTATATTTAATTATTATATTTTAAGATCATTGATTTATTATTTAAAACATTTTCTTTCTTTTTTTTTTTTCGAACAACTTAGAAATTATTTGGAAATGGAATAATAGAATACAGGTAACTCTTTACCTGAATTTTATTGTTTCTTTTTCAAACAATTTTTATATTATTTTTTATAAGCACTTTTTATATGGATGTATTTTTGCCTTAGTGAATGTTTGTAATAATAAATATTGTTTTTTTTTAACAATATAAAAATGTAAATTATGATATAAATATAGACTAAAATATTCCGTGCAATAAACAGGTTCTAGAATAGTAGCCAATGATTAGAATGAAAGTTATATGTAAATATGAAAAATGATGTAAGTATATATTTCTCAATTATATTTAAACGAAACTGAACAAATTCTGAATATAGAATATTTCTCTAAATTAGTTACCTACTCATTCTTGTTTTTTAAAAATAAAATATTCCGTTTTTTTTAATAAATAAATATCTTTGTTTTGATTATTTCTCTCTTTTTATAATAATTTTATAATACCACCATTGACTTGTGGGTGATGTCAATAAAATATTTTTAAATTTCAAAATCTCTCTCTCTCTCTTTTGGCTTATAACATCAAAACGTTACTAGGTTGTTGGCGATCTATGGATATGCTCTAGGGTTACCTATGCTTGTTTCAAAGCGTTATGAGAGAAAAAAATTGCATATATCGAATTTTATTTACATTAGTAAGATAACTATCAGACACAAATTGCTTCAGACAAAGACGCTAAATTGTGTTAAACGTATAAGTACTCTATATTTTAACATAAGCATATTTAAAAATGTTTATATTCGATAATACACAGTAGAACCTCCCTTTAGCGGACATCTCTCTATAAAGGACAGTTTTAATTTAGAGGACACCTCTCTCTAAAGGATACTTTGGCTATGCAATTAGGTGTCCTTTACAGGGAGGTTCTGCTGTATTTACAAAAAAAAAAATAACAGGATTTATAAATCGAACAGTGTCGTATGGCATATTGTTACAGAATGTCAGAAAATATACATTTGCAATGAATAATTTGTGTAATCGTAGATAAAACTTAAGGAAGTTGTACCTTTCAGCATGTATATCGGGATTCAGACAATACCTCTGAAAGATACACTCATGGACAAACCTTAAGGAAGTTATACCTTTTAGCATGTATATCGGGATTCAGACAATAACTCTGAAAGATACACTCATGGACAAAACTTAAGGAAGTTATACCTTTTAGCATGTATCTATATTGGAATTCAGACAATAACTCTGAAAGATATTTGATATACTGTGACCTTTATTGAAGACACAAGATAACCAAGTGTGATCAAAATTACCTCTGTCGTCTTAAAAAGCAACAAAAACAGAGGACCGGCGACACCAAAGACTTTTCACTTCCTTAAGTTTTGTCCATGAGTGTATACGTGTATTGTAACAACCCATTATGAAGATATCTTAATTTGACATAGGGTACCGTCATTTGTTAAGGTGGGTCTAAAAAAGCGTGTTAAATATCATATACTAGCGGATTTACCCGGCTTCGCCCGGGTTTTACCCGAGTAAAGGTTTGTCTAACGAACATTTTTTAAAACAATTCTCTATAAACTTATAAAAAAAAAATAATAGATATATTTTGATAATTTGAAACTCGTAAATTTGAATCTCTCGATAAAGTGAACATTTTTTCCCGGTCCCTTGAAAAATACTCGATAAGTTGAATAAAATCAATATTAATTGGTTCCCTCGGTAATTGGAAGTTAAAGGAATAGTAGCTTGCCTTGGAATTGTATCATTATTCTTGTCTCAAATAAATTGCCGTGTCATCCTGAATTTTGTCTTTCCTAATTTTCTACATTACAAAATCATCATTTTATCTATTCTCCCAATATATATGTTGTAGATAAATGATAAAACTAACTTTGAATTGTGCGCAATTAATAGTTAGAAAATCTTACTTTTGATAAATAATCTTTAAGATAATAAACTTAGTAATAATAAAATTTATAGATAAAAAACTTGTTATCATCGTCGCAATGGGGGTGCTGCTTGTGAGTTATATCTGAAAATAACTCTAAGGATATTCAAGATATTCAAGAAATTATTTTTCAAAAAACTTCCCGGGGATATACCTAATAATATCCCAAATTTTCACGGCGATTGGATGTATGGTTTCTGAATCTATAGAGCACAAACATACAGACAGACAGACATTCAATCCCTATATATATAAAAGTCAGTGTATGTATGTGTGTTTGTTCCTATGTTGGCTATACACGTCCACAATACGTAACTAATCTAACTGAAATTTTAAAAGTACAGTCGAACCTCTTTAATTCAACACCCCAAGGGATCAGAGCTTTCGGTTGAATTAAAGGAAGTGTTGAATTAAGGTTATATATGATTAGGTAATCATCTAACTCGCTAAAATAATATTTTTTTAAAAATAGCTTTGTAATATAAATTAATGATATTAATTGAAACCATTGTGTGTTTTTATATTATTTTCATGATTAACTTTTAGTATCAGTGACAAAATGGCATTAATACATATTTTAGTAACATAAATAATTGTAACAAATAAATTTATTGGCAATGTGTTTCTTTTCAGTAATATAATCAAATATTAACTCTACAGACATTAAAATATTAAATATAATATATATTAAATAATATTTTATTCTAATTGAAAAATATAGCAGTTGAAAGGAAATAAATATGGTAAATATATAAAAATAAAATTTTAAAATATTATTTTTAAATAATCATGAAGAGATCTTTTAAAAAATTCCCTTATAGATATCTGTTTTTGCACTGAAATCCTATTCAGGATGTATTCCAGATGGCATTTTGAAAAAACATGCATGCCTTTCTTCCTCTGAAATGTCTTTTAATAAATAAATTTTAATGTATTAAAGGCATCCACTGCTGCTGCAGGTTTTATTGATTTTGTGTTTAAATCTTTTATAATAACACAGAAATGAAATATTGAAATAAAATGTTATCATAATCATTGTTGGATCATTTTATAAAGATTTATTTATTTAAAAAGAAATTATTTATAAATTTAAAAATAGCTAAAATATTTCAATGTTAAAAATAAAAATTATTATTAGTTAGCGCATGATGCCGAAATTCCCGCGTAAAAAAAAACAACAATAACATCCGCGAAATTGCACAACGGCACTGCAAAGTGAAACTTAAAGTAACCAGAAACCAAAAGTGCGCATGGCGCGATCGTATCGGCGCCCGCCGATGCCGATCGTCGCCGCCGTAATACCGTTTAGCGGTAAAGTTGCATGTAAAATAACATTCAACTGACGAAATTCGAATTTTAAAATGGTCGAACTATCGGAACTGTCGTATTATCGATACTGTCGAATTACGGTTTGTTATTTGATAGGCCGGAGGTCGGGACATCGGAACATGGTCGAATTATCGCCGAGTGTCGAATTGGGGTGTGTCGAATTAACGAGGTTATACTGTATATAGAGTAGAATCTGGAAAAACTTATAGTGAAAATTTCAGGTCTCTATCCCGAATATTCTTCGAGTTATTTGCAAATTGCGTTGCAAATTTGCCCTTTCGCTCGCAAGCAGCGCCTCTAGCGGTGAAGATGGGAGATAATATCAGTTGACCTAATGTACATGTAAAACGTGTTTTAACAGGACGTAGAGAAAAATCTGGAAGACACACGAAGCCAGATCATCTCTCTCTATATGTCAAATATTATTTCTCGGCCTTTTAGTTATAATCAAAGTGTAGTATATATTATATTATAAATAAAGAAAGCATATCCTGACCAGGAGCATATGTGCTTTACAAAAGGCAGAGAGAGAGAGTGCCATCTAGTGGAACACAAATCAACTAAACATTGATTTAGCCTGTTCCCTGATATTTGGCCAACCCAATTTCTTGATAATCATGAAAAGCCAACCACGAACGCGTTTTGCGCTTTTCTTGATTTATCAAGAAATTGGGTTGGCCAATTATCAGAGAACAGGCTAACTCAATGTTTAGTTGATTTCTGTTCCACTAGATGGCGCTCTGCCATCTAAAAAGCACAGGATATGCCTTTTTTATTTTTAACTAGACGTGTGACCCGGGCTTCGCCCCGGGATTGACCCGTGTGCATATCTACCCGAGTGATATATATTTAGATAAGATTTTTTTTATAATTGTTTGTTATTAGCATTATCTATTTGTTTGCATCAGCATAATTTAATCTAATCTTTGATAGAGGGCGCTGTTCGTGAGCTAAGTAGAATAATTTGAATATATAGTTTTAATAATTGATTTATATATTTTGACGTGACAACGTCTTAAATTAGGTTGCGGCTGGGAGTCACTTATGAAAAAGTGTAACGCCCGGTTACGTTACGATGAGTCATCGAACGAGAGTGCTGCGCGCGCAGCGCTAGAGAATTAGGCGCATTGAATCGGCGCATGCTTGTCTCTGTCTTTGTCTTTCTCGAACGTTCTTGGCGTTGGAAAAACAAGAAAGCGTCATAATACAAGTTCACACGTGTGGTTAAAGTATCGTCAGCTGTGTCTGTAGTGAAAATGTGGAGTGCTTAGATTCGTCATTTACAACAACTACAACAATAAAGGTAAATAATTGTACACTGATATTTCATTATCGTAAACTATGATTGATTGATTAATTGTTAGATTGACACAAAAGTTGAGAAACTGAGTTTATAGGTTATGTCATACTATTGATAAATGTTGATAGTGTTAAGTAAATTATTAGTTTAAAATTAATTAATTAATTAATTATTATTTTACAAATTTTAAATAGTTTCAAATTTATTTAGCAAAAATTTGAACCTTCGATCTGAATAAATGTTTTGATTTTCGAATTGATTCTTTAAAATTACAAATATTAAGAAAAAGTGGCAGATATAAGAAAACTTTATTTAAACTGTGTTGAGCAAGAATTTTAACATCTAATTTAAGTAAATGTTTTAATTTTCAACTTCATCATTTACAATTACAAATTTTATTTAATTTCAAATTTATTTAGCAAAAATTTGAACCTTCGATCTGAATAAGTGTTTTGATTTTCAAATACCAACGCGGCTGGTGGAGTGGCGATCTATCGTAAATTATCATCGACATCTACGGCGGAAGTGTTCCAAGTTGCGATTACAGACGTAACTCGTGTCATTAAAACCAAGGGTGACATGTGCATGACTGAAGTTACTTGCTTCGCCGCTAATACTAGCTTCAAGTTTATACTCGGTGCTGTATATATTCATCCAGGAGCTAGTATGCAGGATATTGGAATGTTACTATGGCAAGGACTCGGTCCGTACATTCACAACAGCCAGTACGTGCCACCGTTCGTGCAAGTTGATTCTAGTATACCGATTCTTCTGTGTGGTGATTTTAACAAAAACGTAAAGCCTGACAACTCGTTTCTTAAATTCATGAAAAATACGTATAATCTTGATTGCGTATCAAACGTTTCTAAGTCAACTACGTTAAAAGGAACAACTATCGACTTAACTTTCGCAAGACACATTACAGCAGAAACACTTCCTTTCATTTCATATTTCTCCTATCATCGTCCTATCCTCAACAAAATCACTCAAATAGGAATTAGTTAAGTTTAGGTTTACATGTACAATGTTTTAGTAAACAAAATATATTTCTATAGTTAAAATTTGTGCAATTCTTATTTTCATTCAATTCCTTGTTCCTATTGTGCAATTTAATTATATTCATATCAATAAATATTCTACCGTTGTCACGTAAAATCTTCGCCCGTAAAACCGACTTTACAGGCAACCATTGTTTTTTTAAATAGCCTATCGTCTTCCCCGTATTTTTTACCTATGTATGGAAATTCTGGTTTGAATTAGTGAACTACTGCGAATTTGTATACCGGACATACAAACAAACATACAAACATTAATTTTTATATATATAGATATCAACACCTGACGTTTTATTATTCATTTTTTCTATTATTTTTTCATATATATTTGTTTGTCGACAATGCTCGTCTTCAATAGATACCAAAATAGCTGACATTTCAGCAGGACAATGATTTAAATCTGGAAAAGTTTTTGGTCGCATTTTTAACCAAGAAAATCAAAATTAATCAAGTACTGTGCAAAGAAAAAAAATTTTTTTTGCCAGAAAATGATGATGAAAATATTGCTGCATCATGTTTGAGATTGACAGAAACAAAATATTTTCGGGGAATATTCACTATAGCAGACCACGGGCGAAGCCAGACCATCATTTTCAGTAGGCAGGAACAAGATTCTAACAGCGAAACATTCCCTCTAATAGAAGACAGACAAATCCAGGTCATCTCTCTATATATAAAATATTGCTTCTCGGCCTTTTGGCTAAGATCATAGTGCAGCCTATCTCTCTTTATTTAAAAGTCAATATAAATGTATATATATATCTTTATAAAATTCGAAAAAATATTTTTAGAGCTAACATCCTAGAGAGATATTTATAACCCAGGGAGTGCAGAACGCCAACTACCCGGGGAGTCCAGCTCACTAGTGTTGAGCGCTTTTACTCGCGTCCTGTTTTGATTGCTGAGTTGAACCAGTTAACCAGGAAGTTCCATGCTGAGGTTGAGTCTGGAAGGCTGGCCATAGATCTAGGATTGAGGTGGGTCAGTCCAATCAGGATATTTGTATGTATCCTATGTCTCAGGAATGCTGGACAGCTGAAGAGAAGATGATCGACTGTCTGTGGATCTTCTGAACAGTGTATGCACAAACATCCAATCTCTCCTGAATAGATTTTTATAAAGATATCTTCTATATATATATAAAAATCAATGTTTGTATGTTTGTATATTTGTTTGTTTGTATGTCCGATATACAAATTCGCAGTAGTTCACTAATTCAAACCAAAATTTCCATACATAGGTAAATAAATATGGGGAAGACGATAGACTATTTAAAAAGATATATAAATCAATTATTAAAACTATATATTCAAATTATTCTACTTAGCTCACGAACAGCGCCCTCTCTAAGTACTAAATGGTTATAAATACGTTTAAAATCTAAATCTTCTTAATATTTTATTAATAATAGTTCGCTTAATAACACATACGTTTAGAATACTTGATCTAAATCGGTATATTTATAGACGCTCGCTCGATTTGAAGATTTTTATATTTTCATTTTTAGATATAACTGATCTAATTCGCCGTTTAAAATAACTGTTCTAATTCGAAATATTTGTTATGTTTTATTTGTGTTCACTCTATTTCTATTTATTTGAAGTATTATAATTTCCATGTGTCAAAAACCTATTTCAAAAAGTCCGTTAGAAATATGTAAGGCCTGAAATAGCTTTACATGCGAATATTTATGATGCCAAGCGTAGCTTAATGGTTAGGTGTACGGCTTCGTATTTCCACAACCTTGGTTCGAAACTTAGCCTGGGTGTTTTTTTTTTTATATTATTGAAACAAAGTTTTTTTTTTACAGTACCAAAATTTCCATACATACGTAAAAAAAAATACGAGGAAAACGATAGGCTATTTTAAATTATATATAAATTAAATATTAAAACTATATATTCAAATTATTCTACTTAGCTCACGAACAGCGCCCTCTATCAAGGTTTGGAGCGGGACGTTTCACAAGAATGACATCCACGGCGCCAATTTATAATTGTAACGAATAGTATTTGAATAAAAACATTTAATCGGGTAAAACCTGGGCGTTGCCCGGGTCATTCGGCTAGTATAATATATAAATTAACAAATCTTTCAGTTTCAATTTTGTTTTTAGTCCTGTTATTTAATAGTATATAATGAATTGTATATAAGTTGCTAAAATGTATTTAGGCACAAGTATCCCAAGCTGGGATAGCGCGTCCGATATGCCAAATATAAAATAAACATAAAAATCTATATTTTTTATTAAAATCGATTCTCTCAGTAGAGAGTGTATGTTTGCTCGAAAAATATTTTTAGCAAATATTTGTTAGGCAAACTTTTACTCTGGTGAAACCCGGGCGAAGCCATGTACATTCGCTAGTTGATCTTAAAAAATAAAGGTCGCCTCTCCCGGCAAAATAAACACTTAAACCAAGCGCCATATTTGGCCGTCTCCCCGAAAATTGATTTATGTTGTTTTTTTAGAAAATTTATAACAAATGATAATTTTATTTTATGACTAGAAATCTTCGACCATGGAAGACATTCCATTTACACTATAAGCCCCCAATTCTAATTTTATCAACCCCTAATACACCTAATAATCTTATTCAATTTGTAAATTGTCAGAAAACCCAACAATACAAAATGAGGAGAATTCTGAAGCAATGAAAGAATTCTATGGTGCAATTGTAACCATCTTTTGACGAACTAATACATTTTATTGTCCTTTATGAAAAGGAACTGCGCAAAGTGCGTTCGGACTTCCTAGGAGATTAAAAAGCTGCAAAAACTTCTTTGAAGCGCCCGAGAGAAAAATCACCAGTAACCACAAAAGAAGCAACGCAATAAACAATCTGAAGCTTCAAACATGGGTAACAAGGTATTCTTTATTAACCAACATTAAAAAAAAAAGAAACAGGCTGAAAAAATTATGAACCAGAAACTGTTGATATGGAAATCGAATTCACATTAAAGAAAAATTACAAATCATGAACAAAACTCGAGAAAGCTGAAAAACTTCTTTGAAGCGCCCGAGAGAACCAACGCAAAAACAATCTGGATCTTCAAACACGGGTCAAAAGGTATTCCTCAACCAACATTAAAAAAAGAAATATGCTGAAAACATTAAAAACCAGAAACTGTTGATATGGAAATCGAAAAGAAAAATTCCAAATCATGAAGAAAACTAGAAAACTCGAACCCATCAATTGATCTCAACGAAAAATTGGAATAAAGGAATCATAAACCTGGTGATTGGTGTTCAGCATTATTGTCATGCAGTTCAAATTGTTTGTTTTCTACTGGGCCGTGAGCTACTCGATCGTGTTTTATAGGGTGAAGCGACACAACTTTTCATTTAGTGACTGGGAAATCCCGTAGAAATAAAATGCCAAGTTTGTCTTCTCTGCTTAATTCTATGAAAATAAATTTGACTAAGAAACGTCGTATGTTCGATTGTGAACATTTAAGACTATTCATCATCAAAATTCAAAACTATTATAGACACGTATGATTCTTTTTAAAATAAAACAATTTCAACTGCCCTTACTGGAATGGAAAAAACGTGTGTATAATAGTTTCGAATTTTGATAACAGATGGTGCGCTAATGCATCATAATATAACTATTCATCATGTTAATCTTTGACAGAATGTCTTTTGTTCCTTTTTAATTTTCGGGCAAGTCATTGAGTTAGCTTTATAGGCTTCAAATTTGTATCTGTGACACCGTGGTTTCTTTCTGAGATTGACAGCATCAGTTGTTGAGTCCTCTTCAGCACAGTGTGAACATCTAAGCTTTAATTGGAAGCTTTTTCCGTTGCTTTAAGTATAAGAAATGATTAAGAAGTGCTATATGATATTGTAATGTAGAAAATTATGAAAGACAAACTTCAGATCGCCGAGAAGACCTAGAGACTATAGGTGCCGTGATCTACATTTTCCAAGACTGGCTCCAGGATTCCACCGCCGTGTCAAAGTCAAGTTAAATCATGTTGATTTTGTGCTTGCATTGAATAAATTTCCGTGTCATCCTGAAGTTTGTCTTTCCTTGATTTTCTACGTTACAATATTAATGAATTTAATTGAAAAAAAAATCTTTCTTAATTTTTCTCTGAAAATTACAAAAAGGTTTTTATACATTTAAAATCATGAAAATAAACCCCTATTAGTTTTAAATATGAATTTTTATTGATAAATAAAATGGAATTTGTGTTTGTGAATTGTTAGTTTACGATTTTAACTTAACACGCTTGAATTATTTAGCGAAAAACTGCCAGAATGATTCTAAGGTGTTTCACATATGATCAAATCTATACTTTCGATGTCGTTTTATAATATACTAGCGGACGTACCCGGCTTCGCCCGGGTTTTACCCGAGTAAAGGTTTGCCTAACGAATCTCTAGATAAAGTGAACATTTTTTCCCGGTCCCTTGAAAATACTCGATAAGTTGAATAAAATCAATATTAATTGGTTCCCTCGGTAATTGGAAGTTAAAGGAATAGTATCTTGCCTTGGAATTGTATCATTATTCTTGTCTCAAATAAATTGCCGTGTCATCCTGAATTTTGTCTTTCCTAATTTTCTACATTACAAAATCATCATATGATCATGATAATATTTAGAGCAGATTTTTGAATTATAACAGATAAATTAGAATATTTATCTTGATTATTTTAAAGGGAAAAGTTATTTCAAAAATTTTATTTGCTAGAAACCTTCCCAGTACTATACTAAATAACTTCCCAAAGTTTCATGGTGTTCCAATGAGTGGTTTGGTCAGGCATAAAGGACAAACAGACACACACATACATTCATTTATATATATATAAATTTACGCATATATAGAGATATTTACAACCTAGGTTCCTGCAAAACGCCAACTACCCGGGGAGTCCAGCGCACTAGTATAGACTAGTGTTGAGCGCTTTTACTCGTGTCCTGTTTTGATTATTGAGTTGAACCAGTTGACCAGGAAGTTCCATGCTGAGGTTGAGTCTGAAAGTCTGGCCATTGATGTAGGATTGAGGTGGGTCAGTCCAAGCAGGATAGCTGTTTGTATTCTATGTCTCAGGAATGCTGGACAGCTGAAGAGGAGATGATCGACTGTCTGTGGCTCTTCGGAACAGTGAAGGCAGGTAGGGTCTGTTTCGGGATACACACGTGTAATGTCTGCCAGTACATGGCCATGTCCCGTGTATATATGAATGTAATAAAAGTCTTTTGAATTTGGAATTTATTTTAAAGATTCTGATCCACGTCGAAGTAATTATACAAGTGGGGATGGTTACTTGCGTGTTGGTGTGGCTTATGGAAAGGCCGCTGATAAAATTATAATTATTTTTATAAAATTAATTAATTTATTTAAAGCCAGAAATGTATAAAGAGAAAAGAAGCAACGGCCGTTGGAAGTAAGCCTTGTTGTTAACGACGCGCCTGGCCAGAGTCCCGGATGCCGCCCTCGCATGAGTAGTAAGGTGTTCTCTCAGCTCGCGGTTACCGAGGCCATCACACTACTGCCCGTATATTTAGTGAAGCTTTGTCCCAGTTCGCGCTCGCTGAAGCAAAGTGTGGTCGCCACATACATATTTTAATCACAAATGGCTAATAATTCTTATAGTTTAAAATATGGTCCTAATTATTTATTTGGTTAACCCAGGTTCCTGAGACATAGTAGTAACATAAAGTTAACCCAACGCTCCTGGAGCGTATCCATATATCGCCAACTACCCAGGCTGTCCTGTGGTTTAGGAGTCTGTCTTGGTAGCCTTAGTGAACCAGTTCACCAAGTGTTTCCAGGCCTTTTTGTTTCTTGGTAGATTCAACAGGGAAGTGTTATTGAATTAGGGCAGAAGTATAGCCGTCTGGAATCACTGTATTTGAAATGATGGGAAGCTGAAAACTAAGGGATATATATTATGACCTTCAATAATAAAAAAGTTCGAAATAATTGCCTTTGTCATCGAGAATGAAAATAAAAGATGTGAAATGGTCCAATTAAATTTAGAACTTTTGAAATATTAAAATTTAAATAAAACATAGGTGTATATATTTATTGCGATAATAGTTACATCTAAATTCTATATATGTTTAAACCATTTATTATCCATATATCTGGAAGGTGTTCTTTTAAATTTTAGCGTTTTTAAAAAATAAACGCTGATACATATCAAGTATTTGTTGGTCTTTGGCGTTTTGCGCTTCATGTATAGAGAGATATTTATAACCCAGGCAGCACAGAGCGCCAACTACCCGGGAAGTCCAGCTCACTAGTGTTGAGCAATTTTAATCGCGTCCTGTTTTGAATACTGAGTTGAACCAGTTGAACAGGAAGTTCCATACTGAGATTGAGTCTGGGAGGCTCGCCATAGATCTAGGATTGAGGTGGGTCAGTCCAAGCAGGATAGCTGTTTGTATCCTATGTCTCAGGAATGCTGGACAGCTGAAGAGAAGATGATCGACTGTCTGTGACTCTTCTGAACAGTGGATGCAGGTAGGGTCTGTTTCGGGATGCACACGTGTAATGTCTGCCAGTACATGGCCATGGCCCGTGAAGATGGTGGTGGGGGCCTCTCCATGGCGGATTTTTGGTAGAAATTTGAGGAGATGGCTTGGAGTGGCAGCAAATATCCTGAGGGATCTGGTCGAATGGTTTTCGAATTATCTTCTATAAAGGACTTCGAGTTGCATAGCCAAACTGTCCTTTACAGAGAAGTGTCCTCTAACGGAGAGTTGTTATTTTTTATATGTTAAAACTAAAAAAATGTGAGTATATTATATCTGGATATACGAACATTGCGATTTATTTTTATGAATTTTTTTTTAAAAACCTTGCGTAATATGTTTCTTTATTACAACATTGCGAAAAATTTTAAAAAATATTTTATATATTATATATTTTTATTATATTCTAGTGTATTATATTCTCTTTTTTAAGACACATAGAGTAAATGGTTAGAGTGAACTCGTTAAATATAATTAATTTTATTTTTAAAGAATACAGTAGAACCTCCCTGTAAAGGACACCTAATTGCAGCACCAAAGTGTCCCTTAAGGAGAGGTGTCCTCTTAACGGAGAGTTGTTAAATAGTAAAAATGGTAATTTTGCAAATGAAAACTGTCCTTTGTAGATAGGTGTCCTCTTACTGGAGAGTTGCTAAATAGTAAAAATGATAATTTTGCAAATTAAAACTGTCCTTTGTAGAGAGGTGTCCTCTAGTGGAGTGTCTGCTAATGGGAGGTTCTCCTGTAAATTATTTGTTCAACTTCAATTTTCTTAATTGTCTACGCTAGCGAGGATGCCTATTATATGTAAAATCAATAAATGATGTATTGGGAAAGTGTTTGCTGTTTGAAGGTGTCTGCTAGGATGAACATACTTTCAATGAGAGGATAATTTTAGCGGTATAAACTGACCGTTGTTTAGAGGTGTCCGCTAAAGAAGGTTTTACTGTTTATTAAAATATGTATTATAATAAATATATAATAAAATGTATTATAATATTAAAATGTTCAAGTAGTATGATGACTTTTTAACTTATATAGAAAATACATAACAAGGTTCTCCAAATATGTTCGTGCATAATATAAAAAATAATGTACTAAAGAGAACCTATCTTAATCCTTCTAAAAAATCAAAAATTCCAAAAAATTAAACATAAAAAAAAAATACATTTTGGTTCGAAAAACAAACGGGGTTTTATTTCTTGATATATTTCTTTGATCAGAACCCTTTATCATTTCAAACTTCCTGATTGTTGAAATATCTCAGACAATAAACACTCCGTTTATTTTTTATCCAAAATATGCCGTTTTTTATTTGACTATAATAGAACTTCTCTGTAAAGGACTCCTAATTTCATAGCTAAAGTGTCCTTTATGGAAAGGTGTTCTCTTACCGGAAAGTTTCTAAATAGTAAAAATGGTAAGTTTGGCGATGATAACTGTCCTTTTTAGAGAGGTGTCTTCTAGCGTGAGTGTCCCCTCATTGAGGTTCTACTGTATATCTTAATTCGTTGTGTGCTCTTGTCGTAAATTTGAAAAAAAAAACGGTTTAAAACAGAAAGGTTGAATCTATATATATATAAAACTGGCCGAATGACCCGGGCAACGCCCGGGTTTTACCCAATTAAATGTTTTTATTCAAATACTATTCGTAACAATTATAAATTGGCGCCGTGGATGTCACTCTTGTGAAACGTCCCGTCCAAACCTTGTGTCTGATAAGCGATATTTTTATAGAGAGATGATCTGGCTTTGTGTCTTCTGCTCGAATGAATATTTTTCTGTTAGAATTTTGTCCCTGCATACTAAAAATAAACTGGCTTCACCCGTGGTCTCTGCTTTTTGGAATTTTTCCCGATATGATTTTGTATCTGATAATCAAATATGATATAGCAATATTGTCATAATCATTTTCTGACTAAAAAAAAACAACTATTAATGCCCAGAACCTGTCAATTTCAATTTTTCTTGGCTAAAAATCCGATAAATATCTCTTCCAGATTTTTCTCTACGTCCTGTTAAAACACGTTTTACATGTACATTAGGTCAACTGATATTATCTCCCATCTTCACCGCTAGAGGCGCTGCTTGCGAGCGAAGGGCAAATTTGCAACGCAATTTGCAAATAACTCGAAGAATATTCGGGGTAGAGGCCTGAAATTTTCACTATAAGTTTTTCCAGATTCTACTCTATATACTGTTAAAATTTCAGTTAGATTAGTTACGTATTGTGGACGTGTATAGCCGACATAGGAACAAACACATACATACATACACTGACCTTTTTATTATATACCGTTTTTTTCTTTAAATGTACGACAAAAGCACACAACGAATTAAGATATACAGTAGAACCTCCATGAGAGGACACTCACGCTAGAAGACACCTCTCTATAAAGGACAGTTATCATCGCCAAAATTACCATTTTTACTATTTAGAAACTTTGCGGTAAGAGAACACCTTTCCATAAAGGACACTTTAGCTATGAAACTAGGAGTCCTTGACAGAGAAGTTCTATTATAGTCAAATAAAAAACGGCATATTTTAGATAAAAAAATAAACGGAATGTTTATTGTCTGAGATATTTCAACAATCAGAAAGTTTAAAAAGATAAAGGGTTCTGATCAAAGAAATATATCAAGAAATAAAACCCCGTTTGTTTTTCGAACCAAGATGTATTTTTATTTGAATGTTTAATTTTTTGGAATTTTTGATTTTTTTAGAAGGATTAAGATAGGTTCTCTTTAGTACATTATTTTTTATATTATGCACGAACATTTTTGGAGAACCTTGTTATGTCTTTTCTATATAAGTTAAAAAGTGTCATCATATTACTTGAACATTTTAATATTATAATACATTTTATTATATATTTATTATAATACATATTTTAATAAACAGTAAAACCTTCTTTAGCGAACACCTCTAAACAACGGTCAGTTTATACCGCTAAAATTATCCTCTCATTGAAAGTATGTTCATTCTAGCAGACACCTTCAAACAGCAAACACTTTCCCAATACATCATTTATTGATTTTACATATAATAGGCATCCTCGCTAGCGGAGACAATTAAGAAAATTGAAGTTGAACAAATAATATACAGGAGAACCTCCCGTTAGCAGACACCCCGCTAGAGGACACCTCTCTGCAAAAGACAGTTTTCATTTGCAAAATTACAATTTTTACTATTTAGCAACTCTCCAGTAAGAGGACACATATCTACAAAGGACAGTTTTCATTTGCAAAATTACCATTTTTACTATTTAGCAACTCTCCGTTAAGAGGACACCTCTCCTTAAGGGACACTTTGGTTCTGCAATTAGGTGTCCTTTACAGGGAGGTTCTACTGTATTATTTAAAAAATAAAATTAATTATATTTAACGAGTTCACTCTAACCATTTACTCTATGTGTGTTAAAAAAGACAATATAATACACTAGAATATAATAAAAATATATAATATATAAAATATTTTTAAAAATCTCGCAATTTTGTAATAAAGAAACATATTGCGCAAGGTTTTTAAAAAATATTTCATAAAAATAAATCGTAATGTTCGTATATCCAAATATAATATACTCACATTTTTTAGTGTCAACATATAAAAAATAACAACTCTCGGTTAGAGGACACTTCTCTGTAAAGGACAGTTTGGCTATGCAACTTGAAGTCCTTTATAGAAGATAATTCGAAGACCATTCGACCAGATCCTCAGAATATTTGCTGCCACTCCAAGCCATCTCCTCAAATTTCTACCAAAAATCCACCATGGAGAGGCCCCCACCACCATCTTCACGGGCCATGGCCATGTACTGGCAGACATTACACGTGTGCATCCCGAAACAGACCCTACCTGCATCCACTGTTCAGAAGATCCACAGACAGTCGATCATCTTCTCTTCAGCTGTCCAGCATTCCTGAGACATAGGATGCAAACAGCTATCCTGCTTGGACTGACCCACCTCAATCCTAGATCTATGGCGAGCCTCCCAGACTCAATCTCAGTATGGAACTTCCTGTTCAACTGGTTCAACTCAGTAATCAAAACAGGACGCGAGTAAAAGCGCTCAACACTAGTCTATACTAGTGATCTGGACTCCCCGGGTAGTTGGCGTTCTGCAGGAACCTAGGTTATAAATATCTCTCTATATATGCGTAAATATATTATAAAATGACATAGAAAGTATAGATATATGATGATATGTGAAACACTTTAGAATTATTCTGGCAGTTTTTCGCTAAATAATCCTCAAGAGTGTTAGTTAAAATCGTACACTTCCAACAAACGCAAACACAAATTATATTTATATCAATAAAATTTTATATTTAAAACTAATAGGGGTTCATTTTCTATATTTTAAATTATAAAAACCTTTGTAATTTTCAGAGAAAAATTCAAATTATTTTTCAATTAAATTCATTAATATCTTATATTACTTCTTAATCATTTTTATATTTAAAGCAACGGAAAAAGCTTCAAAGAAAAGCTTAGATGTTCGCACTTTGCTGAAGAGGATTCAACAACTGATTCTGTCAATCTCAGAAAGAAACCACGGTGTCACAGATACAAATTTGAAGCCCATAAAGCTAACTCAATGACTTGCCCGAAAATTAAAAAAGAAAAAGAGACATTCTGTCTAAGATTAACAGGATGAATAGTTACATTATGATGCATTAGCGCGCCATCTGTTATCAAAATTCGAAACTATTATAGACACGTTTTTTCCATTGAGTAAGGGCAGTTGAAATTGTTTTATTTTGAAAATAATCATACGCGTTTATAATAGTTTCGAATTTTGATGATGAATAGTCTTGAATGTTCACAATCGAACATACGACGTTTCTTAGCCAAATTTATTTTCATAGAATTAAGCAGAGAAGACAACGGGAATTCCCAGTCACTAGAGGAAAAGTTGTGTCGCTTCACCCTATAAAACACGATCGAGTAGGTCACGGCCCAGTAGAAAACAAACAATTTGAACTGCATGACAATAATGCTGAACACCAATCACCAAGTTTTTGATTCCATTATTCCAATTTTTCGTTGAGATCTTTTGATGGGTTCGAGTTTTCTAGTTTTGTTCATGATTTGGAATTTTTCTTTTCGATTTCCATATCAACAGTTTCTGGTTTTTAATGTTTTCAGCATATTTCTTTTTTTAATGTTGGTTGAGGAATACCTTGTGACCCGTGTTTGAAGATCCAGATTGTTTTTGCGTTGGTTCTCTAGTGCGCTTCAAAGAAGTTTTTCAGCTTTCTCGAGTTTGTTCATGATTTGGAATTTTTCTTTGATGTGAATTCGATTTCCATATCAACAGTTTCTGGTTCTCAATGTTTTCAGCGTGTTTATTTTTTTTTAAATGTTGGTTAAGGAATACCTTGTCACCCGTGTTTGAAGTTTCAGATTGTTTTTGCGTTGGTTCTCTCGGGCGCTTCAAAGAAGTTTTTCAGCTTTCTCGAGTTTTGTTCATGATTTGGAATTTTCTTTGATGTGAATTCGATTTTCATATCAACAGTTTCTGGTTCATAATGTTTTCAGCCTGTTTCTTTTATTTTAAAATCTTGGTTAAAGAATACCTTGTGACACGTGTTTGAAGCTTCAGATGTTTATTGCGTTGCTTCTTTTGTGGTTACTGGTGATTTTTCTCTCGGGCGCTTCAAAGAAGTTTTTGCTGATTTTTAATCTCCTAGGAAGTCCGAACGCACTTTGCGCAGTTCCTTTTCATAAAGGACAATAAAATGTATTAGTTCGTCAAAAGGTGGTTACAATTGCACCATAGAATTTTTTCATTGCTTCAGAATTCTCCTCATTTTGTATTGTTGGATTTTCTGACAATATTTCCAAATTGAATAAGATTATTAGGGGTATTAGAGAGGTTCATAAAATTAGAATTGGGGGCTTATAGTGTAAATGGAATGTCTTCCATATGGTCGAAGATTTCTAGTCAAAAAATAAAATTGTCATTTGTTATAAATTTTCTAAAAAAACAACATAAATCAATTTTCGGGGAGACGGCCAAATAAGGCGTTTAGTTTAATTGTTTATTTTGCCGGGAGAGGCGACCTTTATTTTTTAGATCAACTAGCGAATGTACACGGCTTCGCCCGGGTTTCACCGGAGTGAAAGTTTGCCTAACAAATATTTGCTAAAAATATTTTTAGAGCAAACATACACTCTCTACTGAGAGAATCGATTTTAATTTAAAAAAAAAATAGATTTTTATGTTTATTTTATTTGACATATCGGACGCGCTATCCCAGCTTGGGATACTTGCGCCTAAATGCATTTTAGCAACTTATATACAATTCATTATATGCAATTCAATAACAGGAATAAAAACAAAATTAAAACTGAGATCTTCTCTTCAGCTGTCCAGCATTCCTGAGACATAGGATATAAACAGCTATCCTGCTTGGACTGACCCACCTCAATCCTAGATCTATGGCCAGCCTTCCAGACTCAACCTCAACATGGAACTTCCTGGTTAACTGGTTCAACTCAGCAATCAAAACAGGACGCGAGTAAAAACGCTCAACACTAGTGAGCTGGACTCCTCGGGTAGTTGGCGTTCTGCACTCCCTGGGTTATAAATATCTCTCTTGAATGTTTGCTCTAAAAATATTTTTTCGAATTTTATAAAGATATAGATATATATACATGTTTGAAAATGGCATATCCTGACCAGGAGCACATGTGCTTTACAGAAGGCAGAGCGCCATCTGGTGGAACAGAAATCAACTAAACATTGATTTAGCCTGTTTCCTGATATTTGGCCAACCCAATTTCTTGATAAATCAAGAAAAGCCATCCACGAACGCGTTTCGCGCTTTTTGGCGCTCGTCAGCGTGGAGTAGGCTGAACCACTGCGACCAATAAATATTTTTCGGTCCCATTGGCTTCCCGAAAACCCAAGAAATGGGTATTTAAGGCCAAACCTGCGTAAATACGCTTAGCACATTAAAAAACGAAAGAAAATAATAAAAGTTAAAAAGATCATGTGTTGAAATCAATATTAAAAATGGCATATCCTGACCAGGAGCACATGTGCTTTACCGAAGGCAGAGCGCCATCTGGTGGAACAGAAATCAACTAAACATTGATTTAGCCTGTTCCCTGATATTTGGCCAACTCAATTTCTTGATAAATCAATGTGCTAAGCGTATTTACGCAAGTTCGACCTTGAATACCCATCTCTTGGTTTTTCGGGAAGCCACTGCGACCAAAAAATCTTTTTTGGTGGCAGTGTTTCAGCCTACTCCACGCTGACGAGCGCCAAAAAGCGCGAAACGCGTTCGTGTATGGCTTTTCTTGATTTATCAAGAAATTGGGTTGGCCAAATATCAGGGAACAGGCTAAATCATTACATTCATTTTTATATATTTATAATATAATATATACTACACTTTGATCATAACTAAAAGGCCGAGAAATAATATTTTACATATAGAGATGATCTGGCTTCGTGTGTCTTCTGCTCGAAAAAATGTTTTGCTGTTAGAATTTTGTTCCTACCTATTAAAAATGATGGTCTGGCATCGTAGGTGGTCTGCTTTAAGGAGTTTTCCCGAAAGTCTTTTGTTTCTGACAATCAAACATGATACAGCAATATTGCCATCATCATTTTCTGACTGAAAATAACTATTTTTGCCCAATTACACTTGATCAATTTTTATTTTTATTGGCTAAAAATGCGCCAATAAACTCTTCTAGATTTTCTCTATGCCCTTTTCAAAATTAAACCAGATTATAGGTACTTATGGAGGACATGTATAGCCGACCAACATATATATATAAAGTCTGCACCATGCTGACGAGGGCCAACAGCCCGAAATGCGTTCATGGTTGACTTATCTTGATTTACCACAAGAAATTGGCTTGGCCAAATATCACGGAACAAGTAAAATAAACGTTTAGTTTAATTTTGTTCCACTAGATGGCGCTCTGCTATCTAGAAATGCTCAGGTGAGCACGGCCAGGATATGCCTTTTTTGTTTTTAATATATATATATCTTATATAAAGAAAAGAGATGATTATGCCATGAAGTTATTTGCTGGTTCTTTTTGGTACTAAATGGTATTGGTGATGCAGTCGTGGCTATAATCTTGAAAAGTAAAATAATGAAAATAGTTTTGATATGAGATTGTTTTAATTGAGCTTTAGGATTATATAATAAACATAATTTGGTAAAAGCACTGCCTGTCTTAAGGCGAGTAGAATAAGGAAAACAAAATATTATTTACATAATGTACAAAAGTTTTGGCCGACCAACGGGGAAGAGAAAATATGGTTTCACGGGCTACTAACCAAAAGTTATTATTTTTGAGCCCAAGCGCGATGTCAGGTGGCAAGGGACCCTAGGATCTGGCTGCAGGAGATGTGTCGCAGGGGTAGTGGAAACGTTGGGCAAGCAGGGGAACAGCGCCAAGGTGAAGTGAGTCAGGAACATTGAATTGGCCAGGAATCCAGTAGAAGTGGCAGATGGAATTGGAGGCAGAAGGTCCTTGAAGCCTAGAACTTGAGGGCCCTAGACTTCAGGATGGGGCAGCTTGAGGCTCTCGCCTCGTGCTTGTCAGGAAGGCCCTTGGAGCAGCAGTTGGCACATTTGGAGGTGCGCTTGTCAGCAATGGATGGGCAGGCGCGGCCTTCGTGGCCGTCTTGACCGCAGTGGAAGCACTTAGGAGCTCTGGAGCATTGGGCAGAGTTGTGGCCGAAGCCACAACAGCGGAAGCAGACGCGGGCGCGGATGGACTCCTCGAAGTTGAGAATTACTCCATCAACCACGATTCTCCCGCGAACGCCCAGGGCTCTAAAGGTCTTGAGGTCCACCTCGATGAAGGCAGTGCAGGTACCGCTTCTGGGTGCAGAACGGTGCGCCACGCGCACCACCTTGTCTCCAGGAAGCTTTCTAACAGCAGCGGTTTCCAGGAAGGTCTCCTCAATTGTGGAGTTGGATGTCTCCTCATCCACTTTGAAGAGGCAGATCCGTGGAAGGATCTCCTTCTGCTGGCGGACCTTCATTCCATTCAACTTGCTGGCCAGGGAGGTTGTCACCTCAGGGATGGTGTCAGGATTACTGGAGTGGAGGACCAGCTTCCCCTTGGTGTGTAGGGAGGCCCAAACGCCTTGGGGGAGAGTGTGGGCAGCGCGGACAGCTTTTAGCATCTCCCTTGGTTCAGCCTGTGGGTCATCAGAGATGACCACTGTGTGGGCCGCCGATTTTTCTCCGTGGAGGATCACTTGGGCGGCCGCAGGCTTGGATACGCGGGAAGGCGCAGGTTTTGAAGGACCATTCAGGTTTGTCCTCTTTGCAGGCGGGTTGGGAGCCTCAGACTGCTTCCTTTTGGTTGGAGGAGGAGCAGGCAAGGTGGAGGCAGGCTTCTTGGCAGGGAGAGCAGCAGGAGCAGGAGTGGCGGGCTTGATTGGGTCAGTCTGGGAGCTGGTTTCCTTGCAGGAAAGAGCAGGGCAGGTTTGAGTGCCGCGGCAAGCAGTCTTGGGCTTGTTGGCCTCCTCAATTTCGTCCAACTCTGCGAAGGACTCGAGGGTGTCAGTGAGGTTCTCTACATTGGTGGCGAGGGCTTTGATCATTTCAGTCCGCGAGGCGATGTAGCGGATCAGGTCCTCATGCAGGGATTTCAGGGCAGGATGGCCAATGGAGCTCAGGATGCTGCAGTTGCGTGAGATCACCATCTCATCTTCCCTCTCCAGGTCGGCGACGTTCACGATGGGCTTGTAGGCCTTCTTTTTCTTCTTGGCAGGATTCATGTGCCAACGGGGACCAACGGGGAAGAACAACAACGAGTTTTTATAGGGGAAGCACGACCTCTGGCGGCCGATTTAGCAGTATTTGTAACTATGAAATATATTTTTAAATAAAATAATATTTTAATATAACATTTTAAATAATACCTTTATATAATTTTTTTAAATAAAATATTTCAATATAACATATATATATATTTCATTCTGTTACCAGATGGGAGAAGAACCTACAGGACATGCAACAACTGTCCTGGTGTGGAACTAACACCTACCCACATATTGTCATGCCCAGCAATGGCCGCAGCCTTGCAGAAAATTGACATAGACCCAGAACAGCAGATTTACACACCCAAGTTGAGGACATTGTGACTGCTGTGATAGAGATGCATGGGCACATCTGAGGCTCTTCATTGGACACGACAACAGCAACAACATTTTTTTACCAAGGTTTATTTAAAAGAATAATTGTATACTCGTTTGATATAATATAAAAATAACAATATTTTAGTCAAAATATAAAAAGCTTGAAGTAAATTTTATTCAAAATTGAACAATATTTATATACAAATCAAAATGAAGATATATACAACGAAACAAATATTTTTAGACGTGTTCCATTATATTCCTCTCGGTAAGTTTTTCACTAATTTTAGATTGAATCACGTTTGGTAATTTACTAAATATTTGCCTGACCCTGTAATTCCAATTCCATAGGAGATTTCCTCTCTCTAAGTCTTTGTTGAATCTATTTATAATGAAATCACCATATATTGGAAAATTTTCTTTGTACCAATATATATTCATATCCTCTATTCTTCTTATCTCAGCGTTGAATAGAAGATACGCTCGTTTATTGGGGTCACGTTGTATTAAGTATTGATGTAAGGTAACGGAAGATTTGCCAAGAAAATACTTTTGAATATTAACTACTTCATCCTTACACCTATCCCACCATTTTGATTTAAATCTTGTTGAGGTAATAGACCGAGGTGGTTCTGCTTCATGGTGTTGAAAAAGGAACATTTTTACCAAAACTTTTATTAAACTTTGCATTAAAACTACAGGCCGTAATAAATCTAAAATTTTAATAAATTGTTCAGTATCAATATCTGTGTTTTCCATACATAACTCAGAAAAATCTTTCATATTATTATAAGAATGTTTTCTTGAATTAGAATCATAGAGAATTCTTGAAAATAGAATATAAATTGGAGTATTTTGATGAACATTCTTTGTATGCATCTCAGCCCCTGACTTAATAAGTATGAATACAAGTTTTATATTCACTTTTTGAGCTGCTATAGATAAACCAGTATTTTTACGATTATCCATAACATTAACATTAATACCTAATTCTATTAAAGTTTTAACTATTTTTATATTTTCATTTAAACATGCATAAATAAGAGCTGAACAGCCGTTAAAGTCGAGTTGATGAATATTTGCCCCTTCTTTAAGTAATTCGTAAAATAGATCCTCGTTATTGCAGCTAATTGAACTCAATAAACATGTCATACCATACATATCTTTTGCTTCTATATCCGCACCAGCTTCTAACAATAACTTTACATTTGTATATTGGCCTTGACTTGCATGAATTAAAGCTGTTTTCCCTTTTGCATCACTTACATTCACATCTGCCCCTAATTTTATTAACATTTTAAAAAGAAACTTATTATTAGTAATGGCTGCCAACATCAATGGAGTTTGTTTATTTTTATCTTCCGCATTTATATCTGCCCCATTTTCAATCAATATTTTAAAGATATGTTTCAATTTTTTAATTTTAATTACATGATGTAAACAAGTAATATTTTCAAAGTATTTGAGATTAACATTGGCACCCATTTCTATTAAGAATTTAATTATTTCTATTTGATAATTATCAATGGCATAGAATAATTCTGTTATTCCAAAAGAATTTCTATTGTTTATATCAACTCCAGCGGCTAATAAATCTTTTGCTAATTCGAAATTTTTCGTAACCATTGCAGCACGGAATGGCGTAGTTCCAGTGAAAGACGGTTGATTTATATTTGCTCCAACACTTAAAAGATATTTACATATATTCCTTCTGTTGAGAAAAGCAGCAATATGTAAAGCTGTTTCACCATCAGAATTACTTATATTAACATTTGCCCCAAATTTTATAAGATATTTACATACCTCTAAATTATCTTTATCAACAGCCTCATGTAAAAGAAATCCCTCTTTTTCACTTTCTCTGTTGATATCACCACCATTCTCAATATATCTTTTGACTTTCTCAAAAAAAGACATGGTCGTTTCTTTATGGCCATTCATTTTTGTTTTCTCTCAATTAAAACAAAAAAAACATAAAATAATTTTGTAAAAAGTATAACCAATTATTTCTAACTTTAGACTTTTTTTATTTGATATGTAAATATATATATATATAATTTCAAAATTGAGTATTCTTTAGAGAGATATATTTATAACCTAAGTTCCTGGAGCGCCAACTACCCGGTGAAGAGTATTCTTTAGAAATTTATCAGTTTCTTTCTAAAATTGAATATTTATTTTTTTACTCTGGTCAATATTCAATGAATAAAAATTCAATTTTTATAATCCCCATATATGAAAATTCAAAACTATTTTGATTATTTTGAAAATTAAACAATATCTACTGCCCTTACTGCAATGGAAAAATTTATGGGAGAGCCTTTTTATATATATTCATTTTTCTATTGCAGTTACCCTGTTTTATCGTCTATTTATAGATATTTGACTTAAATGGGACATATTTATTGACGTGACAACGTCTTAAATTAGGTTGCGGCTGGGAGTCACTTATGAAAAAGTGTAACGCCCGGTAACGTTACGATGAGTCATCGAACGAGAGTGCTGCGCGCGCAGCGCTAGAAAATTAGGCGCATTGAATCGGCGCATGCTTGTCTCTGTCTTTGTCTTTCTCGAACGTTCTTGGCGTTGGAAAAACAAGAAAGCGTCATAATACAAGTTCACACGTGTGGTTAAAGTATCGTCAGCTGTGTCTGTAGTGAAAATGTGGAGTACTTAGATTCGTCATTTACAACAACTACAACAATAAAGGTAAATAATTGTACACTGATATTTCATTATCGTAAACTATGATTGATTGATTAATTGTTAGATTGACACAAAAGTTGAGAAACTGAGTTTATAGGTTATGTCATACTATTGATAAATGTTGATAGTGTTAAGTAAATTATTAGTTTAAAATTAATTAATTAATTATTTATTATTTTACAAATTTTAAATAGTTTCAAATTTATTTAGCAAAAATTTGAACCTTCGATCTGAATAAATGTTTTGATTTTCGAATTGATTCTTTAAAATTACAAATATTAAGAAAAAGTGGCAGATATAAGAAAACTTTATTTAAACTGTGTTGAGCAAGAATTTTAACATCTAATTTAAGTAAATGTTTTAATTTTCAACTTCATCATTTACAATTACAAATTTTATTTAATTTCAAATTTATTTAGCAAAAATTTGAACCTTCGATCTGAATAAGTGTTTTGATTTTCAAATACCAACGCGGCTGGTGGAGTGGCGATCTATCGTAAATTATCATCGACATCTACGGCGGAAGTGTTCCAAGTTGCGATTACAGACGTAACTCGTGTCATTAAAACCAAGGGTGACATGTGCATGACTGAAGTTACTTGCTTCGCCGCTAATACTAGCTTCAAGTTTATACTCGGTGCTGTATATATTCATCCAGGAGCTAGTATGCAGGATATTGGAATGTTACTATGGCAAGGACTCGGTCCGTACATTCACAACAGCCAGTACGTGCCACCGTTCGTGCAAGTTGATTCTAGTATACCGATTCTTCTGTGTGGTGATTTTAACAAAAACGTAAAGCCTGACAACTCGTTTCTTAAATTCATGAAAAATACGTATAATCTTGATTGCGTATCAAACGTTTCTAAGTCAACTACGTTAAAAGGAACAACTATCGACTTGACTTTCGCAAGACACATTACAGCAGAAACACTTCCTTTCATTTCATATTTCTCCTATCATCGTCCTATCCTCAACAAAATCACTCAAATAGGAATTAGTTAAGTTTAAGTTTACATGTACAATGTTTTAGTAAACAAAATATATTTCTATAGTTAAAATTTGTGCAATTCTTATTTTCATTCAATTCCTTGTTCCTATTGTGCAATTTAATTATATTCATATCAATAAATATTCTACCGTTGTCACGTAAAATCTTCGCCCGTAATACCGACTTTACAGGCAACCATTTTTTTTTTAAATTAAAATATGTCCTATTTATGAAATACCCTAAAAAATAGAATTGTCATCGTGAATAAGCAAATTTAAATAAAAAATCTGAAAAGTAAAAAATAAATTATATCATTTTCATATGAATTAAGGAGAGGAGAATATATTAAAGAATCTTGACGCATTCTGAAATTTCTTTAAAGTTATGAGGATATTTAATGATAATGAACTTAAAGCCATCAGCATTGTATTTAATTATCATTATATAATTTATACCCTTCAAAGCTGCTTCTCCAGTCAAGAACCTCTCCTCAAGAGCATTGCTAAGTCTGTAAACTGACTCCCAGCCAACAGCTCAGTCACAGTGCAATGGCCTCCAGCTCACGTTGCAATTCCTGGTAATGAGCTGGCAGACTCTCTGGCAAAGGCTGGAGCTCTTGGCCTATCTGAAGCAAGATAATCTACCACCCTACTAGGCGAAAGAGACCTCCTCCGTACCATCAAAACCCAATGCCTGCAGGAATGGAAATCTAATGCTGCACATGACTGGTACAGAGCAGGAGGGAGAAGCACTGGTTCTGTCCTCCCAAGAGAACGACAGGCTTTGATTTCCAGACTTAAGTCTGGTCATCTACGGACAATGACTTTCCAGAATGGTTGCAGGGTTTTCCCACTATGTACTAAGTGCAATTCTCAGCCTGCAACCCCAAGACATATTATTGACTGTATTGACTCATCCATTGATGAGCTCTACTCTTCCCCGGCAGAAACCATCAAAAATCTCAAGCTTTACAAGCTTGATACCTTAGTGTTATTGAGTGGAGATAAGAAAGAAGAAGAAAAATAGCATTGTACTTAATATCCATTAAATTTGAAATTGAATATACTTTTAACAAAATAAATGATTATTATACCTTGATAAAGGCGTTCACCCAACTGAAATATTGGTAAAATAAATGTTATTTTGAACCAATATATGCCTTTTTATTTAAAGAAATAAATAATAAAACTACTGAATGTATATTTTAAAATATAAATTAGTGTTTGTTTTTTAATACTATTATCCACTGAAACTAATGAAAAATTAGTCTCATTAGGATTTTAATTAATATATATATCTCTATATATATATAAATGAATGTTTGTATGTCTGCCTGTTTGTATGTCCGGTATACAAATTCGCAGTAGTTAACTAATTCAAACCAAAATTTCTATACATAGGTAAAAAAATACGGGGAAGACGATAGGCTATTTTTACAAATATATAAATCAATTATTAAAACTATATATTTTTAGTCAGAAAATGATGATGACGATATTGCTGTATCATGTTTGATTATTAGATACATAATTATATCGGGAAAAATTCCAAAAATCAGAGACCACGGGTGAAACCAGTTCATTATTTTGTACGCAGGAACAAAATTCTAACAGAAAAACATTCATTCGAGCAGAAAACAAAAGCCAGATCATCTTACTATAAAAATATCGCTTCTCAGACACAAAGTTTGGAGCGGGGACGTTGCACAAAAGTGACATCCACGGTGCCAATTTATAATTGTAACGAATATTATTTGAATAAAAACATTTAATCAAGTAAAACCCGGGCGTTGCCTGGGTCATTCGGCTAGTATATATATAAATGAATCTTTAAATAAAAAGGCATATATTGGATCAAAATATAATTTATTTTACCAATATTTCAGTTGGCTGAACGCCAACCTTTATCAAGGTATTACAAAGGTTATTACAAGGTTTTACAAAATTTATTTTGTCCATAATATAATTTTATATATCAATTTTTTTTCTCCCCATTCTATATAAGCAAAAATATTTTAAAACTTATTTCTATTGACGTTATGTGGCGCTGAGTTTGTTGTTGATACACTTTAAAATGTTTTAATACCTTGATAAAGGTTGGCGTTCAGCCAACTGAAATATGGGTAAAATAAATGATATTTTGATCCAATATATGTATTTTTATTTAATGATTTATTTATGGATTTCTCTTTTTTTAAAATATATATATATAAATGGATGTGTGTCTGTCTGTACTCGATAGATTCAAAAACCATACATCCAATCGCCGTGAAAATTTAGGGGGTTATTAGCTATATCCCCGGGAAGGTTTTTGAAAATTATGTTAAACATTATATCGTGGTGTGTAATTTACTTGTGGTAAATTAAAAAAATCATTAATAATTGAAATTTCGCTTTCTCCTTGATCAACTACCATCATTGTTTAACATCACCTTGTGATTTCTTCTATCTACTTATGTTGTTGCTTATTTGTTTAATGGATATGTTTATTCAATGCTCTTTTTCTTAATTGTTTATTTTACTTTTGATAATTCTGGTACCTACTCTACTACAATTATTGTAAATAGTTTCACGCGCAATTATCCAGATCGGATATATAGCGTGTCTTATTTGCAACTGGTAAATAAATAAATGTAACTAGGATTCTTGAAGCCATGTACTAAAGTCGCCAAATATCCAGGCTGGTCTTTAGACTTCATGTCTAATGGTGGAGTTTACTGTACTTGGTTCTGTACAGGGGTAAATATACTTATTCCTAGGAGGATGGTGGCTGTTTGTGAAACCCCCTTGTAGTTCACTCTATCTCTTGAGGTAACCAGAATTCCTGGAGCCACCACGTACACCAACTATCCGGGTTGACATGTCTAATGGTGAAGTTTATCAGATGTACTGTACTTGGTTCTGTACAGGGGTAAATATACTTATTCCTAGGAGGATGGTGGCTGTTTGTGAAACCTCCTTGTAGTTCTCTCTCTATCTCTTGATGTAGCCCGGATTCCTGGAGCCACCACGTACTAAAGTCACCAACTATCCGGGTTGACATATCTAATGGTGGAGTTTATCAGATGTACTGTACTTGGTTCTGTACAGAGGTAAATATACTTATTCCTAGGAGGGTGGTGGATGTTTGTGAAACACACACACACACACCTCCTTGTAGTTCTCTATCTCTTGAGGTAACCAGGATTCCTGGAGCCACCACGTACACCAACTATCCGGGTTGACATGTCTAATGGTGGAGTTTATCAGATGTACTGTACTTGGTTCTGTACAGGGGTAAATATACTTATTCCTAGGAGGATGGTGGCTGTTTGTGGAACCTCCTTGTAGTTCTCTCTCTCTCTCTTGATGTAGCCCGGATTCCTGGAGCCACCACGTACACCAACTATCCGGGTTGACATGTCTAATGGTGGAGTTTATCAGATGTACTGTACTTGGTTCTGTACAGGGGTAAATATACTTATTCTTAGGAGGATGGTGGCTGTTTGTGAAACCTCCTTGTAGTTCTCTCTCTCCTGAGGTAACCAGGATTCCTGGAGCCACCACGTACACCAATTATCCGGGTTGACATGTCTAATGGTGGAGTTTATCAGATGTACTGTACTTGCTTCTGTACAGAGGTAAATATACTTATTCCTAGAAGGATGGTGGCTGTTTGTGAAACCTCCTTGTAGTTCTCTCTCTATCTCTTGATGTAGCCCGGATTCCTGGAGCCACCACGTACTAAAGTCACCAACTATCCGGGTTGACATATCTAATGGTGGAGTTTATCAGATGTACTGTACTTGGTTCTGTACAGGGGTAAATATACTTATTCCTAGGAGGATGGTGGCTGTTTGTGAAACCTCCTTGTAGTTCTCTCTCTCTTGATGTAGCCCGGATTCCTGGAGCCACCACGTACACCAACTATCCGGGTTGACATGTCTAATGGTGGAGTTTATCAGATGTACTGTACTTGCTTCTGTACAGGGGTAAATATACTTATTCCTAGGAGGATGGTGGCTGTTTGTGAAACCTCCTTGTAGTTCTCTCTCTCTCTCTTGATGTAGCCCGGATTCCTGGAGCCACCACGTACACCAACTATCCGGGTTGACATGTCTAATGGTGGAGTTTATCAGATGTACTGTACTTGCTTCTGTACAGGGGTAAATATACTTATTCCTAGGAGGATGGTGGCTGTTTGTGAAACCTCCTTGTAGTTCTCTCTCTCTCTCTTGATGTAGCCCGGATTCCTGGAGCCACCACGTACACCAACTATCCGGGTTGACATGTCTAATGGTGGAGTTTATCAGATGTGCTGTATTTGCTTCTGTACAGGGGTAAATATACTTATTCCTAGGAGGATGGTGGCTGTTTGTGAAACCTCCTTGTAGTTCTCTCTATCTCTTGAGGTAACCAGGATTCCTGGAGCCACCACGTACACCAACTATCCGGGTTGACATGTCTAATGGTGGAGTTTATCAGATGTACTGTACTTGGTTCTGTACAGGGGTAAATATACTTATTACTAGGAGGATGGTGGCTGTTTTTGTGAAACCTCCTTGTAGTTCTCTCTCTATCTCTTGAGGTAACCAGGATTCCTGGAGCCACCACGTACGAAAGTCACCAACTATCCGGGTTGACATATCTAATGGTGGAGTTTATCAGATGTGCTGTATTTGCTTCTGTACAGGGGTAAATATACTTATTCCCAGGAGGATGGTGGCTGTTTGTGGAACCTCCTTGTAGTTCTCTCTATCTCTTGAGGTAACCAGGATTCCTGGAGCCACCACGTACACCAACTATCTGGGTTGACATATCTAATGGTGGAGTTTATCAGATGTACTGTACTTGGTTCTGTACAGGGGTAAATATACTTATTCCTAGGAGGATGGTGGCTGTTTGTGGAACCTCCTTGTAGTTCTCTCTATCTCTTGAGGTAACCAGAATTCCTGGAGCCACCACGTACGAAAGTCACCAACTATACGAGTTGACATATCTAATGGTGGAGTTTATCAGATGTACTGTACTTGGTTCTGTACAGAGGTAAATATACTTATTCCTAGGAGCGTGGTGGCTGTTTGCAAAACTTCCTTGTAGTTCTCTTTCTCTTGAGGTAACCAGGATTCCTGGAGCCACCACGTACGAAAGTCACCAACTATACGGGTTAACATATATAATGGTGGAGTTTATCAGATGTACTGTACTTGGTTCTGTACAGAGGTAAATATACTTATTCCTAGGAGGGTGGTGGATGTTTGTGAAACACACACACACCTCCTTGTAGTTCTCTATCTCTTGAGGTAACCAGGATTCCTGGAGCCACCACGTACACCAACTATCCTGGTTGACATGTCTTATGGTGGAATTTATCAGATGTACTGTACTTGGTTCTGTACAGGGGTAAATATACTTATTCCTAGGAGGATGGCTGTTTTTCAAACCTCCTTGTAGTTCTCTGTCTCTCTTGAGGTAACCAGGATTCCTGGAGTCACCACGTATTAAAGTCACCAACTATACGGGTTGACATATCTAATGGTGGAGTTTATCAGATGTACTGTACTTGGTTCTGTACAGAGGTAAATATACTTATTCCTAGGAGCGTGGTGGATGTTTGTGAAACACACCTCCTTGTAGTTCTCTATCTCTTGAGGTAACCAGGATTCCTGGAGCCACCACGTACACCAACTATCCGGGTTGACATGTCTAATGGTGGAGTTTATCAGATGTCTCCAGGCTGATTTGTACTTGTGAATATTCTGGGGAATGAGATATTTGATGATTCTTTTGTTATCGGAGAAAGATACCCTGATTATTGATTTGGTGATGGATAGTAAATAATTTATCTTAGTAGTGCTAAAACCCTTACTCTGATTTCAAAAAAACAATTTTCAAAAACCTTCCCAGAGATATAGCTAATAATTCCTCAAATTTTCATGACGATTGGATGTATGGTTTTTAATTCTATCGAGTACAAACAGACACACATTCATCTATATATACAGTTAAACCTGTCTAAAGAGCCCCCTCTAAATAAGGCCTCTCGCTCTATAGCGCCCAATTTTAAATTCATAGTACGATGCGAGATTTACATTAAAAGTGACCTGTCTATAGCAACCCCTCTCTATAGCACTCTATTCTGGTGAGTCACAAGAGGGAACGCTATAGACAGGTTTAACTGTATATATAGATATTAATTAGAATCCTAATGATAATACTTTTTCAGTTGTTCAAGCGGATAATACTATTAAAAACAAACACAAATATATATTTAAAGGAATACATTTAGTAGTTTTATGTTTTATTTCGTTAAAAGTATATAAATTTAAATTTAATTGGTATTAAATACAGTTAAACCTGTCTATAACGCCACCTCTTGGGACTCACCAAAATAGGGTGCTATAGAGAGGGGGTGCTATAGACAGGTCACTTTTAATGTAAAATGTTTGCATTTTAATGTTTAAAATCGGGCGCTATAGAGAGGAAGGCACTATGTAGAGGGGGCGCTATAGACAGGTTTAACTGTACAATGCTGATGGTTTTAAATTCAACAACAACAACAGAAAAGCTTTTATTAGAGCCCATTGCCCTGTATGGATTCGCCATACAATAACAAAACAATACGGTAATTTTTCCTCCCTGTCCCCATGTGCACGTGAGCCTTTGTTTGAAAAGGGATTTATTTACACATCTCTTCTAAAACTTTCCTCACTACCTCTTTTGCGTATGAATCTATTTACAATTGATCTGTAGAAATTATAGAGTTCTATTGCTATATTTTTTTTTCTGAAATAGTTCTCAGCGTCTGCAGTGGGTTACTAAATCTCCAGAAGGTGTTTTTAAGAGTTTTTCCTCTTTCTTCACCTAAATATTTGTTTTCTATGATATAGTGGGAGATTTCATCAGATATCATATTTCCACAAATCTTACAGTAAATGTTTTCCTTTTGTTTCAAATTCATTTTCATTAAATATTGTGACGGTGTTTTGACCCACCGCTAATTTTGAACAGCCCTTTCAACCACCACCACCTCGGCCGGCCGGGTACGCCAAGTCGGCGCATGCGCGGCGGCGGTGGCGTGGTAAGCACGGGAGAGGATACCATTGTTTTTGACGCCTCTACCAACCAACTGCCATTTTCATCCTCACATTTCATCAAACCTTCTTAAACTCTTCTTTACTAGATATTATTTTGTAACAATAATAATCACTAATAATTAACATTGATATTTATTTTTATATTATATCTGTAATAATTAAAATACATTGGAATGAATAATTGAATTATTTCTTGAAAACCAGACGAACCACCACAATATCATCATAGCTTTAAAGAAATTTTAAAATGGGTCAAGATTCTGGTGGAGTGAATGTCTGGCCAAAAACACAGTTTTAACAAATTTGATTATTTACTTTGATGATTATTATTCTTAACTAGCACAGAATGACCTGAGCATTGCCCGTGAATTACCTCGAGTGAAGTTTTACATGAATGTATATGTTTTGAAAATAGAGCAATCCATAAATAAATCTTTAATTAAAAAGCATATATTGGATCAAAATATCATTTATTTTACCAATATTTCAGTTGGCTGAACGCCAACCTTTCTCAAGGTTTTATAACATTTTAAAGGGTTTTTTATTTTAAATGTTATAACACCTTGATAAAGGTTAGCGTTCAGCCAACTGAAATATTGGTAAAATAAATGATATTTTGATCCAATATACAGTGGACCCTCGGTTTGCGAGCATAATCCGTTCCAGAGCCATGCTCGTACTCCAAAACGCTCGTAGTGCGAAACTAATTTCTTATTTTTAATAATTGAAACTCGGGCAATTCTTCTTGCTACGAACAATTGCACAGTTTCCCACATTTTACATATTTCCCGAATCTGATCTGAAGGGAGGGATCCCAGTGAATTTTCATCCATCACGATTATGGGCAACCATCACGAGTTGCTCGTAATGCGAAATTTCACTCGTAATCCGAGGTAAAATTTTTCAAAAAATTTTGCTCGTACTGCGAAAAGCTCGTACTCCAAGGTGCTCGTAAACCGAGGGTCCACTGTATGCCTTTTTAATTAAAGAATGTATATGTATGAAATAATTTTTTATTTTAAAGATCGAATATAAAATTTTGAGAAATATTATATCCGGCTTCGCTTTTATTATCTCCGAGGGAATGCATAATAATGAATGCTTTAACAATTATTATATTTATTATAGTTTTATATTTTATTTGACATATCGGACGTGATATCTCAGCTTGGGATACTTGCGCCTAAATAAATGTTAGCAACCTATATACAATTCATTGTATACAACCCAATAACCGGACTAAAAACATAATTAAAACTAAAGCATAATGAAGAATGCTTTAGCAAATATTATGTACTAAACGAATTACTTGCTTCGCCGCTAATACTAGCTTCAAGTTTATACTCGGTGCTGTATATATTCATCCAGGAGCTAGTATGCAGGATATTGGAATGTTACTATGGCAAGGACTCGGTCCGTACATTCACAACAGCCAGTACGTGCCACCGTTCGTGCAAGTTGATTCTAGTATACCGATTCTTCTGTGTGGTGATTTTAACAAAAACGTAAAGCCTGACAACTCGTTTCTTAAATTCATGAAAAATACGTATAATCTTGATTGCGTATCAAGCGTTTCTAAGTCAACTACGTTAAAAGGAACAACTATCGACTTGACTTTCGCAAGACACATTACAGCAGAAACACTTCCTTTCATTTCATATTTCTCCTATCATCGTCCTATCCTCAACAAAATCACTCAAATAGGAATTAGTTAAGTTTAAGTTTACATGTACAATGTTTTAGTAAACAAAATATATTTCTATAGTTAAAATTTGTGCAATTCTTATTTTCATTCAATTCCTTGTTCCTATTGTGCAATTTAATTATATTCATATCAATAAATATTCTACCGTTGTCACGTAAAATCTTCGCCCGTAAAACCGACTTTACAGGCAACCATTTTTTTTTAAATTAAAATATGACCTATTTATGAAATACCCTAAAAAATAGATTTGTCATCGTGAATAAGCAAATTTAAATAAAAAATCTGAAAAGTAAAAAATAAATTATATCATTTTCATATGAATTAAATAAAATTGAGGGGGCTAAACTCGAGGAGAATATATTAAAGAATCTTGACGCATTCTGAAATTTCTTTAAAGTTATGAGGATATTCAATGATAATGAACTTAAAGCCATCAGCATTGTATTTAATTATCATTATATAATTTATACCCTTCAAAGCTGCTTCTCCAGTCAAGAACCTCTCCTCAAGAGCATTGCTAAGTCTGTAAACTGACTCCCAGCCAACAGCTCAGTCGCAGTGCAATGGCCTCCAGCTCACGTTGCAATTCCTGGTAATGAGCTGGCAGACTCTCTGGCAAAGGCTGGAGCTCTTGGCCTATCTGAAGCAAGATAATCTACCACCCTACTAGGCGAAAGAGACCTCCTCTGTACCATCAAAACCCAATGCCTGCAGGAATGGAAATCTAATGCTGCACATGACTGGTACAGAGCAGGAGGGAGAAGCACTGGTTCTGTCCTCCCAAGAGAACGACAGGCTTTGATTTCCAGACTTAAGTCTGGTCATCTACGGACAATGACTTTCCAGAATGGTTGCAGGGTTTTCCCACTATGTACTAAGTGCAATTCTCAGCCTGCAACCCCAAGACATATTATTGACTGTATTGACTCATCCATTGATGAGCTCTACTCTTCCCCGGCAGAAACCATCAAAAATCTCAAGCTTTACAAGCTTGATACCTTAGTGTTATTGAGTGGAGATAAGAAAGAAAAAGAAAAAGAGCATTGTACTTAATATCCATTAAATTTGAAATTGAATATACTTTTAACAAAATAAATGATTATTATACCTTGATAAAGTTAGGCGTTCACCCAACTGAAATATTGGTAAAATAAATGTTATTTTGAACCAATATATGCCTTTTTATTTAAAGAAATAAATAATAAAACTACTGAATGTATATTTTAAAATATAAATTAGTGTTTGTTTTTTAATACTATTATCCACTGAAACTAATGAAAAATTAGTCTCATTAGGATTTTAATTAATATATATATATATCTATATATATATAAATGAATGTTTGTATGTCTGCCTGTTTGTATGTCCGGTATACAAATTCGCAGTAGTTAACTAATTCAAACCAAAATTTCCATACATAGGTAAAAAAATACGGGGAAGACGATAGGCTATTTTTAAAAATATATAAATCAATTATTAAAACTATATATTTTTAGTCAGAAAATGATGATGACGATATTGCTGTATCATGTTTGATTATTAGATACATAATTATATCGGGAAAAAATTCCAAAAAGCAGAGACCACGGGTGAAACCAGTTCATTATTTTGTACGCAGGAACAAAATTCTAACAGAAAAACATTCATTCGAGCAGAAAACAAAAGCCAGATCATCTTACTATAAAAATATCGCTTCTCAGACACAAAGTTTGGAGCGGGACGTTGCACAAAAGTGACATCCACGGTGCCAATTTATAATTGTAACGAATATTATTTGAATAAAAACATTTAATCAAGTAAAACCCGGGCGTTGCCTGGGTCATTCGGCTAGTATATATATAAATGAATCTTTAAATAAAAAGGCATATATTGGATCAAAATATAATTTATTTTACCAATATTTCAGTTGGCTGAACGCCAACCTTTATCAAGGTATTACAAAGGTTATTACAAGGTTTTACAAAATTTATTTTGTCCATAATATAATTTTATATATCAATTTTTTTTCTCCCCATTCTATATAAGCAAAAATATTTTAAAACTTATTTCTATTGACGTTATGTGGCGCTGAGTTTGTTGTTGACACACTTTAAAATGTTTTAATACCTTGATAAAGGTTGGCGTTCAGCCAACTGAAATATGGGTAAAATAAATGATATTTTGATCCAATATATGTCTTTTTATTTAATGATTTATTTATGGATTTCTCTTTTTTTTTAATATATATATATAAATGGATGTGTGTCTGTCTGTACTCGATAGATTCAAAAACCATACATCCAATCGCCGTGAAAATTTAGGGGGTTATTAGCTATATCCCCGGGAAGGTTTTTGAAAATTATGTTAAACATTATATCGTGGTAATTTACTTGTGGTAAATTAAAAAAATCATTAATAATTGAAATTTCGCTTTCTCCTTGATCAACTACCATCATTGTTTAACATCACCTTGTGATTTCTTCTATCTACTTATGTTGTTGCTTATTTGTTTAATGGATATGTTTATTCAATGCTCTTTTTCTTAATTGTTTATTTTATTTTTGATAATTCTGGTACCTACTCTACTACAATTATTGTAAATAGTTTCACGCGCAATTATCCAGATCGGATATATAGCGTGTCTTATTTGCAACTGGTAAATAAATAAATGTAACTAGGATTCTTGAAGCCATGTACTAAAGTCGCCAAATATCCAGGCTGGTCTTTAGACTTCATGTCTAATGGTGGAGTTTACTGTACTTGGTTCTGTACAGGGGTAAATATACTTATTCCTAGGAGGATGGTGGCTGTTTGTGAAACCTTCTTGTAGTTCACTCTATCTCTTGAGGTAACCAGAATTCCTGGAGCCACCACGTACACCAACTATCCAGGTTGACATGTCTAATGGTGAAGTTTATCAGATGTACTGTACTTGGTTCTGTACAGAGGTAAATATACTTATTCCTAGAAGGATGGTGGCTGTTTGTGAAACCTCCTTGTAGTTCTCTCTCTATCTCTTGATGTAGCCCGGATTCCTGGAGCCACCACGTACTAAAGTCACCAACTATCCGGGTTGACATATCTAATGGTGGAGTTTATCAGATGTACTGTACTTGGTTCTGTACAGGGGTAAATATACTTATTCCTAAGAGGATGGTGGCTGTTTGTGAAACCTCCTTGTAGTTCTCTCTCTCTCTCTCTTGGTGTAGCCCGGATTCCTGGAGCCACCACGTACACCAACTATCCGGGTTGACATGTCTAATGGTGGAGTTTATCAGATGTACTGTACTTGTTCTGTACAGGGGTAAATATACTTATTCCTAGGAGAATGGTGGCTGTTTGTGAAACCTCCTTGTAGTTCTCTCTCTCTCTCTTGATGTAGCCCGGATTCCTGGAGCCACCACGTACACCAACTATCCGGGTTGACATGTCTAATGGTGGAGTTTGTCAGATGTGCTGTATTTGCTTCTGTACAGGGGTAAAAATACTTATTCCTAGGAGGATGGTGGCTGTTTGTGAAACCTCCTTGTAGTTCTCTCTATCTCTTGAGGTAACCAGGATTCCTGGAGCCACCACGTACACCAACTATCCGGGTTGACATGTCTAATGGTGGAGTTTATCAGATGTACTGTACTTGGTTCTGTACAGGGGTAAATATACTTATTCCTAGGAGGATGGTGGCTGTTTGTGAAACCTCCTTGTAGTTCTCTCTCTATCTCTTGAGGTAACCAGGATTCCTGGAGCCACCACGTACGAAAGTCACCAACTATCCGGGTTGACATATCTAATGGTGGAGTTTATCAGATGTGCTGTATTTGCTTCTGTACAGGGGTAAATATACTTATTCCCAGGAGGATGGTGGCTGTTTGTGGAACCTCCTTGTAGTTCTCTCTATCTCTTGAGGTAACCAGGATTCCTGGAGCCACCACGTACACCAACTATCTGGGTTGACATATCTAATGGTGGAGTTTATCAGATGTACTGTACTTGGTTCTGTACAGGGGTAAATATACTTATTCCTAGGAGGATGGTGGCTGTTTGTGGAACCTCCTTGTAGTTCTCTCTATCTCTTGAGGTAACCAGGATTCCTGGAGCCACCACGTACACCAACTATCCGGGTTGACATGTCTAATGGTGGAGTTTATCAGATGTACTGTACTTGGTTCTGTACAGAGGTAAATATACTTATTCCTAGGAGGATGGTGGCTGTTTGTGAAACCTCCTTGTAGTTCTCTCTCTTTCTCTTGAGGTAACCAGGATCCTGGAGCCACCACGTACGAAAGTCACCAACTATACGAGTTGACATATCTAATGGTGGAGTTTATCAGATGTACTGTACTTGGTTCTGTACAGAGGTAAATATACTTATTCCTAGGAGGGTGGTGGATGTTTGTGAAACACACACACACACACCTCCTTGTAGTTCTCTATCTCTTGAGGTAACCAGGATTCCTGGAGCCACCACGTACACCAACTATCCTGGTTGACATGTCTTATGGTGGAATTTATCAGATGTACTGTACTTGGTTCTGTACAGGGGTAAATATACTTATTCCTAGGAGGATGGCTGTTTTTCAAACCTCCTTGTAGTTCTCTGTCTCTCTTGAGGTAACCAGGATTCCTGGAGTCACCACGTATTAAAGTCACCAACTATACGGGTTGACATGTCTAATGGTGGAGTTTATCAGATGTACTGTACTTGGTTCTGTACAGAGGTAAATATACTTATTCCTAGGAGCGTGGTGGATGTTTGTGAAACACACCTCCTTGTAGTTCTCTATCTCTTGAGGTAACCAGGATTCCTGGAGCCACCACGTACACCAACTATCCGGGTTGACATGTCTAATGGTGGAGTTTATCAGATGTCTCCAGGCTGATTTGTACTTGTGAATATTCTGGGGAATGAGATATTTGATGATTCTTTTGTTATCGGAGAAAGATACCCTGATTATTGATTTGGTGATGGATAGTAAATAATTTATCTTAGTAGTGCTAAAACCCTTACTCTGATTTCAAAAAACAATTTTCAAAAACCTTCCCAGAGATATAGCTAATAATTCCTCAAATTTTCATGACGATTGGATGTATGGTTTTTAATTCTATCGAGTACAAACAGACACACATTCATCTATATATACAGTTAAACCTGTCTAAAGAGCCCCCTCTAAATAAGGCCTCCCGCTCTATAGCGCCCAATTTTAAATTCATAGTACGATGCGAGATTTATATTAAAAGTGACCTGTCTATAGCAACCCCTCTCTATAGCACTCTATTCTGATGAGTCACAAGAGGGAACGCTATAGACAGGTTTAACTGTATATATAGATATTAATTAGAATCCTAATGATAATACTTTTTCAGTTGTTCAAGCGGATAATACTATTAAAAAACAAACACAAATATATATTTAAAGGAATACATTTAGTAGTTTTATGTTTTATTTCGTTAAAAGTATATAAATTCAAATTTAATTGGTATTAAATACAGTTAAACCTGTCTATAACGCCACCTCTTGGGACTCACCAAAATAGGGTGCTATAGAGAGGGGGTGCTATAGACAGGTCACTTTTAATGTAAAATGTTTGCATTTTAATGTTTAAAATCGGGCGCTATAGAGAGGAAGGCACTATGTAGAGGGGGCGCTATAGACAGGTTTAACTGTACAATGCTGATGGTTTTAAATTCAACAACAACAACAGAAAAGCTTTTATTAGAGCCCATTGCCCTGTATGGATTCGCCATACAATAACAAAACAATACGGTAATTTTTCCTCCCTGTCCCCATGTGCACGTGAGCCTTTGTTTGAAAAGGGATTTATTTACACATCTCTTCTAAAACTTTCCTCACTACCTCTTTTGCGTATGAATCTATTTACAATTGATCTGTAGAAATTATAGAGTTCTATTGCTATATTTTTTTTTTCTGAAATAGTTCTCAGCGTCTGCAGTGGGTTACTAAATCTCCAGAAGGTGTTTTTAAGAGTTTTTCCTCTTTCTTCACCTAAATATTTGTTTTCTATGATATAGTGGGAGATTTCATCAGATATCATATTTCCACAAATCTTACAGTAAATGTTTTCCTTTTGTTTCAAATTCATTTTCATTAAATATTATGACGGTGTTTTGACCCACCGCTAATTTTGAACAGCCCTTTCAACCGCGACCACCTCGGCCGGCCGGGTACGCCAAGTCGGCGCATGCGCGGCAGCGGTGGCGTGGTAAGCACGGGAGAGGATACCATTGTTTTTGACGCCTCTACCAACCAACTGCCATTTTCATCCTCACATTTCATCAAACCTTCTTAAACTCTTCTTTACTAGATATTATTTTGTAACAATAATAATCACTAATAATTAACATTGATATTTATTTTTATATTATATCTGTAATAATTAAAATACATTGGAATGAATAATTGAATTATTTCTTGAAAACCAGACGAACCACCACAATATCATCATAGCTTTAAAGAAATTTTAAAATGGGTCAAGATTCTGGTGGAGTGAATGTCTGGCCAAAAACACAGTTTTAACAAATTTGATTATTTACTTTGATGATTATTATTCTTAACTAGCACAGAATGACCTGAGCATTGCCCGGGAATTACCTCGAGTGAAGTTTTACATGAATGTATATGTTTTGAAAATAGAGCAATCCATAAATAAATCTTTAATTAAAAAGCATATATTGGATCAAAATATCATTTATTTTACCAATATTTCAGTTGGCTGAACGCCAACCTTTCTCAAGGTTTTATAACATTTTAAAGGGTTTTTTATTTTAAATGTTATAACACCTTGATAAAGGTTAGCGTTCAGCCAACTGAAATATTGGTAAAATAAATGATATTTTGATCCAATATACAGTGGACCCTCGGTTTGCGAGCATAATCCGTTCCAGAGCCATGCTCGTACTCCAAAACGCTCGTAGTGCGAAACTAATTTCTTATTTTTAATAATTGAAACTCGGGCAATTCTTCTTGCTACGAACAATTGCACAGTTTCCCACATTTTACATATTTCCCGAATCTGATCTGAAGGGAGGGATCCCAGTGAATTTTCATCCATCACGATTACGGGCAACCATCACGAGTTGCTCGTAATGCGAAATTTCACTCGTAATCCGAGGTAAAATTTTTCAAAAAATTTTGCTCGTACTGCGAAAAGCTCGTACTCCAAGGTGCTCGTAAACCGAGGGTCCACTGTATGCCTTTTTAATTAAAGAATGTATATGTATGAAATAATTTTTTATTTTAAAGATCGAATATAAAATTTTGAGAAATATTATATCCGGCTTCGCTTTTATTATCTCCGAGGGAATGCATAATAATGAATGCTTTAACAATTATTATATTTATTATAGTTTTATATTTTATTTGACATATCGGACGCGATATCTCAGCTTGGGATACTTGCGCCTAAATAAATGTTAGCAACCTATATACAATTCATTGTATACAACCCAATAACCGGACTAAAAACATAATTAAAACTAAAGCATAATGAAGAATGCTTCAGCAAATATTATGTACTAGACGAATGACCCGGGCAACGCCCGGGTTTACCCGATTAAATGTTTTATTCAAACACTATTCGTTACAATTATAAATTGGCGCCGTGGATGTCACTCTTGTGAAACGTCCCGCTCCAAACTTTACAGTCAGATTAGTTACGATATAAATCTTCAAAGCGAGCGAGCGTCTATAAATATTTCGATTTAGATCAAGTATTCTAATTAGTAAGCGAACTATTATTAATAAAATTTTGAAAAGATTTCGATTTTAAACGTATTTATAACCTTGATAGAGGGCGCTGTTCGTGAGCTAAGTAGAATAATTTGAATATATAGTTTTAATATTTAATTTATATATAATTTATATATAATATATAGCATAGCCTAGTGGTCATGGCATCTGCCCGGTAAGTGGAAGGTCGTGGGTTCGATTCCCATCCATTGACACTTTTTTATTTTATCCATTCTGACCAAAATCTATCCGTCAACTTCACACAGTGAACTTCACACAGACAGAATAAGGCAATTATATAAGTAGATTATAGTTTTATCGTATAACTAGCCGAATGACCCGGGCAACGCCCGGGTTTTACCCTATTAAATGTACCCTATTCAAATACTATTCGTTACAATTATAAATTGGCGCCGTGAATGTCACTCTTGTGAAACGTCCCGCTCCAAACTTTGTGTCTGAGAAGCGATATTTTTATAGAAAGATGATCTGGCTTTTGTTTTCTGCTCGAATGAATGTTTTTCTGTTAGAATTTTGTTCCTGCATACAAAATAATGAACTGGTTTCACCCGTGGTCTCTGCTTTTTGGAAATTTTCCCGATATAATTTTGTATCTGATAATCAAACATGATACAGCAATATCGTCATCATCATTTTCTGACTAAAAATATATAGTTTTAATAATTGATTTATATATTCTTTAAAATAGCCTATCGTCTTCCCCGTATTCTTTTACCTATGTATGGAAATTTTGGTTTGAATTAGTGAACTACTACGAATTTGTATACCGGACATACAAACAAACAGACAAACATACAAACATTCATTTATATATATATAGAGATTATAGTTTTATCTTATAATATCACTCTAAAGTGAAATAATTTGAAAAATAAAGTACAGTTAAACCTGTCTATAGCGCACCCTCTTGGGACTCACAAAAATAGGGTGCTATATACAGGTCACTTTTAATGTAAATTGCATCGTACTACGTATTTAAAATCGGGCGCTATAGAGAGGGAGGCGCTATTTAGAGAGGGCGCTATAGACAGGTTTAACTGTACTTGAAAATGAAGCATAAAATTATGATGATAGTTTTATTAGTATTTTAATAATAATCATCATCAGTAAATTTGACGGGGTTGCCGTGTTTATCGGGTTATGATCTTTCATGGGAGACTCTACTATACCAGTACCTATTGAGTGTTGAAAGGCAGTGTAAACGTTTGTATTTTTTGTATATTTGTATTTTGATTTGTTTATGTATGTTATTTTTTAAATGTTTAATTTTTTATATATGCAAATTATATCTTTGATTTATATTTGTTGGCGGATGTATAAATTTAGAAGAATTTTTGATGATTTGCATTTATTTAGATAGATTCATTTTTTTGTTTTCGTTTTTAATCGGTGTAGATAGTTCAGTTGAGGGAATTAAAAGTACTTTGATTCAGTCGCTGTGTGGTTGTTGCTAAGTTTTGATATAGGCTTCCTTCTAGGGCAACACGTGAACCCAACCCCTGGAAAGTTGCGTGTGTATTGCATTGGATATACGCGGTCGTAACATTGAGAAAGATCGATTTGTCGAAAATTTTTAATATATATATATAATGTTTTGAATATTTTTTTAGATTGAGATTATTAGCTAGTATGTAAAAAAATTAACTCTGTTGAATTTTTTTGTATTTATATATAAATAAAATTAACTCTGTTGATTTATTTTTGTATTTAATCGATAACACCGAAGTTACGCATGTTAGGGGTTCGGGGCTCAAAAATCATTCATTTTGGTTAGCAGCCCCGTAAAAATAAAGATATTTTCTCTTACGCATGTTATTCTTAGAAACATCCCCTGGACTTCGAGGATTAAGACCCTGGATGCCTTATTTACAGATCACCTCCCAGTAATCCTAGAGCTGACCTGCCCGAAGGATGAATTCACGACTAGGGCTTGCCGACTCACTAACTGGGTACACTTCCAACAAGACTTAATTTCCAGTACGCCCCCTAGAGTACCCTTGAAAACGGAAGCCAATATTGACTCAGCAGTGACCATACTAAATGATAAAATCTACAACAGCTACTCGAAAAACACAGTTATATCATCCTCTTCATCAAAACAGAACCCCTCGACCAAGGCCTTGATAAAAGAAAAGAATAAAGCTCGTAAGAGGTGGCAAGCAACCTGGGAACCAGCCCATAGAGCCATTTATTTAAACCTACAGGGAAAAGTTAACAAAGCCCTCAAATCCGACTCCACCGAGAACTGGAATCAATTCATACACAAGATTGAATCAAGCCCAAAGGACTTCTGGAGAAAAACAAAACCCATCAGGAAAAAAAACGGAAAGGATCTCAAGCTTAGTAACGAACGGCAAAACCTTATTGACCGACAAAGAAATCGGAAATGAACTTGCAGAACACTTCTCCAACCAGTTCTCCAAGGAAAAAGAAGACCAACCAAATATAACTTATAATCACCAACAAGAAAAAATGCTCAGAATGACGACACCAAATGAAGTCAAAGAAGTGATTAAATACTTAGCTAACCACAAAGCTCCTGGCCATGACAATATCACTCCGCAAATGGCCAAGAATCTTCCCATCAAATGGATTGTATTTCTAGCTGGAGTATTCAACGCCGCACTGCACTTGTGTTACTACCCCAAAGTCTGGAAACATGCTATCATAATTCCAATTCCAAAAAAATCCGCTAAATCCCCTGAAGATCTAAGACCTATCAGCCTCCTCCCCACCATCGGCAAAATTTACGAAAGAATTATTTTACGTAGACTTCAGATGTACTTGGACAACTCTAACTTCATCATCCCGCAGCAATTCGGATTTAGAAGGGGGCATTCAACAACTCACCAACTCATTGCAGTTCTGGACTACATCCAGATAAGAAGATCCCACAAGGAAGTGGTAGGTGCTGTCTTTCTAGATTTTGCGAAAGCATTTGATAAAGTTTGGCATAATGGCCTTATAAAGAAACTCACAAAACACCAGTTTCCAAGTGACATTATCAATTTTATGCAGAATTATCTACAGGGCAGGACTTTTTCAGTCAAGCAAGGAAATTTTATAACTGAACCAAAGCCAATCCAGACTGGAGTACCTCAAGGCTCTATCCTCGGACCCTACCTTTTCAATATTTACATTAATGACATCCCACTGCACTCTAAATGTAAACTTAAGCTCTTCGCAGATGACACAGCAATTTTATTTAACTCCAAATCAGTCAACCTATTGGTTACTCAGCTTCAGGATTACCTAAATGACATAATCAAATGGTGCGATGAGTGGAAACTAGACATTAACCCAACTAAGACTCAAGCAATACTTTTTCCCCCAAGAGATAACAAAAAATTCAAGCCACAAACCAACTTGACAGTAAACTCAAGCACTATTAGTTGGGCCGACCATGCCAAGTATCTTGGTGTCACTTTGGATTCGAAATTAAAATTTAACCTACATGTCCAAAACACCATAAGAAAGGCAAAGATAGCCAAAATATCTCTATCAAGCCTGCTCAATTTTAAAAGTAATTTAACAACAAAGCATAAATTCACGTTGTACAAAACCTGTATTCTACCCATCATCACGTACGCACTACCAGTCTGGGGCAAATATATCACACCTACGGATAAAAAAAGAATAGATGCCTTCATGAGGATTTGCTTACGAACCACTATAGGAGCCCCATTCAATCTTTCAAACAAAATTCTCAAAGAAGATCTCAACCAGCCTAATCTAGAAGAGATTTATCAAGACTCTGCGACAAGACTATTCTCGCAATTTCAAAAATCATCAAATCCAACTATACAAGAAATTGTTCAAAATCAAGGTGACCTCAGCCACCGAATCCGACGACCTGGACCCAATGGCTAGCTGACAGCCAAACACCCAACAACTGCCCTCCTGTAAGGTTCCGGGGGCCACTCCAGCATTACAACTCGCCATGTGTAAATAATCTGGACAAGGTGACTCACGAGCTGTGCTCGAATGTAACACCTGCAAATTGAGATGAAATAAATAAATAAATACGCATGTTAATGTTAGTAAATATATTTTGATGTTAAGCAAAACCTGCTCCATCTCGTTTTACATAAATGTTGAAAATTTGGTTGAAATTGATGCATTGTAACGAAAGTTTTTAGTGAACAACACTTATGAAATTTCCATTTTATCAATTTAAGATAGAACCGAATTTGCAAAGTGAAATAATAAGTCGGTAGACGAGTGGGTAACACCCTCGATTCCCGACAGTCATGAACCGGGATTAAATCCCGCGTTAACATTTTATTTAATATGTGAATATAATCTTCACATATTATTCATTGTTTCAATTATCATAAACTAGGTTGCTCTTGTTGAGCGGTACCTAAAAAGTGATTTTGAACCGGTAAAGTGAAATACAAGCTGCGTTCATTAATTTATAGAACTATGTTCCATGACTGTTCCGTATTAATATATATATATATATATTATGGGGATGAGATCCTTGAAAAAGATGGCCGTTTAGCCCATTGAAATATCGGAAATAAAAGATTATTTATTGAATCCAAGATGTGCCCTTTATGAACAAATATAACAATACTAGACGAATGGCCCGGGCAACGCCCGGGTTTTACCCGAGTGCGCATATACTTTAAAAACGTTTTAATTAAAATACTATTCGTTACAATTATAAATTGGCGCCGTGGATGTCTCTCTTGTGAAACGTCCCGCCCCAAACTGTGTGTGTCTTGAAAATATAAAAATAAAAATGTGAATTTTCATAAAGATTTCATCATGTCGATTTTTTTTTGCATTTCACCTACTAAATCGATAGAGATAATTACATTTGCAACATGAACTTAGGTATATTGACTAAATAGAAAACTGCATAGTAATAAAGATCATTTTTTAAAGGCACCATATCGTTTTTTTCTTCAATAAAATCGAAACAAAAATTAACGATAAATAACGATAATTGCCTTAAAAAGAAATTGCCTTAAAAAAAAAAACATTCGCGGTGATTTTGTCTTGCATTCGTTTATACAATTATTATATACGAATGACCCGGGTAACGCCCGGGTTTTACCCGATTAAATGCTTTTATTCAAATACTATTCGTTACAATTATAAATTGGCGCCGTGGATGTCATTCTTGTATAATATATAAATGAGTTTTAAAAATTGTAAAAAAAAAAAAAAATGCATCGGCCGGGAATCGAACCCGGGCCGCCCGCGTGGCAGGCGAGCATTCTACCACTGAACCACCGATGGTTATGAAAAATCCCATCCGTGAGCTTCAAACAGACAAACAGACAGAATAAGGCAAATATATAAGTAGATGGATTGCTCTATTTTCAGAATATATATATAAGATAATATAATATTTTTTTTCAAAATATTCCCCTCCTGCTTCAATACACTTGGGCCATTTTTTTTCTTTGTCGAAGCAGGAGATAAAATAATCTTTTTGAGAAGCTTCTCAAGGTTAGCTTCACTTCAGCTTGTATCATACAAGTATCATACTTGTTTCAACGTGGTCAAATTTCCTTCCTTTTAACTTCATTTTCAATTTGGAAACGCAAAACAAGACAAATTTAAATAGAGATGAAAGAAACACCATAAAGTCTTTAAAAGAAAACAAACAAATCATCATAACTCCTTCAGATAAAGGCAGAAATACCGTAATCATGGACGTAATAGAATACAACAACAAAATCGAACAGTTACTTCAGAATCAGGAAATATATCAACCACTGACCAAAAACCCTCTACCCAACTTCATAAAAGATTTCAATAGACATTTCAACAGAATAAAACGGCAATACAAACTAGATGGTAAAACCTTTGAAGCCTTCAAAGCAACAAACCAGAATCTTCCGAATTTATATGGTCTACCAAAAATCCACAAAGCTAATACCCCATTGCGTCCCATAATATCATACTCAGGCTCTCCCTTATACCCTATCGCAAAATATTTGTCGTCAATCATCTCACCATTCCAGAAAAAACTCCCTTACACAGTCCCCAATCCAGTAGCAGCTATTGAAACCATCAATAATATTCCAATTCCACATGACAGCTATATGTATCCTTTGATATAGAATCTCTTTATACATCAATTCCGCATGATGAAGCTATCCTGGCACTTCAATAATTCTTACACAACCATCCGGAAATCATCCTTCCTATCCCTAAAGAAGCCCTTATAGATCTGATTGAACTTTGTCTAGCATTTAATTATTTTGGATATAAAGACAGATATTTCAAACAAGAAAAAGGTTTACCAATGGGGAATCCTGTTTCATCAGCATTAGCTAACATCTACATGGACAAAATTGATAAAATAATTGCAGACACAGCACAACTACAAGTAATAATCTGGAAACGCTATATTGATGATATACTATGCATCACAAAAGTTGATCTTTCCACCATTCTGAATTTTTTTAATAATCTCAAACCCTTTCTAAAATTCACCTTTGAAATAGAAGAAAATAACTCCCTACCGTTTCTAGACATACAAATAACCAGAAACCAAGATAGAATTGAAACTGGAATATACCGAAAACCAACCCATACTGGAAGCTATCTGAACTTCAATTCATTTGGCCCCATTCACCATAAAATTTCCGTGGTAAAAACTCTTTCAAAAAGACTAATCACACACTTTTCAACAAACAATAACGACACAAAAAAAGAAAGAACCAAGATATTTCAAGAACTACTCAGCAATAATTACCCTAAACCGTTTATCAAAAAGCATTTCTACAGACCGAGAATATCACCCACAAACAATAGACAGACTTCATCCCAAAACATTTTTTGCTCCCTACCATACAGCTATGGCTGTGAAAGAATAGCTAGAAAACTAAAATACTACAATATCACAACAAGATTCCAATCTACCTCGAATCTTAACAACATCCTCCGCCATCCTGATACAAAAAAGAATACTGAACCAAACAATAGAACCAATGTCATATACAAAATACCATGCAAGTCTTGCCAAGCCATCTACATAGGAGAAACCGGTAAACAATTAATAGAAAGAATCAACCAGCACAAATCAGCTCTAAAACACCATAACCCGACCTCCTTATTAGTAGATCATGCTCTCATCAATAGCCACATTCCAGACTTTGAACAAACATCAATAATATACCAAGATATAAAAGAAAAGCACAGCAGGCTATTCTTGGAGAGTTGGAGTTCTTTGGAAGACAGAAATAGTATAAACCGAAAGATCGATATACCGGACATGTACACACAATTTAGATGCTCCTAGAATAGGAACCTTTATGTATATATGAACCTCAGTGGAATGTCTTCATTCATAATGCAATAGCCGAATATTTATTTTGTATATATAGATATTTGCTTTTCACTCTATTTATTCATTTATTTTAATTAGTGTTATACGATATTTATTTGCATACATTACTTTTTCATTTGGATGATTTTCGCCTGAGAGATTGTGAGACGCCCGTGTCTCAAGTGTAACGCGCGGCTTGCCGCGAAAAAGGATGAGATCCTAGAAAAAGATGGTCGTTTAGCCCATCGAAATATCGGAAATAAAAATATTATTTATTGAATCCAAGATGTGCCCTTTATAAACATATATATATATGTAATCCGGATTCCTGGAGCGTACTAAATTCGCCAATTATCCAGATAAAATATTAATTATAATTAATTTAATTATAATTTATTTTCTTTTCTATTAATGAATATAAATAAAATTTGTTTTATAAACAGAATAATATTTTTTTAAATCATATAATCATAATTTTCTCAATATAGTCTTTTGAAACTCTTTCAATTTCAATTTTTTTTTTCAGTGCTCCAGGGATATATTTATTTTGTAATATCATCAGGTACGTTTGTAGAGAACCTGGAACATTTTTAAAAATTGTAAAATATATAATAATATAATTATTTAGAAAAAATATATAAAAATTCTAAAAGGATTGTTTTTAATTGAAAATATTGAATACCTTTAAGTTGAATATATGGACGACCAAAAAAACAATATATTGTCAAACGACAATGAAGAACAATTTACAGAAGAAATTGAGACTGAAAATGAAAAAGATTCTTGGCAATCAAATAACAGAGATGAAGAAGAAACTGAATTTGATGAAGAAGAAATTGAAGATATAGAAAGTGAATTTAATTCAGAAGAAGCTGAAGATATGGAAACTGAATTTAACGAAGAAGAAGAAACTGAAGATATAGCAGAAACTGAAGTTATTAAAGAAGAAACTGAAGTTAATTTAGCAGAAACTGAAGTTGATGTAACAGAAGCTGAAGTTAATATAGCAGAAACTGAAGTTATTAAAGAAGAAACTGAAGTTAATTTAGAAGACACTGAAGAAATGGAAACGGAATTTAATGAAGAAGAAGATGAAGATATAGAAACTGAAGTTATTAAAGAAGAAACTGAAGATAATTTAGCAGAAACTGAAGTTGATGTAACAGAAGCTGAATTTAATATAGCAGAAACTGAATATATAGAAACTGAAGTTAATATAGCAGAAACTGAAGATATAGAAACTGATGTTGATATAGCAGAAACTAAAGATATGGAAGCCGAACATGTTAGTCAACCATCCACTAGTGAAGAATTGCAACCAGAACAACCCGAAAATCAATTTGAAATTCTTTTTCCACCACCACTTTTAAACAATTATTTGAATTGCTATATAAATTCTGGAATTCAATTATTAATAAATTGTAATCGTTTTGCAAATGCCATGAAATATTTCCAAGATCTTCCTGAAGATATATGTAAAGAAAAACCTGTTATCAATTGCACCAAACAATTTTTTGGAACAATCAAAAGATTATCAGAAATACCTTCTCGAAAATCAAATAGTCTAATTTGTGCTAAATCTATTTTATTAAATTTAAATGCAATAAATTCTGATTTTATATTAGGTCAGCAAGGAGATACGCAAGAATTTATTATATCTTTGCTAGATAAACTTCATGAAGAACTTATTAATTTACAAAAACGTAAAATAATACAATTTGAAGGAAAAGAAGAAGGTCATTCTATTATTACAGAACTGTTTGGAATTCCAATTAGGAGATATGAGAAAATTGGAAATGAATTAAGAGAAACAAAAGCAATTGAATATTGTTTAAGGTTGAATATTGCAAATACATCAAGCGTATCAGAAGCTATAGATAATTTTCTTAGAGTTGAGAATGCAACAATTGATAATCCGCCTCCATATCTCATCATGAGTTTAGAAAGAAATACATTTGATGATAATTATAATCATCAATTCTTAAATCATCATGTTGAATTTTTGCCTGAATATGACATTAGTGAAAATGAAGTTTACCAATTAACAGCTGTAGTTCGATATACAAAATATACAAGTACTGTAGGCCATTACTTAGCGGATATTAGAGTTTTTCCTGACTTTTGGATCAGAGCAAATGATGAAAAACTTCAAAGTATTCGAGTTGAAAAT
>CP092869.1:85250534-85265848 GCA_030710605.1 Cordylochernes scorpioides | reverse complement strand
AGATTCAGAAACCATACATCCAATCGCCGTGAAATTTTGGGATATTATTAGGTATATCCCCGGGAAGTTTTTTGAAAAATAATTTCTTGAATATCTTGAATATCCTTAGAGTTATTTGCAGATATAACTCGCAAGCAGCGCCCCCATTGCGACGATGATAACAAGTTTTTTTATCTATAAGTTTTATTATCACTAAGTTTATTATCTTAAAGATTATTTATCAAAAGTAAGATTTTCTAACTATTAATTGCGCACAATTCAAAGTTAGTTTTATCATTTATCTACAACATATATATTGGGAGAATAGATAAAATGATGATTTTGTAATGTGGAAAATTAGGAAAGACAAATTTCAGGATGACACGGCAATTTATTTGAGACAAGAATAATGATACAATTCCAAGGCAAGCTACTATTCCTTTAACTTCCAATTACCGAGGGAACCAATTAATATTGATTTTATTCAACTTATCGAGTATTTTTCAAGGGACCGGGAAAAAATGTTCACTTTATCGAGAGATTCAAATTTACGAGTTTCAAATTATCAAAATATATCTTTTTTTTTTTTAGTTTATAGAGAATTGTTTTAAAAAATGTTCGTTAGACAAACCTTTACTCGGGTAAAACCCGGGCGAAGCCGGGTAAATCCGCTAGTATATGATATTTAACACGCTTTTTTAGACCCACCTCAACAAATGACGGTACCCTATGTCAAATTAAGATATCTTATAATGGGTTGTTACAATACACGTATAAACTCATGGACAAAACTTAAGGAAGTGAAAAGTCTTTGGTGTCGCCGGTCCTCTGTTTTTGTTGCTTTTTAAGACGACAGAGGTAATTTTGATCACACTTGGTTATCTTGTGTCTTCAATAAAGGTCACAGTATATCAAATATCTTTCAGAGTTATTGTCTGAATTCCAATATAGATACATGCTAAAAGGTATAACTTCCTTAAGTTTTGTCCATGAGTGTATCTTTCAGAGTTATTGTCTGAATCCCGATACGCATGCTAAAAAGTACAGCTTTCTTAAGTTTTATCCATGAGTGTATCTTTCAGAGTTATTGTCTGAATCCCGATATACATGCTGAAAGGTACAACTTCCTTAAGTTTTATCTACGATTACACAAATTATTCATTGCAAATGTATATTTTCTGACATTCTGTAACAATATGCCATACGACACTGTTCGATTTATAAATCCTGTTATTTTTTTTTTGTAAATACAGCAGAACCTCCCTGTAAAGGACACCTAATTGCATAGCCAAAGTATCCTTTAGAGAGAGGTGTCCTCTAAATTAAAACTGTCCTTTATAGAGAGATGTCCGCTAAAGGGAGGTTCTACTGTATTATCGAATATAAACATTTTTAAATATTCTTTTGTTAAAATATAGAGTACTTATACGTTAAACACAATTTAGCGTCTTTGTCTGAAGCAATTTGTTTGATAGTTATCTTACTAATGTAAATAAAATTCGATATATGCATTTTTTTTTCTCTCATAACGCTTTGAAACAAGCATAGGTAACCCTAGAGCATATCCATAGATCGCCAACAACCTAGTAACGTTTTGATGTTATAAGCCAAAAGAGAGAGAGAGATTTTGAAATTTAAAAATAGTTTATTGACATCACCCACAAGTCAATGGTGGTATTATAAAATTATTATAAAAAGAGAGAAATAATCAAAACAAAAATATTTATTTATTATTTTATTAAAATAAACGGAATATTTTATTTAAAAAAAAAAACAAGAATGAGTAGGTAACTAATTTAGAGAGAAATATTCTATATTCAGAATTTATTTAGTTTCGTTTAAAATATAATTGAGAAATATATACTTACATCATTTTTCATATTTACATATAACTTTCATTCTAATCATTGGCTACTATTCTAGAACCTGTTTATTGCACGGAATATTTTAGTCTATATTTATATCATAATTTACATTTTTATATTGTTAAGAAAAAACAATATTTATTATTACAAACATTCACTAAGGCAAAAATACATCCATATAAAGAGTGCTTATAAAAAATAATATAAAAATTGTTTGAAAAAGAAACAATAAAATTCAGGTAAAGAGTTACCTGTAATTCTATTATATTATTTCCAAATAATTTCTAAGTTGTTTGAAAAAAAAAATAAGGAAAATGTTTTAAATAATATAAATCAATGATCTTAAAATACTTTTAGGCTGACAACAAAATAAAATAAAAAGAAGAAAGAATGAGTGATATTTTAGTTTATATAATTAGTAAGTATAATTGTTAAATGTTTTTCCCTCTCTCTCTCTCTCTCTCTTTTTTTGAAAATAATAAATTTAAAATACTTTCTTACGCCTCTAATTCTTTAAAACCATTTCAGCTGTAAGTAAACTTATTATTTCATCGTTTGATAATAATAAATAAATAATTAATAAAAGACTCCTAACATAGGCAACTATTCAAAATTTTTATAAGAGAATATACAATATAAAAGAATTTATTTATAATGAAAATATATTTAATAAGAATTATTTATAAATTTGCATTCATAGATTACATTTGTATAAAAGTACTGTTGGGATATTTACAAGGTCTTTTTGTAATACTTGATATTCTTGAATGTTAGCAAGTTTTTCATCATTCACTCTTAGCCAAAAGTTAGGAAAAACTTTCACATCTATGAAATAATGACCCATCGATTTAGATAACTGTTTATAACGAACTACAGCTGATAGCTCGTAGAGTGTTTTTTCTATATTAATACTTGGTGGAAACTCAACATGATGAGTTAAGAATAAAGGATAATAATTATCATCAAATGTATTTCTTTCTAAACTCAGAATAATATAGGGAGGAATATTTTCTATTTCAGCATTCTCACTTTCAAGAAATTTATCTAAAGCATCGATTAAATTTGAAGTATTTGCAATATTCAATCTCAAGCAATATTCAACCGCTTTTGTCTCTCTTATTTCATTTCCTATTTTATCACTTCTTGTAATTCTAATTCCAAACAGCATTGTAATTAGAGTTTGATATTCTTCTTGTGGTTCAATTTCTTCACTTTTTTTTGAACTGACTATTTCTTCATGAATTTTATCTAGAAGTGATATAATAAATTCTTGCGTATCACCTTGCTGGCCTTTCGTAAATTCAGAATTGATTGATTTTAAATTCATTAAAATAGATCGAGCATGAATCATATCATTTTCTTTCCCAGAAAATAATTCTTTAAATTCTTTAACCTTTTCAAAAAATTGTTTGGTGCAATTGATAACAGGTTTTTCTTCGTATGTATTTTCAGAAATATCATAGAAATATTTCATACTATGGGCAAAAACATTGCAATTTATTAATAACTGGAGTCCAGAATTGATATAACAATTTAAATATCTGTTCCGAAGTGGGGGTGGACAAAAAAAATCATTTCCAAACTTTTGGTCTTCTGGTTCCGAGTCTTCAATAGTGATTTGTTGAAGGACATCTTCAATTTCATCTACAGTATCTATAGTCTCTTTAATAGCGTATTCTTCTTTATCTGCAAGGATTTGTTCTTCGTAGGTATTTAATTGAGTAGAATTTTCTTCATCTACAAGAATTTGTTCTTCGTAGGTATGTAATTGAGTAGAATTTTCTTCTTTATCTACAAGGATTTGTTCTTCGTAGGTATTTAATTGAGTAGAATTTTCTTCATCTACAAGAATTTGTTCTTCGTAGGTATGTAATTGAGTAGAATTTTCTTCTTTATCTACAAGGATTTGTTCTTCGTAGGTATTTAATTGAGTAGAATTTTCTTCATCTACAAGAATTTGTTCTTCGTAGGTATGTAATTGAGTAGAATTTTCTTCTTTATCTACAAGTTCTTCGTTGTCGTTTGGAAAGATAATAGCTATTTGATCGTTCATGTTTTCTCTATTCATTAAATAATATCAATAGCAAAACAATAATTGTACCTTCAGATTTTTATTTAAAAAAAAATCCTATATAATTTTTCAATATTAGAAAAAAAGATAGATATTTATAAACCTGAATACACTGGAGCACATAACACCAACTACCCTGTGTATTAAAATAATTCAAGAGAGGGAATATATTTGGTTAAATAAATTTTATACTTCTATGAATTATTTAATAATATAATATGTGTATTATAAATAAATTATATATTTTTAATTGATTAACAATAAATAAATTTTGAAGATGCACGCTAAATTGGCGCTTTGTGTTCCAGGAACTTGGGTTATAAATATATCTCTTTCATGATTCACGTGGTATAGAAATATATTATTGTTACTCAAAAATAATTGCTAAATTGGGCCGTGTTGGGATAGTTGGTGTTCTGCGTTTCAGGAGAGAGAGGGAGACTTAGTCACAAAAATCTATCTAAATAATATTTTATACAGTAATTCACAACACACAATTTTATATTATTTCATTTAAAAAAAAATTGTAATAAAAATTAATTTAGATTATAAATATACTAACTGAATGCTCACTATGGAAAGAGAAACTTTTTGCGGTACAACTGCTCATTCACACTTTTTGCTGTATTCCTTTCTTTCAGACTTGATGGATAATGGGTCAGCAATTTTAAAGTTATTTAATTTATCCAAGACTGCAAGGAGGAAAAAAGACCTAACAAAGTAATTGAACTATGTGGAAATATTTTTTTTTTCACAAGATGCAACCATTTACTCAATAGTCTACTTCTTCACTATGTTCTATGCACGAAAAACGATGTATATAGTCTCAACTTTTGTACATATATATTCTTTTCTTTTCTTCTTTTTCTCTTTTCTGAGAGAGGATTCAATTTCTTCCCCTACTTCTCATTTCTTGTTAGATTCATTTCTAACAGGAGAATCGTCCGTATAAGACGGAATGTCTTAATACAGACAGGCTTGTGTGTGTACTAGCTGAATGACCAGGGTAGATAGCCCAAGTATATATATCTTATTATTATTCCGAAATAATTTTTAAAATTAATAAATAAATATTGATATTTAAGCTTCTGTCCAATTGAACATTCAGAATTAAATAAAAATAAAACTGGCGGGGGATGAGCATCGTGAATATTGAACTTAATTTGCTTTAATATGAATAGTAACGGATTACCGAGTTTTTTTTTTATTTACTTTTTTTTTCACCTCTTCACTCAAAACACTATCTCTCTCTTGATGTAACCCGGTTCCTGGAGCCACCACGTACACCAACTATCCTGGTTGACATGTCTAATGGTGGAGTTTATCAGATGTACTGTACTTGGTTCTGTACAGGGGTAAATATACTTATTCCTAGGAGGATGGTGGATGTTTGTGGAACCTCCTTGTAGTTCTCTCTATCTCTTGATGTAGCCCGGATTCCTGGAGCCACCACGTACTAAAGTCACCAACTATCCGGGTTGACATGTCTAATGGTGGAGTTTATCAGATGTACTGTACTTGGTTCTGTACAGGGGTAAATATACTTATTCCTAGGAGGATGGTGGCTGTTTGTGGAACCTCCTTGTAGTTCTCTCTCTCCTGAGGTAACCAGGATTCCTGGAGCCACCACGTACACCAACTATCCGGGTTGACATGTCTAATGGTGGAGTTTATCAGATGTACTGTACTTGTTCTGTACAGGGGTAAATATACTTATTCCTAGGAGGATGGTGGCTGTTTGTGGAACCTCCTTGTAGTTCTCTCTCTCCTGAGGTAACCAGGATTCCTGGAGCCACCACGTACACCAATTATCCGGGTTGACATGTCTAATGGTGGAGTTTATCAGATGTACTGTACTTGTCTGTACAGGGGTAAATATACTTATTCCTAGGAGGATGGTGGCTGTTTGTGGAACCTCCTTGTAGTTCTCTCTCTCCTGAGGTAACCAGGATTCCTGGAGCCACCACGTACACCAACTATCCGGGTTGACATGTCTAATGGTGGAGTTTATCAGATGTACTGTACTTGTTCTGTACAGGGGTAAATATACTTATTCCTAGGAGGATGGTGGCTGTTTGTGGAACCTCCTTGTAGTTCTCTCTCTCCTGAGGTAACCAGGATTCCTGGAGCCACCACGTACACCAATTATCCGGGTTGACATGTCTAATGGTGGAGTTTATCAGATGTACTGTACTTGTCTGTACAGGGGTAAATATACTTATTCCTAGGAGGATGGTGGCTGTTTGTGGAACCTCCTTGTAGTTCTCTCTCTCCTGAGGTAACCAGGATTCCTGGAGCCACCACGTACACCAATTATCCGGGTTGACACGTCTAATGGTGAAGTTTATCAGATGTACTGTACTTGGGAATGTTCTGTAGGTCTTCGGGAGTAAATATATGTGGTAAGGTCTGGTAGCCTCTTGTAGAATACTGTCGACTAAAAATGTGATGAGGTATCCAGTCGACTTAAACTGTGGTGTGAGTCCCTGTCAACTCTCGCCATACTGTGTTAACCGAGTGGAACAGTCAGGATAAGGAGTTTTCCAGTACCTCTCTGCACCTTGGAAGACCTTTTACAGTTCTCACAAAGTACAGGCAGTCGTGGTCGAGGCAGAGTGGAAAGCTTGGGAATGTCCATACACAAAAAACGAAGACACAGTTGCACTAAGAAAGTTCCGTGAACAGATAAAAGTTGAGCAAGGAGCGAAAGGTTGAGAGATAGAAGAGTTCTTACTGACTACATGGTGGATGAGGAGGACCTTGGTGACAACCGACAAGGGCTCACGCCGATCGTGAAGTAACTGTATTTATAGGTTAAGACGGGGGCCTTATGCGACAGGGGCGTGGATCGTCTGGTGAAAATCTAAACTGGCGCCAGCCTGACAGTTTCCAATCTATCTTTAGATGTTGTTGAACTTCTAAATCTATCTCGATTTTAGATGTTTTGACCTTTTGCGTTAGCTCAACTCTTAATCTATTACAGAGTTTTATTTATTTATCCTCAGTTTGTACAAAGTACATTACATATGAGGAAGTAATGACACATGTCAATCATGCGTATAATCATTTACAGATGTGTCTCCATTATACAACATGAAAATCTTGTTATAAGTTATATACAATATGGGGTTGTTGGTTTAAATTACCATAGATGGGCCCGGGAGTGAAAGGGTTTATCCGGGTTTAAGCGGGTAAAGCCTCTCTAACACAGGTAAGTAATTAAAATTTATTTTAATTAATTTAAACAGTGAGGGTTAAAAAGGGCTATAACAAGATGATTTGTTTGGATATATAAAAGTGAAATAAAAATGACATTTTTGTTTGATTTAAAAAAAAATGATTAAAATAAAATGATGACATAAAAATTCACATTCTAAGAGAATATTGGCGGGCGTTGGAAAGGGTTAGTAGTTGAAGAATATGCTATTTTAAGCATTACACATGCAACCAAATAATCAGATCCAGATGCAAAGCGAGGATATAGACTTGAGCGTCTTCCTTGGCAATGTTTCACTTGCGATCATACACTGCGTGACATTGAAAATGGAACACCAAGAAATAGTGGCCAGAAAATTATGCAAATTTCAGGGTAGACGCGCCTAACCGAGTTATCCAAATGATGTAAAATGCGCAGCTCTCGTGCGCACATGGAGTAAGATATAAGGGAAGGAACTTGCAGAAAGGACAGTATTCGTGTCGTTATTTCTTCAAGGAAAATCATTGTAGAAATTTTGTTCTTGTGTCAAAAGACACGTGTAATAACAGAGAATGCCAGGTCATCGTAAACGGAGGCAGTTCAAGCAGACAGACGCTTTTACGAGGGGCATGGTGATCGGACTGAAAAGGGCAGGTTGGTCCATACGTCAAATCGCAGCTGATACACACCTTGGTGCGTCCACGGTGCACCGACTGTGGAGAAGATGGTTGGAACAAGGAAATGTGGGAATTTATAGGAATGTCGGTGCAACCAGAGTGACGTCAGCACGTGTGGATCGGCGTATCCTTCGACAAGCAGTGGCGGCCCCACAAGCCACTTGTACCGCCATCCTGCAACATGTGCAAGACACCCTAGATCATTCCATCTCGACCAGAACCATTTCCCGTCGATTGGTTGCTAATGGCTTGCACTCATGCCGTCCGCTAAGAAGACTGCCATTTACCCCACCGAATAGGCGCCAACGTTTGGAATGGTGCCGGGCTAGATCGACGTGGATGACGGAATGGCACAGGGTCGTGTTCTCAGATGAGTCGCGTTTCTGCTTGTCCAGTGATAGTCGCCGTGTACGCGTGTGGCGTCGACGTGGAGAAAGGTCCAATCCGGCAACAATTGTGGAACGCCCAACCGTGCGACAACGTGGAATCATGGTTTGGGGCGCAATCGCGTATGATTCCAGGTCACCTTTACTTCGTATTCAGGGCACTATGACGGCCCAACGATACGTTGATGATGTGCTGCGACCGGTGACACTCCCCTACCTTCAGGGGGTACCCAATGCCCTTTATCAGCAGGATAACGCCCGACCGCACACTGCTCGCATTAGCCAACAAGCTCTGCAAGATGTACAGATGCTTCCCTGGCCACCATACTCTCCTGATCTCTCACCAATCGAGCACGTCTGGGACATCATTGGACGCCGTTTGCATGCCTTGCCACAGCCGCGTTCAGAAGACGAACTGTGGCAAATGGTTGAGAGGGAATGGAAAGCCATCCCTCAGGACGCCATCCGTACTCTGATTGACTCTCTACCTAGACGTGTTGCTGCGTGCATCGCCGTCCGCGGTGGTCCTACTTGCTACTAAGCCGACGCCGTTCTCGCTCTGTATTATGACTATCATTTTGAAATAAAGATCACTTATTGTTCGTCCCTGTCTCTCTCTGTCTGCAGAGTTTCATCACTTTCTGGCCACTATTTCTTGGTGTTCCATTTTCAATGTCACGCAGTGTATATAAGGGTTACAGTGCTTTGTCACAATTTTAGGATTATTGGGTTAAAAGTTGTTGAAGAGAAGTTGCTTATTAATATGATTGAATGGGGTGGTATAGCCTTGCGATAAGTAGAATTGTAGTAGCGACAGTAGGTGTTCTGACTTGACTCGAAATCAAAGGTTGATTGTGGTCCGCTAGAGCTGAAAAAAAAATTGAAAGTTGAAAAAAAATGAACGCTTTGTGCATGCGTTGGTGATTGCCCTGCGGATGATTGAAATAAACTCTTGAAGCGTGTTCAGGCCAGAAGTTGAAATTTGTAAATCTGGGGAACTGTGTTCAAAGAGTTTGTTAAAATTACGAAATCAAAAAAAAAAAAAAATTCCAAGCAGTGCTGTCGTTTTTCTACAATGGAATGAAGCAATGACTGAAAGATAGTGATGCAAAGTATAGGGAAGTGGTTAGAGAATATGATTGATGAAAATGATTGTTGTATGCCCGATAGTTGATGATAAACATTGTCATATAATAAAGCAATTTAAACAAATATAAAATATCTTATCTATATATATAAAAATGAATGTATGTGTGTGTGTCTGTTTGTTTGTTTGTTTGTCCTTTATGCCTGACCAAACCACTCATTGGAACGCCATGAAACTTTGGGAAGTTATTTAGTATAGTACTGGGATGGTTTCTAGCAAATGAAATTTTTGAAATAACTTTTCGCTTTAGAATAATCAAGATAAATATTCTAATTTATCTGTTATAATTCAACAATCTGCTCTAAATATTATCATGATGATACGATGATTTTGTAATGTAGAAAATTAGGAAAGACAAAATTCAGGATGACACGGCAATTTATTTGAGACAAGAATAATGATACAATTCAAAGGCAAGATACTATTCCTTTAACTTCCAATTACCGAGGGAACCAATTAATATTGATTTTATTCAACTTATCGAGTATTTTTCAAGGGACCGGGAAAAAATGTTCACTTTATCGAGAGATTCGTTAAACAAACCTTTACTCGGGTAAAACCCGGGCGAAGCCGGGTACATCCATACAAGAATAATGATACAATTCCAAGGCAAGATACTATTCCTTTAACTTCCAATTACCGAGGGAACCAATTAATATTGATTTTATTCAACTTATCGAGTATTTTTCAAGGGACCGGGAAAAAAATGTTCACTTTATCGAGAGATTCGTTAGACAAACTTTTACTCGGGTAAAACCCGGGCGAAGCCGGGTACGTCCGCTAGTAGTGAATAAAAAGATAGAAATATGATTGCGGGTAAAAAAAAGTTTAAGTGGACAAAATCAAACATGTAATATATAAAAGATATAAAAATAAAGAAGGCATCTCCTGACCACAAGCACATGTGCTTTTTAGATGGCAGAGCGCCATCTAGTGGAGTAAAAATAAACTAAACGTTTATTTAGCTTACTCCGAGATTAGTTTATTTTTACTCCACTAGATGGCGCTCTGCCATCTAAAAAGCACATGTGCTTGTGGTCAGGAGATGCCTTCTTTATTTTTAATATCAACACCTGACCCACTTATCTTTTATTTTTTTCTATTGTTCTTTCATAAAAGATATAATAATTAAGAATTAAAAATGATTTTTGAAACAATTAAATGTTTTGCAATACTAAAATAATATCATGAAAATAAAAGTAAATTTGATTAAAGTTTTTTTTTTTTTGAGAATCATGTGGATCAAAAATTTGATTATATAATTGAAAGGTAAAAAAATAAATAATTAAAATTTAAAAATTTTATACAAAAATTTGAATGTAATTAAAGGTTATTAATGATTGGATAAATGTGATGGGTAGTGAAATTTTGAACAAAAATAGTCTCTTTTGAAGAAGAGTTACAACTGTGGGGTGTAACTAGATCATATCCCATTGGTAAACATCGGTGTTTTTGACTCTCTGAAATTGGGAATAAGTGTAATGACATTTTCATTTGTCCAAAATGCTGGTATGTAGAGAATGATTTCTCTTTCGCGTTATAAAGTCTATAAAAGACCTAAACAAATTGTTTTAATTGGTGATATCAATTAACATGTAAAATGTTTAATGTATGTTGTGTGTGTTGTGATTAAGGCGTTGGTGAGATGTGTAAGAAAACCTAAATGGTTAGTGTGAAACATGTGTTTAAAAAAAATGGCGATCATGATCATGGCGGTCAAATTGATAGCTTTGTGAGGGATGGAGGACGTTGAATGGGGGATATGTAACTAAAATAGATTCGGGGATCCTCTTACTGGGGGGTCACTCCTCCTGTTTTTCACGGGAATTGCCGGGTTCAATTTCTGGGATGGTCACACATGTGTGATGGTTTGCTAAGTTTGAAATTTACTTGAAACTGACTTTCTCTCTCTCTCTCTCTTTTTTTTTTTTTTTTAGTTTGGCATATTTCTTGCCTATTTGAAAATATAGTTTTCTCGATGTTCGTAGTTGTTGTGTTTCGACGTTGTTGCGGACTTAATAAAAAATGTTATTCGGTGATGTCAGATTAGATGTGTGGTGAAAGTGCGACTTTCGACGTGGACACGCTTTGAGGTGAGAAGTGCCACAGGCATGAAGGCGTCTTTGGCCTGAGATGTGAAAAAGTTTTGTGGTGTTGCGCTGTGACACGAAGTGAGAAGCGATTTGGAAAGGTGTCACGTGAAGTCGTTATTTTGGCACAAAATCTAACAGTTTCACCATGAATAACAAATTTAATAAAGTCATGGGTGGTGGTTGTATGAAACACATCGCGAATATTTATATTGTTAGTGTTTAGTGGGGGCGACGTTATGGAGCTTGTGTGGCTCGAAATTTGATTTGTGTGTTAAGTCGCGCACTAATAACACTGATAGACAAAACTCAAGGAAGTTGTACCTTATAGCATATATATATATCTCTCAGAGTTATTTTGTGAATCCCGATATATATATGCTATAAGGTACAACTTCCTTAAATTTTGTCTATCAGTGTAATCGTTGCCAATTGGAGAAAGTAATGTGAGGGTGTTGTAACGTTTGTTGAGAGAGATGTATGGTCGATTAAATATGCATGTAAAAGGAAAGGATGAGGGAGTGTATTTATCCTCGAATATTAACTTGTTTTGGGGAAGATAGTTGTTTGTTTAGGACAAAATAATAAAGCCTCCGAGGTTGTGTTTCTTTTTTAAAACGTTTAATAAAGCTCAAGCTTTCGGGTATGGTGGCCCTTCTACGGGAGCAACGCAAATGGTAGTGAATCGTCAGCAGCTGTTATATATTTACCTAATATGTTTACATATTTACAAAATTTTTTATAAGAGAACTATTAATTTCTTGATATATGCTAAGTATTGAAATATTATTAATGTTTATCCAGAATATTTACATCTTTCTAAACTTAAGGTAAAAACTATTATATAATAATTAACATATGAGATTTGAATTAGCTATTGAAAAGTGTTACGGAATAGGAGCTATTGCATTAAATATGGGGAAGTGTACATTTTTCAATTGCTATTTATGAGTTCTGTATATGGTTCTGGAATTTCAATGTGTCTATTGATGCTTGCGTGTTTTAATGATAAAAAAGCTTCTAAATACAGTCTTTTCTGTTTGTTGTTTATGTTGGTGTAGAAAGTTTTTGGGTTATTTAGGTTGAAGGTGTGACCTGTATTTTGTGTGTGTTGGTATAAAAGGGATTTTTTTATCTTTTTTATTTATGGATCTGGTGTGCTCGTTTATCCTGTCTATTACTTGTCTGCTGGTTTCGCCTATGTACATACTATTGCATTGGTTGCATTCTATTGAGTATATTGCTTGACTGTTGTATATTGGTGAGTTATGGCTATTGTTTTTTGTTATGGGATTTCTGACTATTGCGCCTATGTTGGGTGTGTTTTCGTAATATGTTTTTATACCGTATTTTCTAAGGCTATTGTTACGCTATTAGGGGAGTACGGTATGATGCAAATAGATTTATATGTTTGACTATTGTTTGTGCTATTGGGGTTATAAAAATGCCTTAATATGAATTTTTTTGGGTATCCAGCTGTGGTAAGACTTTGAATTATATTTTTAGTTTTATTGCTTTACTTGTGTTGGTGGAGCAATGTGTGTGTATCCGTTCTGTTAGGGTTTTTACTGTGTTGATTTTGTGGCTTAGTGGGCAGTATGACGAATATTGTATGAAATTGGGTTGGAATGTAGGCTTGTAATATACTGTGGAAGTGTACTGTGAGTTGTTTTTAGTGATGAGGATGTCGAGGAATGGTAAGGAATTATTGTTTTATTTTTCTATGGTAAAGTTTAATTCATTATGGAGGCTATTTATTTCAGTTAATATATTATTGATTTTGTCTGTTTGGCAAATGCAAAAAATGTCATCTATATATATTTTCCAGGTTTGTATTATGCCAGGGAAACGACTGATTATTGTTTGGTCTATGTGTCTCATGACTATTTCGGCTAATGGGGAGGATAGAGGACTTCCCATAGGGGAGCCATTGGTCTGTTTGTAGTGTTTAGAGTTAAAGTTGAATATGTTTATTTTTAAACTTAGATTTATCAATTTTGTGATTTTGTCGGAGGTGCTATTGTCGATGCCGTGTTGCGAGAGGAGGTTTTTGGTGGATTCGATAATTAAGGGGTGGGGCAAACTGGGGTATAAGTTTACAACGTCGAAAGAAACCATAGTATGATTATCCTTGTAAGGGGTATGCCATATTTTGTAATGTAGAAAATTAGGAAAGACAAAATTCAGGATGACACGGCAATTTATTTGAGACAAGAATAATGATACAATTCCAAGGCAAGATACTATTCCTTTAACTTCCCATTACCGAGGGAACCAATTAATATTGATTTTATTCAACTTATCGAGTATTTTTCAAGGGACCGGGAAAAAATGTTCACTAGATAAAATGATGATTTTGTAATGTAGAAAATTAGGAAAGACAAAATTCAGGATGACACGGCAATTTATTTGAGACAAGAATATTGATACAATTCCAAGGCAAGATACTATTCCGTCAACTTCCAATTACCGAGGGAACCAATTAATATTGACTTTATTCAACTTATCGAGTATTTTTCAAGAGACCGGGAAAAAATGTTCACTTTATCGAGAGATTCAAATTTACGAGTTTCAAATTATCAAAATATATCAATTATTTTTTTTATAAGTTTATAGAGAATTGTTTTAACAAATGTTCACAAATGTTAACAAATAATAAATATATAACACACAATGTATACCAAAAATAGAAAGTATCAAAAGATACACGCTAGGATTTTTGTTAAAAATAACAAAAAATGCATAATGAATTGGAGTTAAATATAAAGAAATTGTATTATTTTTTAATGTATAAAAAATGAAAACACAATGAAAATTTAGAGCGATAATGATAATTTATTCGAAATTAATATAGTATTTTAAAAAATTCTAATGAAATTTTAAAGTTCTCAGTCAAAATTTTTAGAAATTATTATCCTAAATTCTGCTATTGTTTCGTAAAATCGTCTGTGGTATCATATTAAAGAATCTTGTGATTTAACCACTTCTTTTGTTAGTTTCACTTTTGTCTCTGTCATTTAATGATGCCAGGAACTTTCACCAAATCTTTTATATTTACTACTGCAGTTCTTTCAGCGTTTGAGTTACTAGCCTTTCTAATTCATAAACGTAAACAAAATGAAGAAAAAAAGAAAGAAATATGTGAAGTTCTTTTTTACCCTGATGCCGCAATATCTTCAAATAGAAATATCCGTACCTTAAAATATACCCAACTAGGCGTTTCGACCAACCACATATTGGAAACTCTCAAAAAAGCTACCAAAAGCCTTAATGTTTGTGTTTACGTGATAACCAGCCCTCTTTTTTCTGAAGTACTTGTCGAGATTTTCAATAGGGGTGTTTATGTTCGAATTATAACTGATGCAAGTAATACAGGCGAACAATGTGAAGTATTAAGTTCACAAATTGGAATTTTGAGAAGAGCTGGTATTCAAGTACGATCAAATAAATCTGAAAATTGGATGCATCACAAATTTGCAATTATTGACAAAAAAATTGTGATTACTGGTTCTTTGAACTGGACGAAGCAAGCAGCATCTGGTAATTTTGAAAATGTAATTATAACTAATAATCGTAAAATAGTTAAGCCATTTATTGATGAATTTCAGAAACTCTGGGATGAATTAAATCCTGAAACTTCAGCTGAGTAAAATATAGAATGCAGACACAAAATTTAAACCAAATTATTTGTGGAATATTCTCACTCTCAATGAAAGTCATTTTATAAAAATATTTTTTAAAAAGATGGTAAGTTTTTAAACTATTCATCCCCCTTTCTGTATACTGACCTCCCTTATAATTTCAAAAATTTGAAGGTATTACAGGGGTCACATGATTCCAGCTACCAATCAGAATGGGGGCTAAAATAGTTTGCCCACCTTACAAAAAAACGCTATATAAATT
>CP092869.1:85239156-85250434 GCA_030710605.1 Cordylochernes scorpioides | reverse complement strand
GTTTTTGAGGAAAACTTAGAAAAGATTCCAACGGTACTTTTGTATAAGAAATTTGATTAAGGCTATATTTCTTATGTTTATATGTAAATATACTCATTAACTACTTTCTACTAGTACTAAATTTATGTAATAATGAATAGATTCAAAAAGGATGAGTTTCTTTATTTGAAAAATTAATTCGAGCTTTCGGGCGCAAGCTGCCCTTCTACAGGAATAAAAGTTACAATTTCAATTAATCATGTATCAATTTATGTATTTATATAAACTCTGCTGTATATTTTATTAGTATTTTGTTTGATTCTTTTTTTTTTTTGAAACTTTCTCAATGAATGTGTTTGACCTGAATGTATATTTGTTGTTGTTGTGTCCAATGAAGAGCCTCAGATGTCCCCATGCATCTCTATCACAGCAGTCGCTATGTTCTCTATCTTGATTGTGTAAAGCTGCTGTTCTGGGTCAATTTTCTGTTGTTGTTGTTGAGTCCAATGAAGAGCCTCAGATGTCCCCATATATCTCTATCACAGCAGTCGTTCTCTATCTTGGATGTGTAAAGCTGTTGTTCTGGATCCATATCAATTTTCTGTTGTTGTTGTCGTGTCCAATGAAGAGCCTCAGATATCTCCATGCATCTTCATCACGGCAGTCATGTAATGTTCACATGCAACATGCTGTAATTTTCACTCACTATCTTGGGTGTGTAAAGCTTCTGCTCTGGGTCCATTTGCTTATCGGATATAAGGATAGTTAACTATGTGATTATCAATATGATTCATTAGTGCGCCATATTTTATTTAAAAAAATTAACTATTTTTGAAGCATGTTACATATAGTTAACATTTCTCTGTGATTATCGTTAGAATTTAAAGCGAATGGCAATTTCAATTAACTGGTGTATAATTAAAGCCATCTTAAAATGTAATAAAAATAGGGTTATATGATAAATTATTTGTGTTATATACAGTGGACCCTCGGTTTGCGAGCATAATCCGTTCCAGGATTTTTGTTTCTTTTGAAGGGAGAAGAGGGGCAACCATCACGAGTTGCTCGTAATGCGAAATTTCACTCGTAATCAGAGGTAAAATTTTTCTAAAAATTTTGCTCGTACTGCGAAAAGCTCGTACTCCAAGGTGCTCGTAAACCGAGGGTCCACTGTATATATATATATATATATATAACACATATATTATATTTGTTCTTATATTTTTTACATGAAGGTTTCTTTTAATAAATATGTGAAAAAGGAAATACCTTCTGAAAATGAAACTTTCATGACTCTTTTTTTTTTTTTTCATCTTTTTTTTTTTTATACGCAAAAAAAAAAAAGATTGATTTGTTTTATATGTTTCTCTATTATTGTTTTCTCTCACATATTTTGCATTTAATCACTTGTGTTTTTTTAATATTCCTATTTCTTATCAATTATTCTGTTCTTATCTGTTCTTTATTGGATAATTGGAAATTTCTGTACGCTCCAGAAGTTCGGATTACGTACACTTTGTATCTGGTCTTGCGCACCGGGAGCCCGGGTTATCTCTATTTTCTATCTTGTATCTGGTCTGTATGTGACATAGTTTATATATATATATATATATATAGGAAAACCATTATACATTCTTAGAGACCAAACTTAAGATAGAAAGTCTTGGGTTGGTAATCTTTTTTTTTTTTTTTTGGAGACCGAGGCAATTTTGTTCACACTTGGTTATCTCGTGTGTCTTCCATAAAGGTCACTGTGTATCAAATTTCTTTCAGCGTTATTGTCTGAATCCCGATATACATGCTAAAAGGTACAACTTCCTTAAGTTTTATCCATGGATTTATATATGGCAAGGTTAGATTTATATATAAGATTAAAAAACTCACGTTAAACTCTTTTTATCAACGTTTTAGGGACCCATTATCACTTTATCATGGAAAGCAATCCTTTATTGTTTATATCTTATCATTTCATGAAGATACTTAGAGACGTGTAGAACGTACTGCGTTTCGATATTTAAAAACAAAAGAAATATAAACAAAAGTTAAAAACTAACAAATAATGCTAGAGATATTTACACAGAAAAGGTTAAAAATTAAAGTGAGGGTTTATAAATGCCTTTTTAAAGATTTGATAATCATTTTCTTATCTTTAACACATTTTGATCTTTTATCTTATTTTCTCTATTATATCTTTACTAGCCGAATGACCCGGGCAACGCCCGTGTTTTACCCGATTGAATGTTTTGATTCAAATACTATTTGTTACAATTATAAATTGTGGTCATGTGGCCTAGTGGTCATGGCATCTGCCCGGTAAGCGGAAGGTCCCTTGTCACTTTTTTTATTTTATCCATTCTGACCAAAATCTATCCGTGAACTTCACACAGACAGAATAAGGCAATTATATAAGTAGATATTATTTTGATACATCATTTTTGTATATTAAATTTGTAAATATTTTTACAGTGTGTATATGATTGTAAAACAACGTTTGACAAGTTTTACAGCAAATGTTTCCCATTCCTGGACACTTTTATATTTCCGTTTATCATTACTCTTCACAATTTATCCTTTCATTCTTCATCCCTAAGGTTAGAAATAATCGATATTATTATGAAGGGCGTGACTGCCCGAAAGCTCGTGTAATCGATTAATAAAAAAAAAAAATCATTTTCTCCTGGCGCTTTGCTTTATAGTATTCTACTTAAAATAAATTACGATTTTTCGTTCAAAAGAAACATTTGCGGTAAAATGTGTTAAACGTTGTTTTACAATTCGTATATATTTTTTGTCAAATAAAACAACTTTCTACTGCCCTTACTGCAATAATAAAATAAAATGGTAGGCCTCTTTTGTATGTTAATTTTATATTCGAATTTAGCTGTTTCTGTCACTGAGAGTTGCCTATTCTATATCTATGTAAAAAGTTAATCGGTTTTTATAGTTTGTTTGTTTTTTAAGTGTGTACCTTTCAATGTGCTGTCTTTTTTTTTTTTTGCTTATCCCTAGTACACGTGGTACAGGCCATGATAATCATGGTATCATGGTGGGTAGAATTAGACGACTGCTTTTACTGTAAGTGCACCACATGTCTACACATGTGAAAAACAGTTCGACTTTGCACTTACAAATGTGCCAGAGCCCCATTTTAATTCTTGCACTCGCTTGTGGGGTTGGACTTTTGCAAGAATCGGGGGCCATTGGAGCATTTTTTTTTTTTAAACATAAAAAAGTGCCCAATTCCGGAATCGAACCCGGGGTCGTAGCGGTCGAAAACCAACGGTTTAGATCATCCTATACCGACCCCCCATGTGCTGTCATATGAAGCTGTTGCTTCATTTTTTAGACAAGTTCATATCAGGTTTTCTACTCTAGCTGTTTAAATTTTGGTCAAAAGTTATCCAAGAATAAGCTTCTTATGTATATCAGTATTCTTCTCCTATCCATGCTTTTGAAAGGTTTCTTGAATACAAGAAAATTACGATATACCATTATAAAATGATCAAAAAAACCTTTGGCAATAAGTTTGTTTACTATTTAAACCGCGAACTTTAGATCTCTCGCCTTTCAACAGGCAACATTATCGTTGTGAGTGAGCACGGAGGCGATATCTACATTTGGTTGTTATTTATACTTGACTTGGTATGTGATAAGTTTCTTGTATAAATATTTTATTAACTCAAGCATTCAGCCCATTTCTAAAGGAGTACAGTAGAACCTCCCTTTAGCGAACACCCCGCTAGAGGACACCTCTCCACAAAGGACAGTTTTCATTTGCAAAATTACCATTTTTATTATTTAGTAACTCTCCGGTAAGAGAACACCTCTCCCTAAAGGACACTTTGGCTCTGCAATTAGGTGTTATCCTTTACAGGGAGGTTCTACTGTATTATTGCTACAAGAAACCTTTCCCTGGAAACATTTTCTCACCAAATAATACATGGCAGGGAATTCTTCGATATTTGTTTCAAGTGTTTTGATGAGGGTTTAAATTAGTTGTTTTTGAGGCTGAGTTGCTGTTTTTGCGGTGTCATGGGGTTTCTTGAAGTCGTGTTTTCGCAATGTAATGTGATGAAAGTAGCTTATTACATGCATTTTATTTTACATTTAGATTTTTTATGGATGTTTGTTGCATATTTGATGAAAATATCGAAACTCTATTATTTGAGGGATCCGCTACAATTGCAAAAATTTTCTTCGCCTTTTATTTTTGGATATTCATAAAAAACATGTTCCCCTGTACTTTTTAAACATCTTAATGGATATCTATAATTCTTTTAACATGAATCATTCTTTGACATATACTGTAACATTAATCAATACTTGCATATCATTTTTTATTAGATCTGCCCTCTTATCCCAGTTCGGTTCCAAAATCAATTTATTAGGTATACCGCTCAAAAAGAGCAACCTAGTTTATGATAATTAAAACAATGAATAATATATGAAGGTTATTCACATATTAAACAAAATGTCAACGTGGGATTAGATCCCGGTTCATGACTGTCGGGAATCGAGGGTGTTACCCACTTGTCCATCGACGTTTATGTTACGTCTTATCCCGATTCATAGCCTATTATCTATCTTCTGTTATACATTCAGCAAACCGGTATTTCGGTGGGTCACAGCTCCAATAGGAAAGGAGATATGTAATTAATTATTTATTATTTTATATATAGATAATGAATATCAATATTTATATTTTCTACTCATTGTGCTTACTTTGTATTTTATACATTTTAATTTGTTTAGCATCATTAAATAAATTGTGTCGTATCACTCTGAAGTTTGGCGTATCACTCTAATTTGCTACGTGACAATATGTAAGAATTGTCAAATGTCTCCTCATATAAAATTAATATCAATGTCCATCGAACAATAAAAAAGGTCGGTGGACAAGTGGGTAACACTCTCGATTCCCGACAGCCATGAACCGGGATTGAATCCAACGTTAACATTTTGTTTTAATATGTGAATAACCTTCACATATTATTCATTGCAAAACGACATTTGAAGATTATCCCGCATGAGTTTCTTTTCAACGAAAAATCAAAATTTATTTTAAGGAGAAATATCGATTATTTCTAACCTTTGGGATGAAGTATGAAAGGAAGAATTGTGAAGAGTAATAATAAACGGAAAAATAAAAGTGTCCAGGGATGGGAGTCGAATTTATTTTTCCGTTCATCATTACTCTTCACAATTCATCCTTTCATACTTCATCCTTAAGGTTATAAATAATCGATATTTCTCCTTAAAATAAATTTTGATTTTTCGTTGAAAAGAAACTCATGCGGGATAATCTTTAAATGTCGTTTTACAATCACAAGCCGCATTATATTGTATTATATATTATTCATTGTTGCAATTATCATAAACTAGGTTACTCTTCTTGATCGGTACCTAATAAAGTGATTTTGGAACTTAGAACTTAGAATGTTCATGGATGAAGAGCGCAAGTTCATACAGTCAAATTTGGTTAATTTGAAGCCCAAGGAACCAAAACAATTTCAAATTATCCAAAAATCCTAATTAAAAAAGAAAATTATATTTATAGGAAATTCTAAGGACCAAGATGAATATTCGAATTAAAGACTTTTTTGAATTAAACCTGTTTGATTTATCCAAATTCTATTGTAGTAATAATATTTGACTTGTAACAGCGCCCAAAACAAGCTAGATTTTCTTTTAAAATGCTTAGTAGTGTATTACCACATAAAATCCAACAATCCTGATAACATAGTCGACCATGATGTTGCAAAGTCAAGTTTCCAAGTATGTTTATAGAATTATAACTGCAATATACACTCATGGATAAAACTTAAGGAAATTGTACCTTTCAGCATGTATATTGGGATTCAGACAATAACTTTGAAAGATATTATAGTAACCTTTATTGAAGACACACAAATAACCAAGTTTGAAAAAAACTTAAGGAAGTTGTACCTTTTAGCGTGTATATTGGGATTCAGACAATACACTCATGGACAAAACTTAAGGAAGTTGTACCTTCTAGCATGTATATTGGGATTCAGACAATAACTCTGAAAGATATTACAGTGACCTTTATATTGAAAACACACGGAATAACCAAATGTGAACAAAACTTAAGGAAGTTGTACCTTTTAGCATATATATAGGGATTCGGACAATAACTCTGAAAGATATTACAGTGACCTTTATCGAATACACACAAGATAACCAAGTGTGAACAAAACTTAAGGAAGTTGTACATTTCAGCATGTATATCGGGATTCAGACAATAACTCTGAAAGATATTACAGTGACCTTTATTGAAGACACAAAAAAAAAACAGATATCAAAGACTTTCCACTTCCTTAAGTTGTGTCAATGAGTGTAGAAGTATTTTAAAAAATGTTTTTTTATTCATTATACTAGCGGACGTACCCGGCTTCGCCCGAGGTTTAACCCGAGTAAAGGTTTGTCTAGCGAACATTTGTTAAAACAATTCTCTAAAAACTTATTTAAAAAAAAGATATATTTTGATAATTTGAAACTCGTAAATTTGAATCTCTCGATAAAGTGAACATTTTTTCCCGGTCCCTGTGTGTCGTGTCATCCTGAATTTTGTCTTTCCTAATTTTCTACATTAGAAAATCATAGTTTTATCTAGTGAACATTTTTTCCCGTGTCACATTGCCGTGTCATCCTGAGATAATCTTACTTTTGATAAATAATATTTAAGATAACAAACTTAGTGATAAGAAAACCTGTTATCATCGTCACAATGGGGGCGCTGCTTGCGAGTTAAATCTACAAATCTGCAAATAACTCTAAGGATATTCAAGATATTCATGAAATTATGTTTCAAAAACCTTCCCGGTGATATACCTAATAATATCCCAAAATTTCACGGCGATTGGATGTATGGTTTTTGAATCTATAGAGTACAGACAAACAGACAGACATTCAATTATATATATATAGATTTACTCTCATTTGTCATTATTGTAAATATGAAGAACTAGATTGTTCTTTTTGAGCGGCACCCATTAGAGGTATTTTAAACTGGAACTAAGGGGGTCGGTTGAAGGGTGGTTAAACCATTGGTTTTCGACCGCTACGACCCGGGATCGAATCCAGCATTGGGCACTTTTTTTTAATTTAAAAAAATGCTCTAATGGCTCCCGATTCTTGCAAAAGTTCAACCTCACCAGCGAGTGCAATTAACCAAACGGGGCTTTGGCATATTTGTAAGTGCAAAGTCGAACTGCTTTTCACGTATGTAGACATGTGGTGCATTTACAGTAAAAGCAGTCGCTAACTACCTACCATGATTATCATGGCCTGTACCACGTGTACTAGTAAAGATAGAGGCTGCCTGGCCGGCATTCATATTTCTTCAAAATAAAGATACTTCGGCCAGTAAATCTTTCTATTACCTCGACGTTTCGACAAAAAACTTTTGTCCTCGTCAGGAGCAAACAAAAATTAAAACATTTGGCCAAGCGTTAAAAATTATTCTCTAATTAAAAATTAAATTAAAAATAATTTTTAACGCCTTGCCAAATGTTCTAATTTTTGTTTGCTCTTGAGGAGGACAAAAGCTTTTTGTCGAAACGTCGAGGTAATAAAAAGATTTACTGGTCGAAGTATCTTTATTTTCAAGAAAGGTATACTAGGTGTAATTAAAAAAAAACTGGAAATGATTTTTTTATTCTTTCTATGGAATCAGTTGAATTTTGACATAGTTTTCAAGTTTTCTATTATTAAGTGGAAACTTTCCAAGAAATAATCCTTCATAGCGACACATCATAAATTTGAAATCCACTTGCGCATCGTAAATAAAACAAGAAAGACTTAGGTATAACGGACAACCCGGGTATTTGGCGACTTCTGTACGCTCCAGAAAATTCTGAATTAACCAAATAAATATTATTGTTAAGTAATAGGATAGAGATTGAAGAACAAGGATACTACATCAAAGAAACCAATCTTACAACCTAGGTTTCAAATTAGTTAAATTAATCATAAAACCAGCTATGTTGCTAGTGAAATGCCGGTTTACAGAACGTATATCGGAATTCAGCAAATAACTCTGAAAGATATTACAGTGACCTTTATTGAAGACATGCAAGATAACCAAATGTGAACAAAACTTAAGGATGTTGTACCTTTTAGCATGTATATAGGGATTTGGACAATAACTCTGAAAGATATTACAGTGACCTTTATTCAAGACATGCAAGAAAACCAAGTGTGAATAAAACTTAAGGAAGTTGTACCTGTGGCTATGAATCGAGATAAAAGTAGAACTGGTAAAAGATTATATGGAAATATGTTACAAATATATGTGTATGTCAAAGGATAATGCATGTCTAATAGATTTATAGATATCCATCAAGATGTTTAAAATTTACAGGTGAACATGCTTTTTACGAATATCCAAAAAAGAAAAGGGCGACGATAAATGTTTGCAATTGTAGCGGGATCCCTCAAATAATAGAGTTTCAATATTTTGATCAAATATGCAACAAAAATCCAGAAAAATCTAAATGTAAAAGACAATTCAAGGAACAAGCTACTTTCATCACATTACACTGCGAAAACACCATTTCAAGAAACTCCATGACACCGCAAAAAAAGCCACTCAGCATCTAAAACAACTAATTCAAACCCTTATCAAAACACTTGAAAAAAATATCGAACAATTCACCGCCATGTATTATTTGGTGAGAAAATGTATCCATGGAAAAGTTTTCTTGTATCAGTAATACAGTAGAACCTCTTTGTTCGTTCACACTTGGTTATCTCGTGTGTTTTCAATAAAGGTCACTGTAATATCTTTCAGAGTTATTGTTTAAATCCCGATAAACAGTAGTTTAACTTGTGTTCTATTGGCGAATCATTATACAGTAGAACCTCCCTGTAAAAGACACCTAATTCCAGAGCCCAAGTGTCTTTTAGGGAGAGGTGTCCTCTTACCGGAGAGTTTCTAATTAGTAAAAATGGTTATTTTGCAAATGAAAACTGTCCTTTGTGAAGAGGTGTCCACTAGCAGGGTGTCCGCTAAAGGGAGGTTCTACTGAACTCCTGTAGAAAGGGCTGAATGCTTGAGTTAATAAAATATTTATACAAGAAACTTCTTATATTCCAAGTCAATTATAAATAACAACCAAAAGTAGATATCGCCTCCGTGCTCACTCACGATTATAATGTTGCCTGGTGAAGAGCGAGAACTTGAAAAAGTTCGCGGTTTACATAATAAAGAAACTTATTGCGAAAGTTTTTTTTTTTATCATTTTATAATGGTATATCGCAATTTTCTTGTATTCAAGAAACTCTTTAAAAGCATGGATCGGAGAGGAATACTAATAAACAGAAGAAGCTTATTCTTGGATAACTTTTATCCAAAATTTAAACAGATACAGTAGAAAACCTGATATGAACTTGTCTAAAAAATGAAGCAACAGCTTCATATGACAACACATTGAAACGTACACACTTAAAAAACAAACAAACTATAAAAACTGATTAACTTTTTACATAGATATAGAATAGGCAACTTTCAGTGAGAGAAAAAGCTAAATTCGAATATAAGATCAACAGGCAAAAGAGGCCTACCATTTTATTTTATTATTGCAGTAAGAGCAGTAGAAAGTTGTTTTATTTGACAAAAAACATATACGAATTGTAAAACGACGTTTAACACATTTTACCGCAAATGTTTCTTTTGAACGAAAAATCGTAATTTATTTTAAGGAGAAATAACGGCTATTTCTATCCTTGGGGATGAAAGGATGAATTGTGAATAGTAATGATGAACGGAAAAATAAAAGTGTCCAGGGATGGGAATCGAACCCACAGTGTTCCGCTTACCGGGCAGATGTCATGTCCACTAGGCTATCCTGGACATATTTTACCGTTCGTAAATAATATATAAAGTAATTTATAATACAATGTAATATAATGCGGCTTGTGATTGTAAAACGATATTTTAAAATTATCCCGCATATGTTTCTTTTCAACGAAAAATCAAAATTTACCCCAAGGAGAAATAACGATTATTTCTAACCTTAGAGATGAGGTATGAAAGGATGAATCGTGAAGAGTAATGATAAACGGAAAAATAAAAGTGTCCAGGGATGGGAAACGAACCCACAGTGTTCCGCTTACCGGGCAGATGCCATGTCCACTAGGTTACCCTGGTCATTTTCTTAAATAACGACTTACCTGTAATCTTTAGTATTGGATTATTTTCTTCATTTCTCTATATTCATCTTTTGTCAAGATGTCATTCTTATTCATTCAAATTTGATTTTGTTGATACAACATCATGCTTGAGTGAAAATAGAATTTATGATCATTTTGAATATTCCAACATTATTAAGTTGAAGGGAATTCATATTATTTTAAAATATTCTGACGGTCTTTATAGAAGCAAGGTGTCGGCGGGTGACTTGAGCATGTGTCTTGGAGCGCGAGAATTCGAATGTTTTGAGAGTTGAATAGACGTTCTTCTTTTACTTCCTCTCTATCGCCATATTTAATTGCATTTATATCTTATTTATACTTATTTAATTTACATAACTTGTTTATATATAACCTATTAAACTTATTACAGTTGCCCGATAAAAAGATGGCTTTTTTTTTCTTAATTTGTACACCTTATCTCAGTAAAAAATATCACATTTGTACTATATTTTTACTTTTATTAAATTGCCACATTTATCATTGAGTGAGCGTCTGTTACATCGCTCAGAGAATTCCAGGTCACAATATTATCAATCCTTAAAGTTTGTTTCTAGTTTCGTTAAGAGAGATAATTGTTATAATTTTGTCTTGAGCGCTTTTGAAAAGAATTTTATAAAGGTTTGAGCAGCCTTGGAGGGTTATTTGATCAGAGAAAGAGAGAGAACTAGACGCCTTGTCTACAGTACTTTAGTGTTGAGTCAAGTATAAATGAAGCTTAGATTTTATAGTAGCTTCAAATCAATCGCCATTTTGTCCATATGATCTTCTGCTATCAACCTGATCAACCAAAAAATCTTTAAAATTCGAAAGTTGAGGTTATTTTGCTTCTTCTTCTATTTAGTTCTCTTTCTATTCAGGCAAAAACTTCGTGGCCATAACTAACATTAGAAAATGACTACTTATTAACCCCATTGTTGATTTCTCAACTCAAAATTTTACGATTGAATATTTTACTTTTTGTTCGAAATGAATTTTGAAAGACGGATACGTCCTGTTAATTTCTAGTTCATATCTAATTAGCATCATCATACAATCTATTTTACAAATTTATTTAGATGGCTTTATTTTCAGGAAGGAATTGATC
>CP092869.1:85130246-85239056 GCA_030710605.1 Cordylochernes scorpioides | reverse complement strand
ATAGAGTACAAACATACAGACAGACAGACATTCAATCCCTATATATAAAAAAGTCAGTGTATGTATGTGTGTTTGTTCCTATGTCGGCTATACACGTCCACAATACGTAACTAATCTAACTGAAATTTTAAAAGTATATAGAGTAGAATCTGGAAAAACTTATAGTGAAAATTTCAGGTCTCTATCCCGAATATTTTTCGAGTTATTTGCAAATTGCGTTGCAAATTTGCCCTTTCGCTCGCAAGCAGCGCCTCTAGCGGTGAAGATGGGAGATAATATCAGTTGACCTAATGTACATGTAAAACGTGTTTTAACAGGACGTAGAGAAAAATCTGGAAGACACACGAAGCCAGATCATCTCTCTCTATATGTAAAATATTATTTCTCGGCCTTTTAGTTATAATCAAAGTGTAGTATATATTATATTATAAATAAAGAAAGCATATCCTGACCAGGAGCACATGTGCTTTACAAAAGGCAGAGAGAGAGTGCCATCTAGTGGAACACAAATCAACTAAACATTGATTTAGCCTGTTCCCTGATATTTGGCCAACCCAATTTCTCGATAATCATGAAAAGCCAACCACGAACGCGTTTTGCGCTTTTCTTGATTTATCAAGAAATTGGGTTGGCCAATTATCAGAGAACAGGCTAACTCAATGTTTAGTTTATTTCTGTTCCACTAGATGGCGCTCTGCCATCTAAAAAGCACAGGATATGCCTTTTTTATTTTTAACTAGCGGACGTACCCGGCTTCGCCCGGGTTTTACCCGAGTAAAAGTTTGTCTAACGAATCTCTCGAAAAAGTGAACATTTTTTTCCCGGTCCCTTGAAAAATACTCGATAAGTTGAATAAAATCAATATTAATTGGTTCCCTCGGTAATTGGAAGTTAAAGGAATAGTATCTTGCCTTGGAATTGTATCATTATTCTTGTATGGATGTACCCGGCTTCGCCCGGGTTTTACCCGAGTAAAGGTTTGTTTAACGAATCTCTCGATAAAGTGAACATTTTTTCCCGGTCCCTTGAAAAATACTCAATAAGTTGAATAAAATCAATATTAATTGGTTCCCTCGGTAATTGGAAGTTAAAGGAATAGTATCTTGCCTTGGAATTGTATCATTATTCTTGTATGGATGTACCCGGCTTCGCCCGGGTTTTACCCGAGTAAAGGTTTGTTTAACGAATCTCTCGATAAAGTGAACATTTTTTCCCGGTCCCTTGAAAAATACTCGATAAGTTGAATAAAATCAATATTAATTGGTTCCCTCGGTAATTGGAAGTTAAAGGAATAGTATCTTGCCTTGGAATTGTATCATTATTCTTGTCTCAAATAAATTGCCGTGTCATCCTGAATTTTGTCTTTCCTAATTTTCTACATTACAAAATCATCGTATCATCATGATAATATTTAGAGCAGATTGTTGAATTATAACAGATAAATTAGAATATTTATCTTGATTATTTCTAGGCGAAAAGTTATTTCAAAAATTTTATTTGCTAGAAACCTTCCCAGTACTATACTAAATAACTTCCCAAAGTTTCATGGCGATCCAATGAGTGGTTTGGTCAGGCATAAAGGACAAACAAACAAACAAACAGACACACATACATTCATTTTTATATATATAGACTAGACGTGTGACCCGGGCTTCGCCCCGGGATTGACCCGTGTGCATATCTACCCGAGTGATATATATTTAGATAAGATTTTTTTTTTATAATTGTTTGTTATTAGCATTATCTATTTATTTGCATCAGCATAATTTAATCTAATCTTTGATAGAGGGCGCTGTTCGTGAGCTAAGTAGAATAATTTGAATATATAGTTTTAATAATTGATTTATATATTTTTTAAATAGGCTATCGTCTTCCCCGTATTTTTTACCTATGTATGGAAATTCTGGTTTGAATTAGTGAACTACTGCGAATTTGTATACCGGACATACAAACAAACATACAAACATTAATTTTTATATATATAGATATCAACACCTGACGTTTTATTATTCATTTTTTCTATTATTTTTCATATATATTTGTTTGTCGACAATGCTCGTCTTCAATAGATGCCAAAATAGCTGACATTTCAGCAGGACAATGATTTAAATCTGGAAAAGTTTTTGGTCGCATTTTTAACCAAGAAAATCAAAATTAATCAAGTACTGTGCAAAGAAAAAAAAAATTTTTTTGCCAGAAAATTATGATTAAAATATTGCTGCATCATGTTTGATTGACAGAAAAAAAATATTTTCGGGGAATATTCACTATAGCAGACCACAGGCGAAGCCAGACCATCATTTTCAGTAGGCAGGAACAAGATTCTAACAGCGAAACATTCACTCGAGCAAAAAACAGACAAATCCAGGTCATCTCTCTATATATAAAATATTGCTTCTCGGCCTTTTGACTAAGATCATAGTACAGCCTATCTCTCTTTATTTAAAAGTCAATATAAATGTATATATATATCTTTATAAAATTCGAAAAAATATTTTTAGAGCAAACATCCTAGAGAGATATTTATAACCCAGGGAGTGCAGAACGCCAACTACCCAGCGAGTCCAGCTCACCAGTATGGACTAGTGTTGAGCGTTTTTACTCACGTCCTGTTTTGATTGCTGAGTTGAACCAGTTGACCAGAAATTTCCATGCTGAGGTTGAGTCTGGAAGGCTAGCCATAGATCTAGGATTGAGGTGGGTCAGTCCAATCAGGATATTTGTATGTATCCTATGTCTCAGGAATGCTGGACAGCTGAAGAGAAGATGATCGACTGTCTGTGGCTCTTCTGAACAGTGTATGCACAAACATCCAATCTCTCCTGAATAGATTTTTATAAAGATATCTTCTATATATATAAAAATCAATGTTTGTATGTTTGTATGTTTGTTTGTTTGCATGTCCGATATACAAATTCGCAGTAGTTCACTAATTCAAACCAAAATTTCCATACATAGGTAAATAAATATGGGGAAGACGATAGACTATTTAAAAAGATATATAAATCAATTATTAAAACTCTATATTCAAATTATTCTACTTAGCTCACGAACAGCGCCCTCTCTAAGTACTAAATGGTTATAAATACGTTTAAAATCTAAATCTTCTTAATATTTTATTAATAATAGTTCGCTTAATAACACATACGTTTAGAATACTTGATCTAAATCGGTATATTTATAGACGCTCGCTCGATTTGAAGATTTTTATATTTTCATTTTTAGATATAACTGATCTAATTCGCCGTTTAAAATAACTGTTCTAATTCGAAATATTTGTTATGTTTTATTTGTGTTCACTCTATTTCTATTTATTTGAAGTATTATAATTTCCATGTGTCAAAAACCTATTTCAAAAAGTCCGTTAGAAATATGTAAGGCCTGAAATAGCTTTACATGCGAATATTTATGATGCCAAGCGTAGCTTAATGGTTAGGTGTACGGCTTCGTATTTCCACAACCTTGGTTCGAAACTTAGCCTGGGTGTTTTTTTTTTTTATATTATTGAAACTAAGTTTTTTTTTACAGTACCAAAATTTCCATACATACGTAAAAAAAATACGAGGAAAACGATAGGCTATTTTAAATTATATATAAATTAAATATTAAAACTATATATGTGGCAATATCGTTGCGGGGTTTCTTGTTGTTGGATGCGAATGGTGAGATTTGGTTGAAGCGCAGCCGTTTGAGTGGAAGTTGCAGCATACAGTTAGGAATAATCAGGACACATGATTGAGTTTGAAAATAAAAGGCAACTGGGTTGGAGGGAAGAAAGCTTGAGAAGAGTTGAGCGATTTGACTTATTAATTAGTTGATCACATGGCGATGATGGGATTTAGATGAAATGAGCGGAGAGAGAGATCTCTAGAGTAGATGTTACCTTGTTGGAAGCGAAGGAGCAACTGTCCGAACTCGGCGAGAGCCACTGAACAACTGTAGGTGTTGTTCCTATGAGAGCGAAAACGTAACTGACCATTCTTGCTTTTCGATTTAACACCAAGACTCAGTTTCTCTCTGATTGGTTGAGAGATGATCACCTGATCTTTCCCTATTGGTTGACCTGTTTAGATGCTATCTTCTGATTGGCCGGCGGCTTCCTTTAGTGTTAGTTACGCCCGGCCTGGGTCAGGAAGTGTCGGGTAGCTTGACGCTTATAACTTCGACGGATATTAGATACGTCCTGTCTTTGCCGGAAATATTGGGTGTTAGCTTTAACATTTATAACTCCTGGTCACTAGATACGTCCTGTTTTTCCAGGAAGTGTTGGTTTAAACTTAGCTCGCAGGGACCTGGGGTCAGAGGTTAACTGCGTCGTTATTAATAAATATGCTCTCCTCTAGATCTACTTTCTATGTCTTTTGTTACTTTCTTTCCTCCAGTTACCTTATTCTTTTATTAAATCTTTGAAAATCATACATGGTACATACATAGTGGGTCGGGGTTGCATTTAATTATATACAAATTATGACAGATGCGCCCCCCTACATGTGAAGAATTCAAGAAGGGGTTAGCCTGAGAGAATTCTGTAAAGTGAAAAATAATTTTGTGGGAAAATTAGTTGTGGGTATTGAGGGGCTATATACAAGCATTGCTGGTGACATAAAAGTAAGATAGAATGGTGTTGATGATATAGGTTGAGTATAATTAATAGAAATCAAAAATTTTTAATTGTAAGAAATCAATGAATGCTATGGTACATAGTGGGCTAAAAAAGGAAAATGTGCCTAAACGAATTCTACTCGATATAAGAAAGAAGATCGAGGGAGTTCTATTAAGGTTTTTGAAATCAAAATAAAAACAATATAAAAATAGTTGAATGAAATCAAAATTGAATGTTTTTGGTTGAAAAAGAAAAATTATTTTGTTGCATGGTGATAAGGGAAAATGCCTAGTTACTTTTTTTGCTCGAATTTGGAAAAGAATTCGAGGGAATTTCATAAGGTCTTTTGAAATCAAAATAAAATAAAATAAAAGTTTTTTGAGCGAAATCAAAGTTGAGTGCTTGGTTGAATGGCGAAAAAAAAAAGGAAGAATGCCTAACCATATTCTATTCGAGGTTGGGAATGAAATCGAAGGAATTCTATTAGGTCTTTTGAGAAATCAAAAATAAAAATAAAATAAAAGTTTTTTGAGCGAAATCAAAGTTGAGTGCTTGGTTGAATGGTAAAAAAAAAAAGGAAAAATGCCTAACCATATTCTAGCTCGAAATTGGGAATGGAGACCGAGGGAATTCTATTAGGTCTTTTGAGAAATCAAAAATAAAAATAAAATAAAAGTTTTTTGAGCGAAATCAAAGTTGAGTGCTTGGTTGAATGGCGAAAAAAAAAAGGAAGAATGCCTAACCATATTCTATTCGAGGTTGGGAATGAAATCGAAGGAATTCTATTAGGTCTTTTGAGAAATCAAAAATAAAAATAAAATAAAAGTTTTTTGAGCGAAATCAAAGTTGAGTGCTTGGTTGAATGGTAAAAAAAAAAAAGGAAAAATGCCTAACCATATTCTAGCTCGAAATTGGGAATGGAGACCGAGGGAATTCTATTAGGTCTTTTGAGAAATCAAAAATAAAAATAAAATAAAAGTTTTTTGAGCGAAATCAAAGTTGAGTGCTTGGTTGAATGGTAAAAAAAAAAAAGGAAAAATGCCTAACCATATTCTAGCTCGAAATTGGGAATGGAGACCGAGGGAATTTTATTAGGGCTTTTGAGAAATCAACATAAAAATAAGAGTTGAACGAAATCAAAGTTGAGTGCTTGGAAAAAAAGAAAAATGAAAAATAAAAAGGTTTCAACAACAAAGGGTGATTTAATGTTTTTAGTTTAATCGAAAGCCAGTGAGTTTTCGTTGATAATTGAGTTGTGGTAGTTTAAGCTAAGTGGTAAATAGAATGATAATTGATAAATAAAAATGATAATATAAACTAATTGGAAAAAAAGTGATAATTAATGATTAAAATTGATAATAAGTTGGATAAATTGATTAAATATTTACAATTTTAATTGAGAAAAAATAATGAAAATGATTGATATGAAAAATAAGGTGTATTGGTTGGAACCCTTTGGTATCTACATGCCCTGATCTACATGTATTGGTTGCTCCATTTTGCCCTATAAATGTTTTACTTGCTCAATTATGCCCTATAAATTTTTTGTCTCATCTGTAGCGACACTTAGGTGAAAAACGTGATTCTAGCCCTCAAGTGCGTTTATGCTGTGTGTACAGGAGACATGGAAATCTATATAACCTTTATGTGTAATTTTTGTCTTTGTGTGTGTGTTGTGAAAAAATGTTAGAAGTCTGTTGTGTAAGAAATGTGTGAGCTAGTTCTATGTGTTGTCTCGTGGATGTGTAATTGGGTGGTAAAAATCGATATGTAGACTCGAACTGGAATCAAAAATCGGTGGCATAGCGAGGTTCCCAGTTGACCTCAATAGGGGATCTTCTCATTGTAATTAGAGATACGGAAGTGGGGTGTGTCGGGCAAACGAGAGGGAATGAAATTGGAGATCGGACGAAGGCGCTCCGCTTTGTTTACAGAGGTCGAATTTAACCGCCGCGGACTACACTTCCTGTCGTGGTGTTTCAAATTCTCATTTCCTGCCGTCTATTTATTTTGGGGTGTGGCTCGGGGCTTGTTTTTGGAGCGTGATTTCTCCGACATTGTTTGGTCATCTTTTCAGTTACTGCTATCTCTTCGGAGTTTATTTAGATTTTCTGCGAAGATGGTTCCTAAAATTATGAGAAGTTTTATAAATGTTTGTCCACAATGAAGAACTGCTTGTCCACAATGAAAAATTGTTTGTCCAAAATTAAAAACTGCTTGTCCTAAATTAAAAACTACCTCTTGTAGTTCGAAGATTTTCTGAGCGGGCATGGCATAGATAAACAGGTAATTAATGAATAAAATTGGGATACAGTTGTACGGTAGAACTAATAAACAAAGGATAAAAATCAGATGAAAGATAGGATATTGCCCCATGTTCGTCCACATTTTTGTAACTGGGGACTCTGAAATATTTGCTTGAACCTTATGAATTGTAGAATTTGAATGATTGGTAGGTTCGCCGTTCTCCTGTTTGATATCTTTAGGGGGTGGTGTGATATGATTGAGTTGGTTGTCAGGTTTGCAGTTTTTAACATCGGGGAGGAGTGATGTAAATCGTCTTGTTGTAAAAATGGCAGGGTCTAAATGCCTGAAAGGTTCGCTGCTGGTGGGTTTGAACCTTAATGACTCTGTTGGGAATAATTCGGGTGTTAAATGTTTGAAAGGGAACGTGTAATTGGGGTTGTGTTTTATATGATAGGTGCTAACGGCGGGTGGTGATATATAATGGATTTTTTCTGTATACAGTTTAAGTTTGTTGACGTGGATTGTGTCAGTGTCTCTTTGAAGTGGTTGATTTGGTCGATCTATGCGGACCACATTTGGTGAAATAATTTCTAATATTGTGTGAGGTCCTGTGAAATATGGCGCAAGTTTCCCTGTATTTGGGTGGTGATATAATTTTACTAACACTAGATCACCTACTTCGAAATGTGGTTGCTTGTGTCGTTGGTCATAAGTGTTTTTGTCTTGTAAATGTTTGTTTTGTGTGCGTGTGTGTGCAATTTTTCTAGCTTTGTCGATATCTGGGTACGGTGTGTTATGATTAGAGATTTCTGGGGGTAGGATACCAAACATTAAGTATATGGGTGGAAAACCTGTGGTAGAGTGGGGTGTCTTGTTATATATAAGTGTAACCTTCTTGACCAACTTGGTCCATGCGACCTTAGGATTTTCTAGGTGTAATAACCTAAGTTTTCCCGTGAGGGTGGCGTTCAGGCGTTCACATAGACCGTTGGCCTGTGGATTGTTGCTGGTTGTGAGCAATGGGTGAATATTTCTATTAAGTAGGAAACTACGAAATTTGGGTGAAGTGAAGGCAGGGGCTCTATCCGTAAGAAGGCGTTTTGGAGAACCATCCTGGAATACTCGTTTAAGTACCTGCTGGTAGGTGGTGGTACTGGTGGATTTAGATGGAAAAGCCCACGCGTAGCGTGAAAAATGATCGACTACCACATGGAGGTATATCTTGGTGTTGCCATATTTGGCAAATCCTGCTATGGTGTCCAGAGATAAAAGGTCGAAGGGTTCTTTAGATTCCGGAGGTTGACTTAATTCTCCGTAAGTGGGTCCTACTGGACGTTTTGTTAATTGGCAGGTGGGACAGGTCTTAACTTTTTGTTTAATATCTTTTGACATACCTTGCCAGTAATATTGTGTGGAGATAATTCGTGACATTTGGGAAATACCGGGGTGATTGTATTGTGTGTGTACTGTTTGTAAGAGTTGTTGTATGAGTGGTTTTGGAAGTATAATCTTGGTTACACCTTTTCGGGAAACTGTATGTAATCCATTATGATCAATGGTCAAACTAGACTCTTTCGATGGAGGAGGTTGGTGGGTCTTGATAAGGGTGGCGTCCAAGAATCCACAAAACGGGTTACGGGACAAGAGATCTGCTTCATATTGTAGTTTTCCCTTTATGTAGCGGACCTCATATTCGTAACTCGATAGTCGTAAACTCCATCGAAACAGTCTACCGGACGGGTTCTTGATGGTTTTCAACCACTGCAATGCGTGATGGTCAGAAAATATTGTAAACTTTCTGCCCATAAGATAGATGCGAAACTTCTCCACACTCTCAACGATTGCTAAGCACTCAAGTTCAGAGATGGAGTAGTTTTTCTCGTGTGGGCGCAATGTTCGGCTGAAATATTGAACTGGATATACGTTTCCGTCAGGGTGAACTTGTTTGAGAATGCCTGCTATACCGAGGGTGGATGCATCGCAATACACTTGGCATGGCAGACCTTCTTTGTAAAGGTGTAAAATGGGGTGTTGTGTGAGGTTTCCTTTCAGGTCAATGAACGCCTCTTGACAAGCTTCATTCCAGTTCCACACGACGTCCCTTTTGAGGAGATTGTTGAGTGGTGCTCGCAAGCGAGCGTATTCCAGAATGAATTTGTTATAGACGTTCACAGCGCCTAAGAAGGATTGTAGTGTTTTTCGGTTGTGTGGTTGTTTAATGGCGTGGATGATGCCGGTATTGCGTGTAAGTGGTGTAATTGTACCAGCTGTGATGGTGTAACCTAGAAAATTTATGGATTGTTTAAAAAATTCGCATTTTGCGAAGTTAAGTTGTAACTTCTCCGCTTCGCAAAAGGCGAAAAATTGTCGCAGGTGGTTTTGATGTTCCTCCAATGTGTTGGAGTAAATGATGAAATCATCAAAGTAATGTGCCACACAGTCAAGTCCGTGTCTCTGTAGGACCTGACTTATGGCTCGTTCGTAAATCTGAGGACTGGTTTTTAACCCGAAAGGTAATCGAGTGGGTTGGTATAATCCTTCAAAGGTGGCAAATGCTAACAGTGGTCGAGAATCGGGGTGTATTGGGACTTGCCAATACGCAGAGGATATGTCGGCCGTGGAGAAATATTTGGCCTGTGCGAGGCGGTCTAGGATATCCTCGATTCTCGGGAGGGGATGGACATCAGAGCTGAATAGCTCATTCACCTTCCTATAATCGATACAAAACCGTTTGGTCTTGTCGCGCTTAGTGACGAGGGTGACAGGGCTCGAGAAAGGTGAAAAAGATTGCTCTATGATGCCGTTCTCCAGCATTTGTTGTATTTGGTTACGGATTTCTTGTTGGTCACATATCGGAACACGATATGGACGTATGGTGATTATTTTTTCGGAATTCGTGGGTATTTTTACTGGTGGAATCCGTAAGCATGGTACGTTGAATTTGTCCTGTGAAAAAATGTGAGTGTACCTTTGTAGAAGTGTTGTGAACTGTGGTGTATAATGAGTGTTAGGTGTTGTGTTGTAGTATGCATGTGGTAAAGGGTTTTGTTGTGTATTAGTGTGAGTGTCGAGTTCGTTGTGTGGGTTGGTCATGTGAGAGTTGTGCAACGGTGTGTGATCACCTATGTTTTTGGTATGCGAGTTATCCCGCTGTGTGGGTGCGTTTTGGACAGGTTCATAAGTTGAAGTTGTTGTGGTTTGATTATTTGAGGGCATGTAAAAAGGGCAATTGGCTTTAGTGAAAAAGGGGCATGTAGATAAGTGGGGTTTTCTCAATGAATGCACGCAATGGTTGTCATAGGCGGAAAGTTGGGATGTGGGGAAAATTTTTTGTGACATCGCCTGACACTGCCAGTACGTGCATACATTGGACACATGATTAAAATGGTAGGAAAGGGTAGACAATGGGGCGCCCAGCTGGAGTATAGTGCATTTATTAAAATCTATGGTTAATCTGAATTTATGGAGGCTATTGATACTAAGAATTCCAAATGGCAATGGTGCATTCACTACATGGAAATTCTCCTTTCGTGATATTTGTCCTATTGTCAGTGGGATAGATAGTTTACCCATGGTTTTTTGCAAATCCGTTTAGGGTTTGGAGGTGTAGTGAATGTCCCTCAAGGGTTAAATTAGGCAGGTGGGTTTTTAGCATATGATAAATATTATATGGCACTATACTCAGGCTGGCGCCTGTATCAATTAAAAAGGGGCATGATACATTAGGGGTTAGAAAAAGTTTGACAGTCAGTTGGTTTAGGGATCCTACCTCAGTCTCGAAAGGGCTGCCCGGCTGAGGTGTCTCTGGCTTGACTTGGTTGTGATGAAGTCGGAACTGGTGATTTTGGGACCGTTTGCACTGTCCGGACTTTTTCGTGGGTCGTCGGGATTGGTCGACGTCGGCATTCGCTGTGCCAGTGTCTCGCGCCGCAGAACTTGCAATTGGACGGCGGAAGAGGTGCATTCCATGCACCTGGGCGTCGGGATGTGCTGTGGTACGGACCCGACATTGTGGGTGGTTGATCTTCTCTGGATCGCGTTGCCGGTACACTGGGCCCGTGGATCCGTTGTACCAGTCGGAACCATTCTCCTAGGTTCTCGGGAGGTACTACGCGGACTAGGCGCTGGTCGCTGAATGGCAGTCCTTCTGTCAGCGTCTCGAGGATCACCTCTTGTGGAAGTCCTAGTTGCAATCCCATGGCGGTTTTCTCCCGGTAGTAGGTCTCTAAGTTGGCTTGTCCAGTGAGTTTCATGGCGAAATATTTCGCAAAGGACGCTTCGCTTGACTCAGGGTAGAGATCTAGGAGGATTTGTCTCACCTGGAAATAACTCCGGTCGGCCAGCCGAAGTTTCCTGAAGAGCTCCAGGGGTTGTCGCACCAGGTAGTTTGGCAGGCGCAGTAATTTTTCTTGTTCTTCCATGGATGCGTCTTCCATTTTTCGGTCGAACGTCTGGAAAAACTGTGTCGCGCTGTATGTGCCGTCGAAAGGCGAGATTGCCGACTCCGCTCCATCAGAAATTTTTACTCGCGTCAGGAACGTTGACAGCTGGTTGACGGCGTCCGCTAGGGGCGCAGTTGTCTCTCGGCCGGTCATCTCCTGTCCTCCTCCTGCCGGTTCGCTCCCTCTTACTTCTTGCCTTCTTTCCATTGTTTCCGTTGGACCGTCTGACTTTACGCTTATGGGATCCTGATTTAATTCCATCTCACTATCCTGTCGACTTAACCGCTCTGTGGCAATATCGTTGCGGGGTTTCTTGTTGTTGGATGCGAATGGTGAGATTTGGTTGAAGCGCAGCCGTTTGAGTGGAAGTTGCAGCATACAGTTAGGAATAATCAGGACACATGATTGAGTTTGAAAATAAAAGGCAACTGGGTTGGAGGGAAGAAAGCTTGAGAAGAGTTGAGCGATTTGACTTATTAATTAGTTGATCACATGGCGATGATGGGATTTAGATGAAATGAGCGGAGAGAGAGATCTCTAGAGTAGATGTTACCTTGTTGGAAGCGAAGGAGCAACTGTCCGAACTCGGCGAGAGCCACTGAACAACTGTAGGTGTTGTTCCTATGAGAGCGAAAACGTAACTGACCATTCTTGCTTTTCGATTTAACACCAAGACTCAGTTTCTCTCTGATTGGTTGAGAGATGATCACCTGATCTTTCCCTATTGGTTGACCTGTTTAGATGCTATCTTCTGATTGGCCGGCGGCTTCCTTTAGTGTTAGTTACGCCCGGCCTGGGTCAGGAAGTGTCGGGTAGCTTGACGCTTATAACTTCGACGGATATTAGATACGTCCTGTCTTTGCCGGAAATATTGGGTGTTAGCTTTAACATTTATAACTCCTGGTCACTAGATACGTCCTGTTTTTCCAGGAAGTGTTGGTTTAAACTTAGCTCGCAGGGACCTGGGGTCAGAGGTTAACTGCGTCGTTATTAATAAATATGCTCTCCTCTAGATCTACTTTCTATGTCTTTTGTTACTTTCTTTCCTCCAGTTACCTTATTCTTTTATTAAATCTTTGAAAATCATACATGGTACATACATAGTGGGTCGGGGTTGCATTTAATTATATACAAATTATGACATATATTCAAATTATTCTACTTAGCTCACGAACAGCGCCCTCTATCAAGGTTTGGAGCGGGACGTTTCCCAAGAATGACATCCACGGCGCCAATTTATAATTGTAACGAATAGTATTTGAATAAAAACATTTAATCGGGTAAAACCTGGGCGTTGCCCGGGTCATTCGGCTAGTATAATATATAAATTAACAAATCTTTCAGTTTCAATTTTGTTTTTAGTCCTGTTATTTAATAGTATATAATGAATTGTATATAAGTTGCTAAAATGTATTTAGGCACAAGTATCCCAAGCTGGGATAGCGCGTCCGATATGCCAAATATAAAATAAACATAAAAATCTATATTTTTTATTAAAATCGATTCTCTCAGTAGAGAGTGTATGTTTGCTCGAAAAATATTTTTAGCAAATATTTGTTAGGCAAACTTTTACTCTGGTGAAACCCGGGCGAAGCCATGTACATTCGCTAGTTGATCTTAAAAAATAAAGGTCGCCTCTCCCGGCAAAATAAACACTTAAACCAAGCGCCATATTTGGCCGTCTCCCCGAAAATTGATTTATGTTGTTTTTTTTAGAAAATTTATAACAAATGATAATTTTATTATATGACTAGAAATCTTCGACCATGGAAGACATTCCATTTACACTATAAGCCCCCAATTCTAATTTTATCAACCCTTAATACACCTAATAATCTTATTCAATTTGTAAATTGTCAGAAAACCCAACAATACAAAATGAGGAGAATTCTGAAGCAATGAAAGAATTCTATGGTGCAATTGTAACCATCTTTTGACGAACTAATACATTTTATTGTCCTTTATGAAAAGGAACTGCGCAAAGTGCGTTCGGACTTCCTAGGAGATTAAAAAGCTGCAAAAACTTCTTTGAAGCGCCCGAGAGAAAAATCACCAGTAACCACAAAAGAAGCAACGCAATAAACAATCTGAAGCTTCAAACATGGGTAACAAGGTATTCTTTATTAACCAACATTAAAAAAAAAAAGAAACAGGCTGAAAAAAATTATGAACCAGAAACTGTTGATATGGAAATCGAATTCACATTAAAGAAAAATTACAAATCATGAACAAAACTCGAGAAAGCTGAAAAACTTCTTTGAAGCGCCCGAGAGAACCAACGCAAAAACAATCTGGATCTTCAAACACGGGTCAAAAGGTATTCCTCAACCAACATTAAAAAAATAAATATGCTGAAAACATTAAAAACCAGAAACTGTTGATATGGAAATCGAAAAGAAAAATTCCAAATCATGAAGAAAACTAGAAAACTCGAACCCATCAATTGATCTCAACGAAAAATTGGAATAAAGGAATCATAAACCTGGTGATTGGTGTTCAGCATTATTGTCATGCAGTTCAAATTGTTTGTTTTCTACTGGGCCGTGAGCTACTCGATCGTGTTTTATAGGGTGAAGCGACACAACTTTTCATTTAGTGACTGGGGAATCCCGTAGAAATAAAATGCCAAGTTTGTCTTCTCTGCTTAATTCTATGAAAATAAATTTGGCTAAGAAACGTCGTATGTTCGATTGTGAACATTTAAGACTATTCATCATCAAAATTCAAAACTATTATAGACACGTATGATTCTTTTTAAAATAAAACAATTTCAACTGCCCTTACTGGAATGGAATAAACGTGTCTAAAATAGTTTCGAATTTTGATAACAGATGGTGCGCTAATGCATCATAATGTAACTATTCATCATGTTAATCTTTGACAGAATGTCTTTTGTTCCTTTTTAATTTTCGGGCAAGTCATTGAGTTAGCTTTATAGGATTCAAATTTGTATCTGTGACACCGTGGTTTCTTTCTGAGATTGACAGAATCAGTTGTTGAGTCCTCTTCAGCACAGTGCGAACATCTAAGTTTTAATTTGAAGCTTTTTCCGTTGCTTTAAGTATAAGAAATGATTAAGAAGTGCTATATGATATTGTAATGTAGAAAATTATGAAAGACAAACTTCAGATCGCTGAGAAGACCACGAGACTATAGGTGCTGTGATCTACATTTTCCAAGACTGGTTCCAGGATTCCACCGCCGTGTCAAAGTCAAGTCAAATCATGTTGATTTTGTGCTTGCATTGAATAAATTTCCGTGTCATCCTGAAGTTTGTCTTTCCTTGATTTTCTACGTTACAATATTAATGAATTTAATTGAAAAAAAAATCTTTCTTAATTTTTCTCTGAAAATTACAAAGGTTTTTATACATTTAAAATCATGAAAATAAACCCCTATTAGTTTTAAATATGAATTTTTATTGATAAATAAAATAGAATTTGTGTTTGTGAATTGTTAGTTTACGATTTTAACTTAACACGCTTGAATTATTTAGCGAAAAACTGCCAGAATGATTCTAAGGTGTTTCACATATGATCAAATCTATACTTTCGATGTCGTTTTATAATATACTAGCGGACGTACCCGGCTTCGCCCGGGTTTTACCCGAGTAAAGGTTTGCCTAACGAATCTCTAGATAAAGTGAACATTTTTTCCCGGTCCCTTGAAAATACTCGATAAGTTGAATAAAATCAATATTAATTGGTTCCCTCGGTAATTGGAAGTTAAAGGAATAGTATCTTGCCTTGGAATTGTATCATTATTCTTGTCTCAAATAAATTGCCGTGTCATCCTGAATTTTGTCTTTCCTAATTTTCTACATTACAAAATCATCATATGATCATGATAATATTTAGAGCAGATTTTTGAATTATAACAGATAAATTAGAATATTTATCTTGATTATTTTAAAGGGAAAAGTTATTTCAAAAATTTTATTTGCTAGAAACCTTCCCAGTACTATACTAAATAACTTCCCAAAGTTTCATGGTGTTCCAATGAGTGGTTTGGTCAGGCATAAAGGACAAACAGACACACACATACATTCATTTATATACTAGCGGACCCGCCCGGCTTCGCCCGGGTTTTACCCGAGTAAAAGTTTGTCTAACGAATCTCTCGATAAAGTGAACATTTTTTTCCCGGTCCCTTGAAAAATACTCGATAATTTGAATAAAATCAATATTAATTGGTTCCCTCGGTAATTGGAAGTTAAAGGAATAGTATCTTGCCTTGGAATTGTATCATTATTCTTGTATGGATGTACCCGGCTTCGCCCGGGTTTTACCCGAGTAAAGGTTTGTTTAACGAATCTCTCGATAAAGTGAACATTTTTTCCCGGTCCCTTGAAAAATACTCGATAAGTTGAATAAAATCAATATTAATTGGTTCCCTCGGTAATTGGAAGTTAAAGGAATAGTATCTTGCCTTGGAATTGTATCATTATTCTTGTATGGATGTACCCGGCTTCGCCCGGGTTTTACCCGAGTAAAGGTTTGTTTAACGAATCTCTCGATAAAGTGAACATTTTTTCCCGGTCCCTTGAAAAAATACTCGATAAGTAGAATAAAATCAATATTAATTGGTTCCCTCGGTAATTGGAAGTTAAAGGAATAGTATCTTGCCTTTGAATTGTATCATTATTCTTGTCTCAAATAAATTGCCGTGTCATCCTGAATTTTGTCTTTCCTAATTTTCTACATTACAAAATCATCGTATCATCATGATAATATTTAGAGCAGATTGTTGAATTATAACAGATAAATCAGAATAATTATCTTGATTATTTCTAGGCGAAAAGTTATTTCAAAAATTTTATTTGCTAGAAACCTTCCCAGTACTATACTAAATAACTTCCCAAAGTTTCATGGCGATCCAATGAGTGGTTTGGTCAGGCATAAAGGACAAACAAACAGACATACATTCATTTTTATATATATAGATATTAACAGTAATTAAACGTAACAGTAAGAAAATGTTGATTTTAAAATATTTTAATTTTAAAATATTTTAATTTTTTCATATTTTAAATATGTAAATAGAGTCTCTTAAGAAAGACCACCTAAAAACATGAATCAACTTGTTTCTCCTGTTGGTGGTCTCTCATTGAAGATTCTAATTGCTATTAAAGAATCTCTAATAGACCTTTAATAAGAGACTGCCTCTTGGAGAGACGGTGTAGCTACGAAATGGATATTCCCGGCTTCGCCCGGATTTTACCCGAGTAAAGGTTTGTCTAACGAATCTCTCGATAAAGTGAACATTTTTTCCCGGTCCCTTGAAAAATACTCGATAAGTTGAACAAAATCATTATTAATTGGTTCCCTCCGTAATTGGAAGTTAAAGGAATAGTATCTTGCCTTGGAATTGTATCATTATTCTTGTCTCAAATAAATTGCCGTGTCATCCTGAATTTTGTCTTTCCTAATTTTCTACATTACAAAATCATCATATGATCATGATAATATTTAGAGCAGATTTTTGAATTATAACAGATAAATTAGAATATTTATCTTGATTATTTTAAAGGGAAAAGTTATTTCAAAAATTTTATTTGCTAGAAACCTTCCCAGTACTATACTAAATAACTTCCCAAAGTTTCATGGTGTTCCAATGAGTGGTTTGGTCAGGCATAAAGGACAAACAGACACACACATACATTCATTTATATATATATAAATTTACGCATATATAGAGATATATTTACAACCTAGGTTCCTGCAGAACGCCAACTACCCGGGGAGTCCAGCGCACTAGTATAGACTAGTGTTGAGCGTTTTTACTCGTGTCCTGTTTTGATTATTGAGTTGAACCAGTTGACCAGGAAGTTCCATGCTGAGGTTGAGTCTGAAAGTCTGGCCATTGATGTAGGATTGAGGTGGGTCAGTCCAAGCAGGATAGCTGTTTGTATCCTATGTCTCAGGAATACTGGACAGCTGAAGAGATGATCGACTGTCTGTGGATCTTCTGAACAGTGGATGCAGGTAGGGTCTGTTTCGGGATGTACACGTGTAATGTCTGCCAGTACATGGCCATGTCCCGTGTATATATTAATGTAATAAAAGTCTTTTGAATTTGGAATTTATTTTAAAGATTCTGATCTACGTCAAAGTAATTATACATGTGGGGATGGTTACTTGCGTGTTGGTGTGGCTTATGGAAAGGCCGCTGATAAAATTATAATTATTTTTATAAAATGAATTAATTTATTTAAAGCCCAGAAATATATAAAGAGAAAAGAAGTAACGGCCATTGGAAGTAAGCCTTGTTGTTAACGACGCGCCTGGCCAGAGTCCCGGATGCCGCACGCGCATGCGTAGTAAGGTGTTCTCTCAGCTCGTGGTTACCGAGGCCGTCACACTACTGCCCGTATGTTTAGTAAAGCTTTGTCCCAGTTCGCGCTCGCTGAAGCAAAGTGTGGTCGCCACATACATATTTTAATCACAAATGGCTAATAATTCTTATAGTTTAAAATATGGTCCTAATTATTTATTTGGTTAACCCAGGTTCCTGAGACATAGTAGTAACATAAAGTTAACCCAACCTCCTGGAGCGTATCCATATATAGCCAACTACCCAGGCTGTCCTGTGGTTTAGGAGTCTGTCTTGGTAGCCTTAGTGAACCAGTTCACCAAGTGTTTCCAGGCCTTTTTGTTTCTTGGTAGATTCAACAGGGAAGTGTCATTGAATTAGGGCAGAAGTGTAGCCGTCTGGAATCACTGTATTTGAAATGATGGGCAGCTGAAAACTAAGGGATATATATTATGACCTTCAATAATAAAAAAAAGTTCGAAATAATTACATTTGTCATCGAGAATGAAAATAAAAGATGTGAAATGGTCCAATTAAATTTAGAACTTTTAAAATATTAAAATTTAAATAAAACATAGGTGTATATATTTATTGCGATAATAGTTACATCTAAATTCTATATATGTTTAAACCATTTATTATCCATATATCTGGAAGGTGTTCTTTTAAATTTTAGCGTTTTTAAAAAATAAACCCTGATACATATCAAGTATTTGTAGATGTTTTGCGTTTTGCGCTTCATGTAAAGAGAGATATTTATGACCCAGGGAGCACAGAGCGCCAACTACCCGGGAAGTACAGTTAACTAGTGTTGAGCGCTTTTACTCGCGTCCTGTTTTGATTGCTGAGTTGAACCAGTTGATCAGAAAGTTCCATGCTGAGGTTGAGTCTGGAAGGCTGGCCATAGATCTAGGATTGAGGTGGGTCAGTCCAAGCAGGATAGCTCTTTGCATCTTATGTCTTAGGATTGCTGGACAACTGAAGAAAAGATGATCGACTGCCTGTGGATCTTCTGAACAGTGGATGTAGGTAGGGTCTGTTTCGGGATGCCCACGTGTAATGTCTGCCAGTACATGGCCATGGCCCGTGAGGATGGTGGTGGGAACCTCTCCATGGTGGATCTTTGGTAGATATTTGAGGAGATGGCTTGGAGTGGCAGCAAATATCCTGAGGGATCTGGTCGAATGGTTTTCGAATTATCTTCTATAAAGGACTTCGAGTTGCATAGCCAAACTGTCCTTTACAGAGAAGTGTCCTCTAATGGAGAGTTGTTATTTTTTATACACTGCGTGACATTGAAAATGGAACACCAAGAAATAGTGGCCAGAAAATTACGCAAATTTCAGGGTAGACGCGCCTAACCGAGTTATGCAAATGATGTAAAATGCGCAGCTCTCGTGCGCACATGGAGTAAGATATAAGGGAAGGAACTTGCAGAAAGGACAGTATTCGTGTCGTTATTTCTTCAAGGAAAATCATTGTAGAAATTTTGTTCTTGTGTCAAAAGACACGTGTAATAACAGAGAATGCCAGGTCATCGTAAACGGAGGCAGTTCAAGCAGACAGACGCTTTTACGAGGGGCATGGTGATCGGACTGAAAAGGACAGGTTGGTCCATACGTCAAATCGCAGCTGATACACACCTTGGTGCGTCCACGGTGCACCGACTGTGGAGAAGATGGTTGGAACAAGGAAATGTGGCAATTTATAGGAATGTCGGTGCAACCAGAGTGACGTCAGCACGTGTGGATCGGCGTATCCTTCCACAAGCAGTGGCGGCCCCACAAGCCACTTGTACCGCCATCCTGCAACATGTGCAAGACACCCTAGATCATTCCATCTCGACCAGAACCATTTCCCGTCGATTGGTTGCTAATGGCTTGCACTCATGCCGTCCGCTAAGAAGACTGCCATTGACCCCACCGAATAGGCGCCAACGTTTGGAATGGTGCCGGGTTAGATCGACGTGGATGACGGAATGACACAGGGTCGTGTTCTCAGATGAGTCGCGTTTCTGCTTGTCCAGTGATAGTCGCCGTGTACGCGTGTGGCGTCGACGTGGAGAAAGGTCCAATCCGGCAGCAATTGTGGAACGCCCCACCGTGCGACAACGTGGAATCATGGTTTGGGGCGCAATCGCGTATGATTCCAGGTCACCTTTACTTCGTATTCAGGGCACTATGACGGCCCAACGATACGTTGATGATGTACTGCGACTGGTGACACTCCCCTACCTTCAGGGGGTACCCAATGCCCTTTATCAGCAGGATAACGCCCGACCGCACACTGCTCGCATTAGCCAACAAGCTCTGCAAGATGTACAGATGCTTCCCTGGCCACCCTACTCTCCTGATCTCTCACCAATCGAGCACGTCTGGGACATCATTGGACGCCGTTTGAATGCCTTGCCACAGCCGCGTTCAGAAGACGAACTGTGGCAAATGGTTGAGAGGGAATGGAGAGCCATCCCTCAGGACGCCATCCGTACTCTGATTGACTCTCTACCTAGACGTGTTGCTGCGTGCATCGCCGTCCGCGGTGGTCCTACTTGCTACTAAGCCGACGCCGTTCTCGCTCTGTATTATGACTATCATTTTGAAATAAAAATCACTTATTGTTCGTCCCTGTCTCTCTTTGTCTGCCGAGTTTCATCACTTTCTGGCCACCATTTCTTGGTGTTCCATTTTCAATGTTATATGTAAAATCAATAAATGATGTATTGGGAAAGTGTTTGCTGTTTGAAGGTGTCTGCTAGGATGAACATACTTTCAATGAGAGGATAATTTTAGCGGTATAAACTGACCGTTGTTTAGAGGTGTCCGCTAAAGAAGGTTTTATTGTTTATTAAAATATGTATTATAATAAATATATAATAAAATGTATTATAATATTAAAATGTTCAAGTAATATGATGACTTTTCAACTTATATAGAAAAGACATAACAAGGTTCTCCAAATATGTTCGTGCATAATATAAAGGATAATCTACTAAAGAGAACCTATCTTAATCCTTCTAAAAAAATCAAAAATTCCAAAAAATTAAACATTCAAAAAAAAATACATCTTGGTTCGAAAAACAAACGGGGTTTTATTTCTTGATATATATCTTTGATCAGAACCCTTTATCTTTTTAAACTTTCTGATTGTTGAAATATCTCAGACAATAAACACTCCGTTTATTTTTTATCCAAAATATGCCGTTTTTTATTTGAATATAATAGAACTTCTCTGTAAAGGACTCCTAGTTTCATAGCTAAAGTGTCCTTTATGGAAAAGGTGTTCTCTTACCGGAAAGTTTCTAAATAGTAAAAATGGTCATTTTTGCGATGATAACTGTCCTTTATAGAGAGGTGTCTTCTAGCGTGAGTGTCCCCACATTGAGTATGTTCTACTGTATACCTTAATTCGTTGTGCGCTCTTGTCGTAAATTTAAAGAAAAAAAAACGGTTTAAAACAGAAAGGTTGAATCTATATATATATATATATATATATATATATATATATAACTGGCCGAATAACCCGGGCAAAGCCCGGGTTTTACCCAATTAAATGTTTTTATTCAAATACTATTCGTAACAATTATAAATTGGCGCCGTGGATGTCACTCTTGTGAAACGTCCCGCTCCAAACTTTGTGTCTGATAAGCGATATTTTTATAGAGAGATGATCTGGCTTTGTGTCTTCTGATTGAATGAATGTTTTTCTGTTAGAATTTTGTCCCTGCATACTAAAAATAAACTGGCTTCACCCGTGGTCTCTGCTTTTTGGAATTTTTCCCGATATGATTTTGTATATGATAATCAAATATGATATAGCAATATTGTCATAATCATTTTCTGACTAAAAAAAAAAACAACTATCAATGCCCAGAACCTGTCAATTTCAATTTTTCTTGGCTAAAAATCCGATAAATATATCTTTCAGATTTTTCTCTACGTCCTGTTAAAACACGTTTTACATGTACATTAGGTCAACTGATATTATCTCATCTTCACCGCTAGAGGCGCTGCTTGCGAGCGAAACGGCAATTTAGCAACACAATTTGCAAATAACTCGAAGAATATTCGGGGTAGAGGCCTGAAATTTTCACTATAAGTTTTTTCAGATTCTACTCTATATACTGTTAAAAATTTCAGTTAGATTAGTTACGTATTGTGGACGTGTATGGCCGACATAGGAACAAACACACATACATACATACATACATACACTGACCTTTTTATTATATACCGTTTTTTTTTTTCTTCAAATTTATGACAAGAGCACACAACGAATTAAGATATACAGTAGAACCTCAATGAGAGGACACTCACGCTAGAAGATACCTCTCTATAAAGGACAGTTATCATCGCCAAAATTACAATTTTTACTATTTAACAACTCTCCGGTAAGAGAACACCTTTCCATAAAGGACACTTTAGCCATGAAACTAGGATTCCTTTACAAAGAAATTCTAATATATTTAAATAAAAAACGGCATATTTTAGATAAAAAATAAACGGAGTGTTTAATGTCTGAGATATTTCAACAATCAGAAAGTTTAAAAAGATAAAGGGTTCTGATCAAAGAAATATATCAAGAAATAAAATCGCGTTTGTTTTTCGAACCAAGATGTATTTATTATTTGAATGTTTAATTTTTTGGAATTTTTTTGATTTTTTTTAGAAGGATTAAGATAGATTCTCTTTAGTACATTATCCTTTATATTATGCACGAACATATTTGGAGAACCTTGTTATGTCTTTTCTATATAAGTTAAAATGTCATCATATTACTTGAACATTTTAATATTATAATACATTTTATTATATATTTATTATAATACATATTTTAATACAAAGTAAAATCTTCTTTAGCGGACACCTCTAAACAACGGTCAGTTTATACCGCTAAAATTATCCTCTCATTGAAATTATGTTCATCCTAGCAGACACCTTCAAACAGCAAACACTTTCCCAATACATCATTTATTGATTTTAAATATAATAGGCATCCTCGCTAGTGTAGACAATTAAGAAAATTGAAGTTGAACAAATAATATACAGGAGAACCTCCCAGTTTAGCAGACACCCCGCTAGAGGACACCTCTCTACAAAGGACAGTTTTCATTTGAAAAATTACCATTTTTACTATTTAGCAACTCTCCGTTAAGAAGACACCTCTCCTTAAGGGACACTTTGGTGCTGCAATTAGGTGTCCTTTACAGGGAGGTTCTACTGTATTATTAAAAAAAATAAAATTAATTATATTTAACGAGTGTTCATTCTAACCATTTACTCTATGTGTGTTTAAAAAGAGAATATAATACACTAGAATATAATAAAAATATATAATATATAAAATATTTTCAAAAATCTTTCGCATATTTGTAATAAAGAAACATTGCGCAAGGTTTTTTAAAAAAATCATAAAAATAAATCGTAATGTTCGTATATCCAGATATAATAAACTCACATTTTTTTAGTTTTAACATATAAAAAATAACAACTCTCCGTTAGAGGACACTTCTCTGTAAAGGACAGTTTGGCTATGCAACTTGAAGTCCTTTATAGAAGATAATTCGAAGACCATTCGACCAGATCCTCAGAATATTTGCTGCCACTCCAAGCCATCTCCTCAAATTTCTACCAAAAATCCACCATGGAGAGGCCCCCATCACCATCTTCACGGGCCATGGCCATGTACTGGCAGACATTACACGTGTGTATCCCGAAACAGACCCTACCTGCATCCACTGTTCTGAAGATCCACAGGCAGTCGATCATCTTCTCTTCAGCTGTCCAGCATTCCTAAGACATAGGATGCAAACAGCTATCCTGCTTGGACTGACCCACCTCAATCCTAGATCTATGGCCATCCTTCCAGACTCAATCTCAGTATGGAACTTCCTGTTCAACTGGTTCAACTCAGTAATCAAAACAGGACACGAGTAAAAGCGCTCAACACTAGTCCATACTAGTGAGCTGGACTCCCCGGGTAGTTGGCGTTCTGCAGGAACCTAGGTTATAATTATCTTTCTATATATGCGTAAATATATTATAAAATGACATAGAGAGTATAGATATATGATGATATGTGAAACACTTTAGAATCATTCTGGCAGTTTTTCGCTAAATAATCCTCAAGAGTGTTAGTTAAAATCGTACACTTCCAACAAACGCAAACACAAATTATATTTATATCAATAAAATTTTATATTTAAAACTAATTGGGGTTTATTTTCATGATTTTAAATGTTTAAAAAACCTTTGTAATTTTCAGAGAAAATTTAAGATTTTTTTTTCAATTAAATTCATTAATATCTTATATTACTTCTTAATCATTTTTATACTTAAAGCAACGGAAAAAGCTTCAAAGAAAAGCTTAGATGTTCGCACTTTGCTGAAGAGGATTCAACAACTGATTCTGTCAATCTCAGAAAGAAACCACGGTGTCACAGATACAAATTTGAATCCTATAAAGCTAACTCAATGACTTGCCCGAAAATTAAAAAAGGAACAAAAGACATTCTGTCAAAGATTAACATGATGAATAGTTATATTATGATGCATTAGCGCACCATCTGTTATCAAAATTCGAAACTATTATAGACACGTTTTTTCCATTGAGTAAGGGCAGTTGAAATTGTTTTATTTTGAAAAGAATCATACGCGTTTATAATAGTTTCGAATTTTGATGATGAATAGTCTTGAATGTTCACAATCGAACATACGACGTTTCTTAGCCAAATTTATTTTCATAGAATTAAGCAGAGAAGACAACGGGAATTCCCAGTCACTAGAGGAAAAGTTGTGTCGCTTCACCCTATAAAACACGATCGAGTAGATCACGGCCCAGTAGAAAACAAACAATTTGAACTGCATGACAATAATGCTGAACACCAATCACCAGGTTTTTGATTCCATTATTCCAATTTTTCGTTGAGATCTTTTGATGGGTTCGAGTTTTCTAGTTTTGTTCATGATTTGGAATTTTTCTTTTCGATTTCCATATCAACAGTTTCTGGTTTTTAATGTTTTCAGCATATTTCTTTTTTTAATGTTGGTTGAGGAATACCTTGTGACCCGTGTTTGAAGATCCAGATTGTTTTTGCGTTGGTTCTCTAGTGCGCTTCAAAGAAGTTTTTCAGCTTTCTCGAGTTTGTTCATGATTTGGAATTTTTCTTTGATGTGAATTCGATTTCCATATCAACAGTTTCTGGTTCTCAATGTTTTCAGCGTGTTTATTTTTTTTTAAATGTTGGTTAAGGAATACCTTGTCACCCGTGTTTGAAGTTTCAGATTGTTTTTGCGTTGGTTCTCTCGGGCGCTTCAAAGAAGTTTTTCAGCTTTCTCGAGTTTTGTTCATGATTTGGAATTTTCTTTGATGTGAATTCGATTTTCTCATATCAACAGTTTCTGGTTCATAATGTTTTCAGCCTGTTTCTTTTATTTTAAAATCTTGGTTAAAGAATACCTTGTGACACGTGTTTGAAGCTTCAGATTGTTTATTGCGTTGCTTCTTTTGTGGTTACTGGTGATTTTTCTCTCGGGCGCTTCAAAGAAGTTTTTGCTGATTTTTAATCTCCTAGGAAGTCCGAACGCACTTTGCGCAGTTCCTTTTCATAAAGGACAATAAAATGTATTAGTTCGTCAAAAGGTGGTTACAATTGCACCATAGAATTTTTTCATTGCTTCAGAATTCTCCTCATTTTGTATTGTTGGATTTTCTGACAATTTCCAAATTGAATAAGATTATTAGGGGTATTAGAGAGGTTCATAAAATTAGAATTGGGGGCTTATAGTGTAAATGGAATGTCTTCCATATGGTCGAAGATTTCTAGTCAAAAAATAAAATTGTCATTTGTTATAAATTTTCTAAAAAAACAACATAAATCAATTTTCGGGGAGACGGCCAAATAAGGCGTTTAGTTTAATTGTTTATTTTGCCGGGAGAGGCGACCTTTATTTTTTAGATCAACTAGCGAATGTACACGGCTTCGCCCGGGTTTCACCGGAGTGAAAGTTTGCCTAACAAATATTTGCTAAAAATATTTTTAGAGCAAACATACACTCTCTACTGAGAGAATCGATTTTAAATAAAAAAAATATATTTTTATGTTTATTTTATTTGACATATCGGACGCGATATCCCAGCTTGGGATACTTGCGCCTAAATGCATTTTAGCAACTTATATACAATTCATTATATGCAATTCAATAACAGGAATAAAAACAAAATTAAAACTGAGATCTTCTCTTCAGCTGTCCAGCATTCCTGAGACATAGAATATAAACAGCTATCCTGCTTGGACTGACCCACCTCAATCCTAGATCTATGGCCAGACTTCCAGACTCAACCTCAACATGGAACTTTCGGTCAACTGGTTCAACTCAGCAATCAAAACAGGACGCGAGTAAAAACGCTCAACACTAGTCCATACTGGTGAGCTGGACTCCTCGGGTAGTTGGCGTTCTGCACTCCCTGAGTTATAAATATCTCTCTTGAATGTTTGCTCTAAAAATATTTTTTCGAATTTTATAAAGATATAGATATATATACATGTTTGAAAATGGCATATCCTGACCAGGAGCACATGTGCTTTACAGAAGGCAGAGCGCCATCTGGTGGAACAGAAATCAACTAAACATTGATTTAGCCTGTTTCCTGATATTTGGCCAACCCAATTTCTTGATAAATCAAGAAAAGCCATCCACGAACGCGTTTCGCGCTTTTTGGCGCTCGTCAGCGTGGAGTAGGCTGAACCACTGCGACCAATAAATATTTTTCGGTCCCATTGGCTTCCCGAAAACCCAAGAAATGGGTATTTAAGGCCAAACTTGCGTAAATACGCTTAGCACATTAAAAAACGAAAGAAAATAATAAAAGTTAAAAAGATCATGTGTTGAAATCAATATTAAAAATGGCATATCCTGAACAGGAGCACATGTGCTTTACCGAAGGCAGAGCGCCATCTGGTGGAACAGAAATCAACTAAACATTGATTTAGCCTGTTCCCTGATATTTGGCCAACTCAATTTCTTGATAAATCAATGTGCTAAGCGTATTTACGCAAGTTCGACCTTAAATACCCATCTCTTGGTTTTTCGGGAAGCCACTGCGACCAAAAAATCTTTTTTGGTGGCAGTGGTTCAGCCTACTCCACGCTGACGAGCGCCAAAAAGCGCGAAACGCGTTCGTGTATGACTTTTCTTGATTTATCAAGAAATTGGGTTGGCCAAATATCAGGGAACAGGCTAAATCATTACATTCATTTTTATATATTTATAATATAATATATACTACACTTTGATCATAACTAAAAGGCCGAGAAATAATATTTTACATATAGAGATGATCTGGCTTCGTGTGTCTTCTGCTCGAATAAATGTTTTACTGTTAGAATTTTGTTCCTACCTATTAAAAATGATGGTCTGGCTTCGTAGGTGGTCTGCTTTAAGGGGTTTTCCCGAAAGTCTTTTGTTTCCGACAATCAAACATGATACAGCAATATTGCCATCATCATTTTCTGACTGAAAATAACTATTTTTGCCCAATTACACTTGATCAATTTTTATTTTTATTGGCTAAAAATGCGCCAATAAACTCTTCTAGATTTTCTCTATGCCCTTTTCAAAATTAAACAAGATTATAGGTACTTATGGAGGACATGTATAGCCGACCAACATATATATATACAATCTGCACCATGCTGACGAGGGCCAACAGCCCGAAATGCGTTCGTGGTTGACTTATCTTGATTTACCACAAGAAATTGGCTTGGCCAAATATCACGGAACAAGTAAAATAAACGTTTAGTTTAATTTTGTTCCACTAGATGGCGCTCTGCTATCTAGAAATGCTCAGGTGAGCACGGCCAGGATATGCCTTTTTTGTTTTTAATATATATATATGTCGTAGCTAAATGAAGAGGCGCAGCCGTTATGCCTAGCGAACAGCGCACCCGCGATGTCTGCCACCTTTATTTTTTGTCCAGCTTTTATACATGGATGAATTTACATATTTACATTTTAACACAAGCGTAACATATTTACATACTTATTTTGACGAAAATAAATTATATCTCTTGTCATTAACTATACAAAGTATGACATATATATATATTTCATTCTGTTACCAGATGGGAGAAGAACCTACAGGACATGCAACAACTGTCCTGGTGTGGAACTAACACCTACCCACATATTGTCATGTCCAGCAATGGCCGCAGCCTTGCAGAAAATTGACATAGACCCAGAACAGCAGATTTACACACCCAAGTTGAGGACATTGTGACTGCTGTGATAGAGATGCATGGGCACATCTGAGGCTCTTCATTGGACACGACAACAGCAATAACATTTTTTTACCAAGGTTTATTTAAAAGACTAATTGTATACTCGATTGATATAATATAAAAATAACAATATTTTAGTCAAAATATAAAAAAGCTTGAAGTAAATTTTATTTAAAATTGAACAATATTTATATACAAATCAAAATGAAGATATATACAACGAAACATAAATATTTTTAGACGTGTTCCATTATATTCCCTTCGGTAAGTTTTTCACTAATTTTAGATTGAATCACGTTTGGTAATTTACTAAATATTTGCCTGACCCTGTAATTCCAATTCCATAGGAGATTTCCTCTCTCTAAGTCTTTGTTGAATCTATTTATAATGAAATCACCATATATTGGAAAATTTTCTTTGTACCAATATATATTCATATCCTCTATTTTTCTTATCTCAGCGTTGAATAGAAGATACGCTCGTTTATTGGGGTCACGTTGAATTAAGTATTGATGTAAGGTAACGGAAGATTTGCCAAGAAAATACTTTTGAATATTAACTACTTCATCCTTACACCTATCCCACCATTTTGATTTAAATCTTGTTGAGGTAATAGACCGAGGTGGTTCTGCTTCATGGTGTTGAAAAAGGAACATTTTTACCACAACTTTTATTAAACTTTGCATTAAAACTACAGGCCGTAATAAATCTAAAATTTTAATAAATTGTTCAGTATCAATATCTGTGTTTTCCATACATAACTCAGAAAAATCTTTCATATTATTATAAGAATGTTTTCTTGAATTAGAATCATAGAGAATTCTTGAAAATAGAATATAAATTGGAGTATTTTGATGAACATTCTTTGTATGCATCTCAGCCCCTGACTTAATAAGTATGAATACAAGTTTTATATTCACTTTTTGAGCTGCTATAGATAAACCAGTATTTTTACGATTATCCATAACATTAACATTAATACCTAATTCTATTAAAGTTTTAACTATTTTTATATTTTCATTTAAACATGCATAAATAAGAGCTGAACAGCCGTTAAAGTCGAGTTGATGAATATTTGCCCCTTCTTTAAGTAATTCGTAAAATAGATCCTCGTTATTGCAGCTAATTGAACTCAATAAACATGTCATACCATACATATCTTTTGCTTCTATATCCGCACCAGCTTCTAACAATAACTTTACATTTGTATATTGGCCTTGACTTGCATGAATTAAAGCTGTTTTCCCTTTTGCATCACTTACATGCACATCTGCCCCTAATTTTATTAACATTTTAAAAAGAAACTTATTATTAGTAATGGCTGCCAACATCAATGGAGTTTGTTTATTTTTATCTTCCGCATTTATATCTGCCCCATTTTCAATCAATATTTTAAAGATATGTTTCAATTTTTTAATTTTAATTACATGATGTAAACAAGTAATATTTTCAAAGTATTTGAGATTAACATTGGCACCCATTTCTATTAAGAATTTAATTATTTCTATTTGATAATTATCAATGGCATAGAATAATTCTGTTATTCCAAAAGAATTTCTATTGTTTATATCAACTCCAGCGGCTAATAAATCTTTTGCTAATTCGAAATTTTTCGTAACCATTGCAGCACGGAATGGCGTAGTTCCAGTGAAAGACGGTTGATTTATATTTGCTCCAACACTTAAAAGATATTTACATATATTCCTTCTGTTGAGAAAAGCAGCAATATGTAAAGCTGTTTCACCATCAGAATTACTTATATTAACATTTGCCCCAAATTTTATAAGATATTTACATACCTCTAAATTATCTTTATCAACAGCCTCATGTAAAAGAAATCCCTCTTTTTCACTTTCTCTGTTGATATCACCACCATTCTCAATATATCTTTTGACTTTCTCAAAAAAAGACATGGTCGCTTCTTTATGGCCATTCATTTTTGTTTTCTCTCAATTAAAACAAAAAAAACATAAAATAATTTTGTAAAAAGTATAGCCAATTATTTCTGACTTTAGACTTTTTTTTATTTGATATGTAAATATATATATATATAATTTCAAAATTGAGTATTCTTTAGAGAGATATATTTATAACCTAAGTTCCTGGAGCGCCAACTACCCGGTGAAGAGTATTCTTTAGAAATTTATCAGTTTCTTTCTAAAATTGAATATTTATTTTTTTACTCTGGTCAATATTCAATGAATAAAAATTCAATTTTTATAATCCCCATATATGAAAATTCAAAACTATTTTGATTATTTTGAAAATCAAACAATATCTACTGCCCTTACTGCAATGGAAAAATTTATGGGAGAGCCTTTTTATATATATTCATTTTTCTATTGCAGTTACCCTGTTTTATCGTCTATTTATAGATATTTGACTCAAATGGGACATATTTATTGACGTGACAACGTCTTAAATTAGGTTGCGGCTGGGAGTCACTTATGAAAAAGTGTAACGCCCGGTAACGTTACGATGAGTCATCGAACGAGAGTGCTGCGCGCGCAGCGCTAGAAAATTAGGCGCATTGAATCGGCGCATGCTTGTCTCTGTCTTTGTCTTTCTCGAACGTTCTTGGCGTTGGAAAAACAAGAAAGCGTCATAATACAAGTTCACACGTGTGGTTAAAGTATCGTCAGCTGTGTCTGTAGTGAAAATGTGGAGTACTTAGATTCGTCATTTACAACAACTACAACAATAAAGGTAAATAATTGTACACTGATATTTCATTATCGTAAACTATGATTGATTGATTAATTGTTAGATTGACACAAAAGTTGAGAAACTGAGTTTATAGGTTATGTCATACTATTGATAAATGTTGATAGTGTTAAGTAAATTATTAGTTTAAAATTAATTAATTAATTAATTATTATTTTACAAATTTTAAATAGTTTCAAATTTATTTAGCAAAAATTTGAACCTTCGATCTGAATAAATGTTTTGATTTTCGAATTGATTCTTTAAAATTACAAATATTAAGAAAAAGTGGCAGATATAAGAAAACTTTATTTAAACTGTGTTGAGCAAGAATTTTAACATCTAATTTAAGTAAATGTTTTAATTTTCAACTTCATCATTTACAATTACAAATTTTATTTAATTTCAAATTTATTTAGCAAAAATTTGAACCTTCGATCTGAATAAGTGTTTTGATTTTCAAATACCAACGCGGCTGGTGGAGTGGCGATCTATCGTAAATTATCATCGACATCTACGGCGGAAGTGTTCCAAGTTGCGATTACAGACGTAACTCGTGTCATTAAAACCAAGGGTGACATGTGCATGACTGAAGTTACTTGCTTCGCCGCTAATACTAGCTTCAAGTTTATACTCGGTGCTGTATATATTCATCCAGGAGCTAGTATGCAGGATATTGGAATGTTACTATGGCAAGGACTCGGTCCGTACATTCACAACAGCCAGTACGTGCCACCGTTCGTGCAAATTGATTCTAGTATACCGATTCTTCTGTGTGGTGATTTTAACAAAAACGTAAAGCCTGACAACTCGTTTCTTAAATTCATGAAAAATACGTATAATCTTGATTGCGTATCAAACGTTTCTAAGTCAACTACGTTAAAAGGAACAACTATCGACTTGACTTTCGCAAGACACATTACAGCAGAAACACTTCCTTTGATTTCATATTTCTCCTATCATCGTCCTATCCTCAACAAAATCACTCAAATAGGAATTAGTTAAGTTTAAGTTTACATGTACAATGTTTTAGTAAACAAAATATATTTCTATAGTTAAAATTTGTGCAATTCTTATTTTCATTCAATTCCTTGTTCCTATTGTGCAATTTAATTATATTCATATCAATAAATATTCTACCGTTGTCACGTAAAATCTTCGCCCGTAAAACCGACTTTACAGGCAACCATTTTTTTTTAAATTAAAATATGACCTATTTATGAAATACCCTAAAAAATAGAATTGTCATCGTGAATAAGCAAATTTAAATAAAAAATCTGAAAAGTAAAAAATAAATTATATCATTTTCATATGAATTAAATAAAATTGAGGGGATTAAACTCGAGGAGAATATATTAAAGAATCTTGACGCATTCTGAAATTTCTTTAAAGTTATGAGGATATTTAATGATAATGAACTTAAAGCCATCAGCATTGTATTTAATTATCATTATATAATTTATACCCTTCAAAGCTGCTTCTCCAGTCAAGAACCTCTCCTCAAGAGCATTGCTAAGTCTGTAAACTGACTCCCAGCCAACAGCTCAGTCACAGTGCAATGGCCTCCAGCTCACGTTGCAATTCCTGGTAATGAGCTGGCAGACTCTCTGGCAAAGGCTGGAGCTCTTGGCCTATCTGAAGCAAGATAATCTACCACCCTACTAGGCGAAAGAGACCTCCTCCGTACCATCAAAACCCAATGCCTGCAGGAATGGAAATCTAATGCTGCACATGACTGGTACAGAGCAGGAGGGAGAAGCACTGGTTCTGTCCTCCCAAGAGAACGACAGGCTTTGATTTCCAGACTTAAGTCTGGTCATCTACGGACAATGACTTTCCAGAATGGTTGCAGGGTTTTCCCACTATGTACTAAGTGCAATTCTCAGCCTGCAACCCCAAGACATATTATTGACTGTATTGACTCATCCATTGATGAGCTCTACTCTTCCCCGGCAGAAACCATCAAAAATCTCAAGCTTTACAAGCTTGATACCTTAGTGTTATTGAGTGGAGATAAGAAAGAAGAAGAAAAATAGCATTGTACTTAATATCCATTAAATTTGAAATTGAATATACTTTTAACAAAATAAATGATTATTATACCTTGATAAAGGCGTTCACCCAACTGAAATATTGGTAAAATAAATGTTATTTTGAACCAATATATGCCTTTTTATTTAAAGAAATAAATAATAAAACTACTGAATGTATATTTTAAAATATAAATTAGTGTTTGTTTTTTAATACTATTATCCACTGAAACTAATGAAAAATTAGTCTCATTAGGATTTTAATTAATATATATATCTCTATATATATATAAATGAATGTTTGCATGTCTGCCTGTTTGTATGTCCGGTATACAAATTCGCAGTAGTTAACTAATTCAAACCAAAATTTCCATACATAGGTAAAAAAATACGGGGAAGACGATAGGCTATTTTTAAAAATATATAAATCAATTATTAAAACTATATATTTTTAGTCAGAAAATGATGATGACGATATTGCTGTATCATGTTTGATTATTAGATACATAATTATATCGGGAAAAATTCCAAAAAGCAGAGACCACGGGTGAAACCAGTTCATTATTTTGTACGCAGGAACAAAATTCTAACAGAAAAACATTCATTCGAGCAGAAAACAAAAGCCAGATCATCTTACTATAAAAATATCGCTTCTCAGACACAAAGTTTGGAGCGGGACGTTGCACAAAAGTGACATCCACGGTGCCAATTTATAATTGTAACGAATATTATTTGAATAAAAACATTTAATCAAGTAAAACCCGGGCGTTGCCTGGGTCATTCGGCTAGTATATATATAAATGAATCTTTAAATAAAAAGGCATATATTGGATCAAAATATAATTTATTTTACCAATATTTCAGTTGGCTGAACGCCAACCTTTATCAAGGTATTACAAAGGTTATTACAAGGTTTTACAAAATTTATTTTGTCCATAATATAATTTTATATATCAATTTTTTTTCTCCCCATTCTATATAAGCAAAAATATTTTAAAACTTATTTCTATTGACGTTATGTGGCGCTGAGTTTGTTGTTGACACACTTTAAAATGTTTTAATACCTTGATAAAGGTTGGCGTTCAGCCAACTGAAATATGGGTAAAATAAATGATATTTTGATCCAATATATGTATTTTTATTTAATGATTTATTTATGGATTTCTCTTTTTTTAAAATATATATATATAAATGGATGTGTGTCTGTCTGTACTCGATAGATTCAAAACCATACATCCAATCGCCGTGAAAATTTAGGGGGTTATTAGCTATATCCCCGGGAAGGTTTTTGAAAATTATGTTAAACATTATATCGTGGTGTGTAATTTACTTGTGGTAAATTAAAAAAATCATTAATAATTGAAATTTCGCTTTCTCCTTGATCAACTACCATCATTGTTTAACATCACCTTGTGATTTCTTCTATCTACTTATGTTGTTGCTTATTTGTTTAATGGATATGTTTATTCAATGCTCTTTTTCTTAATTGTTTATTTTATTTTTGATAATTCTGGTACCTACTCTACTACAATTATTGTAAATAGTTTCACGCGCAATTATCCAGATCGGATATATAGCGTGTCTTATTTGCAACTGGTAAATAAATAAATGTAACTAGGATTCTTGAAGCCATGTACTAAAGTCGCCAAATATCCAGGCTGGTCTTTAGACTTCATGTCTAATGGTGGAGTTTACTGTACTTGGTTCTGTACAGGGGTAAATATACTTATTCCTAGGAGGATGGTGGCTGTTTGTGAAACCCCCTTGTAGTTCACTCTATCTCTTGAGGTAACCAGAATTCCTGGAGCCACCACGTACACCAACTATCCGGGTTGACATGTCTAATGGTGGAGTTTATCAGATGTACTGTACTTGGTTCTGTACAGAGGTAAATATACTTATTCCTAGAAGGATGGTGGCTGTTTGTGAAACCTCCTTGTAGTTCTCTCTCTATCTCTTGATGTAGCCCGGATTCCTGGAGCCACCACGTACTAAAGTCACCAACTATCCGGGTTGACATATCTAATGGTGGAGTTTATCAGATGTACTGTACTTGCTTCTGTACAGGGGTAAATATACTTATTCCTAGGAGGATGGTGGCTGTTTGTGAAACCTCCTTGTAGTTCTCTCTATCTCTTGAGGTAACCAGGATTCCTGGAGCCACCACGTACACCAACTATCCGGGTTGACATGTCTAATGGTGGAGTTTATCAGATGTGCTGTATTTGCTTCTGTACAGGGGTAAATATACTTATTCCTAGGAGGATGGTGGCTGTTTGTGAAACCTCCTTGTAGTTCTCTCTATCTCTTGAGGTAACCAGGATTCCTGGAGCCACCACGTACACCAACTATCCGGGTTGACATGTCTAATGGTGGAGTTTATCAGATGTACTGTACTTGGTTCTGTACAGGGGTAAATATACTTATTCCTAGGAGGATGGTGGCTGTTTGTGAAACCTCCTTGTAGTTCTCTCTCTATCTCTTGAGGTAACCAGGATTCCTGGAGCCACCACGTACGAAAGTCACCAACTATCCGGGTTGACATATCTAATGGTGGAGTTTATCAGATGTGCTGTATTTGCTTCTGTACAGGGGTAAATATACTTATTCCCAGGAGGATGGTGGCTGTTTGTGGAACCTCCTTGTAGTTCTCTCTATCTCTTGAGGTAACCAGGATTTCTGGAGCCACCACGTACACCAACTATCTGGGTTGACATATCTAATGGTGGAGTTTATCAGATGTACTGTACTTGGTTCTGTACAGGGGTAAATATACTTATTCCTAGGAGGATGGTGGCTGTTTGTGGAACCTCCTTGTAGTTCTCTCTATCTCTTGAGGTAACCAGGATTCCTGGAGCCACCACGTACACCAACTATCCGGGTTGACATGTCTAATGGTGGAGTTTATCAGATGTACTGTACTTGGTTCTGTACAGAGGTAAATATACTTATTCCTAGGAGGATGGTGGCTGTTTGTGAAACCTCCTTGTAGTTCTCTCTCTTTCTCTTGAGGTAACCAGGATTCCTGGAGCCACCACGTACGAAAGTCACCAACTATACGAGTTGACATATCTAATGGTGGAGTTTATCAGATGTACTGTACTTGGTTCTGTACAGAGGTAAATATACTTATTCCTAGGAGCGTGGTGGATGTTTGTGAAACACACCTCCTTGTAGTTCTCTATCTCTTGAGGTAACCAGGATTCCTGGAGCCACCACGTACGAAAGTCACCAACTATACGGGTTGACATATCTAATGGTGGAGTTTATCAGATGTACTGTACTTGGTTCTGTACAGAGGTAAATATACTTATTCCCAGGAGCGTGGTGGATGTTTGTGAAACACACCTCCTTGTAGTTCTCTATCTCTTGAGGTAACCAGGATTCCTGGAGCCACCACGTACACCAACTATCCTGGTTGACATGTCTTATGGTGGAATTTATCAGATGTACTGTACTTGGTTCTGTACAGGGGTAAATATACTTATTCCTTGGAGGATGGCTGTTTTTCAAACCTCCTTGTAGTTCTCTGTCTCTCTTGAGGTAACCAGGATTCCTGGAGTCACCACGTATTAAAGTCACCAACTATACGGGTTGACATATCTAATGGTGGAGTTTATCAGATGTACTGTACTTGGTTCTGTACAGAGGTAAATATACTTATTCCTAGGAGCGTGGTGGATGTTTGTGAAACACACCTCCTTGTAGTTCTCTATCTCTTGAGGTAACCAGGATTCCTGGAGCCACCACGTACACCAACTATCCTGGTTGACATGTCTTATGGTGGAATTTATCAGATGTACTGTACTTGGTTCTGTACAGGGGTAAATATACTTATTCCTAGGAGGATGGCTGTTTTTCAAACCTCCTTGTAGTTCTCTGTCTCTCTTGAGGTAACCAGGATTCCTGGAGTCACCACGTATTAAAGTCACCAACTATACGGGTTGACATATCTAATGGTGGAGTTTATCAGATGTACTGTACTTGGTTCTGTACAGAGGTAAATATACTTATTCCTAGGAGCGTGGTGGATGTTTGTGAAACCTCCTTGTAGTTCTCTCTCTATCTCTTGAGGTAACCAGGATTCCTGGAGCCACCACGTACACCAACTATCCTGGTTGACATGTCTTATGGTGGAATTTATCAGATGTACTGTACTTGGTTCTGTACAGGGGTAAATATACTTATTCCTAGGAGGATGGCTGTTTGTAAAACCTCCTTGTAGTTCTCTGTCTCTCTTGAGGTAACCAGGATTCCTGGAGTCACCACGTATTAAAGTCACCAACTATACGGGTTGACATATCTAATGGTGGAGTTTATCAGATGTACTGTACTTGGTTCTGTACAGAGGTAAATATACTTATTCCTAGGAGCGTGGTGGATGTTTGTGAAACCTCCTTGTAGTTCTCTCTCTATCTCTTGAGGTAACCAGGATTCCTGGAGCCACCACGTACACCAACTATCCGGGTTGACATGTCTAATGGTGGAGTTTATCAGATGTCTCCAGGCTGATTTGTACTTGTGAATATTCTGGGGAATGAGATATTTAATGATTCTTTTGTTATCGGAGAAAGATACCCTGATTATTGATTTGGTGATGGATAGTAAATAATTTATCTTAGTAGTGCTAAAACCCTTACTCTGATTTCAAAAAACAATTTTCAAAAACCTTCCCAGAGATATAGCTAATAATTCCTCAAATTTTCATGACGATTGGATGTATGGTTTTTAATTCTATCGAGTACAAACAGACACACATTCATCTATATATACAGTTAAACCTGTCTAAAGAGCCCCCTCTAAATAAGGCCTCTCGCTCTATAGCGCCCAATTTTAAATTCATAGTACGATGCGAGATTTACATTAAAAGTGACCTGTCTATAGCAACCCCTCTCTATAGCACTCTATTCTGGTGAGTCACAAGAGGGAACGCTATAGACAGGTTTAACTGTATATATAGATATTAATTAGAATCCTAATGATAATACTTTTTCAGTTGTTCAAGCGGATAATACTATTAAAAAACAAACACAAATATATATTTAAAGGAATACATTTAGTAGTTTTATGTTTTATTTCGTTAAAAGTATATAAATTTAAATTTAATTGGTATTAAATACAGTTAAACCTGTCTATAACGCCACCTCTTGGGACTCACCAAAATAGGGTGCTATAGAGAGGGGGTGCTATAGACAGGTCACTTTTAATGTAAAATGTTTGCATTTTAATGTTTAAAATCGGGCGCTATAGAGAGGAAGGCACTATGTAGAGGGGGCGCTATAGACAGGTTTAACTGTACAATGCTGATGGTTTTAAATTCAACAACAACAACAGAAAAGCTTTTATTAGAGCCCATTGCCCTGTATGGATTCGCCATACAATAACAAAACAATACGGTAATTTTTCCTCCCTGTCCCCATGTGCACGTGAGCCTTTGTTTGAAAAGGGATTTATTTACACATCTCTTCTAAAACTTTCCTCACTACCTCTTTTGCGTATGAATCTATTTACAATTGATCTGTAGAAATTATAGAGTTCTATTGCTATATTTTTTTTTCTGAAATAGTTCTCAGCGTCTGCAGTGGGTTACTAAATCTCCAGAAGGTGTTTTTAAGAGTTTTTCCTCTTTCTTCACCTAAATATTTGTTTTCTATGATATAGTGGGAGATTTCATCAGATATCATATTTCCACAAATCTTACAGTAAATGTTTTCCTTTTGTTTCAAATTCATTTTCATTAAATATTGTGACGGTGTTTTGACCCACCGCTAATTTTGAACAGCCCTTTCAACCGCGACCACCTCGGCCGGCCGGGTACGCCAAGTCGGCGCATGCGCGGCGGCGGTGGCGTGGTAAGCACGGGAGAGGATACCATTGTTTTTGACGCCTCTAACAACCAACTGCCATTTTCATCCTCACATTTCATCAAACCTTCTTAAACTCTTCTTTACTAGATATTAGTTTGTAACAATAATAATCACTAATAATTAACATTGATATTTATTTTTATATTATATCTGTAATAATTAAAATACATTGGAATGAATAATTGAATTATTTCTTGAAAACCAGACGAACCACCACAATATCATCATAGCTTTAAAGAAATTTTAAAATGGGTCAAGATTCTGGTGGAGTGAATGTCTGGCCAAAAACACAGTTTTAACAAATTTGATTATTTACTTTGATGATTATTATTCTTAACTAGCACAGAATGACCTGAGCATTGCCCGGGAATTACCTCGAGTGAAGTTTTACATGAATGTATATGTTTTGAAAATAGAGCAATCCATAAATAAATCTTTAATTAAAAAGCATATATTGGATCAAAATATCATTTATTTTACCAATATTTCAGTTGGCTGAACGCCAACCTTTCTCAAGGTTTTATAACATTTTAAAGGGTTTTTTATTTTAAATGTTATAACACCTTGATAAAGGTTAGCGTTCAGCCAACTGAAATATTGGTAAAATAAATGATATTTTGATCCAATATACAGTGGACCCTCGGTTTGCGAGCATAATCCGTTCCAGAGCCATGCTCGTACTCCAAAACGCTCGTAGTGCGAAACTAATTTCTTATTTTTAATAATTGAAACTCGGGCAATTCTTCTTGCTACGAACAATTGCACAGTTTCCCACATTTTACATATTTCCCGAATCTGATCTGAAGGGAGGGATCCCAGTGAATTTTCATCCATCACGATTACGGGCAACCATCACGAGTTGCTCGTAATGCGAAATTTCACTCGTAATCCGAGGTAAAATATTTCAAAAAATTTTGCTCGTACTGCGAAAAGCTCGTACTCCAAGGTGCTCGTAAACCGAGGGTCCACTGTATGCCTTATTAATTAAAGAATGTATATGTATGAAATATTTTTTTATTTTAAAGATCGAATATAAAATTTTGAGAAATATTATATCCGGCTTCGCTTTTATTATCTCCGAGGGAATGCATAATAATGAATGCTTTAACAATTATTATATTTATTATAGTTTTATATTTTATTTGACATATCGGACGCGATATCTCAGCTTGGGATACTTGCGCCTAAATAAATGTTAGCAACCTATATACAATTCATTGTATACAACCCAATAACCGGACTAAAAACATAATTAAAACTAAAGCATAATGAAGAATGCTTTAGCAAATATTATGTACTAGACGAATGACCCGGGCAACGCCCGGGTTTACCCGATTAAATGTTTTATTCAAACACTATTCGTTACAATTATAAATTGGCGCCGTGGATGTCACTCTTGTGAAACGTTCCGCTCCAAACTTTACAGTCAGATTAGTTACGATATATATCTTCAAAGCGAGCGAGCGTCTATAAATATTTCGATTTAGATCAAGTATTCTAATTAGTAAGCGAACTATTATTAATAAAATTTTGAAAAGATTTCGATTTTAAACGTATTTATAACCTTGATAGAGGGCGCTGTTCGTGAGCTAAGTAGAATAATTTGAATATATAGTTTTAATATTTAATTTATATATAATTTATATATAATATATAGCATAGCCTAGTGGTCATGGCATCTGCCCGGTAAGTGGAAGGTCGTGGGTTCGATTCCCATCCATTGACACTTTTTTATTTTATCCATTCTGACCAAAATCTATCCGTCAACTTCACACAGTGAACTTCACACAGACAGAATAAGGCAATTATATAAGTAGATTATAGTTTTATCGTATAACTAGCCGAATGACCCGGGCAACGCCCGGGTTTTACCCTATTAAATGTACCCTATTCAAATACTATTCGTTACAATTATAAATTGGCGCCGTGGATGTCACTCTTGTGAAACGTCCCGCTCCAAACTTTGTGTCTGAGAAGCGATATTTTTATAGAAAGATGATCTGGCTTTTGTTTTCTGCTCGAATGAATGTTTTTCTGTTAGAATTTTGTTCCTGCATACAAAATAATGAACTGGTTTCACCCGTGGTCTCTGCTTTTTGGAATTTTTCCCGATATAATTTTGTATCTGATAATCAAACATGATACAGCAATATCGTCATCATCATTTTCTGACTAAAAATATATAGTTTTAATAATTGATTTATATATTCTTTAAAATAGCCTATCGTCTTCCCCGTATTCTTTTACCTATGTATGGAAATTTTGGTTTGAATTAGTGAACTACTACGAATTTGTATACCGGACATACAAACAAACAGACAAACATACAAACATTCATTTATATATATAGAGAGATTATAGTTTTATCTTATAATATCACTCTAAAGTGAAATAATTTGAAAAATAAAGTACAGTTAAACCTGTCTATAGCGCACCCTCTTGGGACTCACAAAAATAGGGTGCTATATACAGGTCACTTTTAATGTAAATTGCATCGTACTACGTATTTAAAATCGGGCGCTATAGAGAGGGAGGCGCTATTTAGAGAGGGCGCTATAGACAGGTTTAACTGTATTTGAAAATGAAGCATAAAATTATGATGATAGTTTTATTAGTATTTTAATAATAATCATCATCAGTAAATTTGACGGGGTTGCCGTGTTTATCGGGTTATGATCTTTCATGGGAGACTCTACTATACCAGTACCTATTGAGTGTTGAAAGGCAGTGTAAACGTTTGTATTTTTTGTATATTTGTATTTTGATTTGTTTATGTATGTTATTTTTTAAATGTTTAATTTTGTATATATGCAAATTATATCTTTGATTTATATTTGTTGGCGGATGTAAATTTAGAAGAAATTTTGATGATTTGCATTTATTTAGATAGATTCATTTTTTTGTTTTCGTTTTTAATCGGTGTAGATAGTTCAGTTGAGGGAATTAAAAGTACTTTGGTTCAGTCGCTGTGTGGTTGTTGCTAAGTTTTGATATAGGCTTCCTTCTAGGGCAACACGTGAACCCAACCCCTGGAAAGTTGCGTGTGTATTGCATTGGATCTACGCGATCGTAACATTGAGAAAGATCGATTTGTCGAAAATTTTTAATATATATATATAATGTTTTGAATATTTTTTTAGATTGAGATTATTAGCTAGTATGTAAAAAAATTAACTCTGTTGAATTTTTTTGTATTTATATATAAATAAAATTAACTCTGTTGATTTTTTTTTTGTATTTAATCGATAACACCGAAGTTACGCATGTTAATGTTAAATATATTTTGATGTTAAGCAAAACCTGCTCCATCTCGTTTTACATAAATGTTGAAAATTTGGTTGAAATTGATGCATTGTAACGAAAGTTTTTAGCGAACAACACTTATGAAATTTCCATTTTATTAATATAAGATAGAACCGAATTTGCAAAGTGAAATAATAAGTCGGTAGACGAGTGGGTAACACCCTCGATTCCCGACAGTCATGAACCGGGATTGAATCCCGCGTTAACATTTTATTTAATATGTGAATATAATCTTCACAAATTATTCACTGTTTCAATTATCATAAACTAGGTTGCTCTTGTTGAGCGGTACCTAAAAAGTGATTTTGAACCGGTAAAGTGAAATACAAGCTGCGTTCATTAATTTATAGAACTATGTTCCATGACTGTTCCGTATTAATATATATATATATATATTATGGGGATGAGATCCTTGAAAAAGATGGCCGTTTAGCCCATTGAAATATCGGAAATAAAAGATTATTTATTGAATCCAAGATGTGCCCTTTATGAACAAATATAACAATATGGATTGCTCTATTTTCAGAATATATATATAAGCTAATATAATATTTTTTTCAAAATATTCCCCTCCTGCTTCAATACACTTGGGCCATTTTTTTCTTTGTCGAAGCAGGAGATAAAATAATATTTTTGAGAAGCTTCTCAAGGTTAGCTTCACTTCAGCTTGTATCATACAAGTATCATACTTGTTTCAACGTGGTCAAATTTCCTTCCTTTTAACTTCATTTTCAATTTAGGATAGAGGAAAATGTCATTGAGAGCTAAGTCGGGGGAATAGGGTGGATGAGAGAGCTGTGTGGTTGAATGCTTGGCTTAGAACTGCAAAACAATATGGACTGTGTGCTGTCATGCATTATTGACGTGAAGTATCCAGTCATTGTTTTACCATCTTTCTGGTCGTTTTAGCCGCACTGCCTTTCTTAAACGCTTCATTATCCCCAAATAAACCTCTTTATTAATTGTACGTCCGAAAGGAATAAATTCATGGTAAACAAAATCTTTAATTTCGTAAAATGTAGTGAGCAATGTTTTGACTGTGGATTTTGCAAACCTTGCCTTTCTGGGCTTTGGTTCCCCTCTTTCAATCCATTGGCTGGATTGACGTTTGGTTTTCGTGTCATACTGATACACCCATGGCTCATCCACGGTAATGATTTTTTGACTCCACTCTGAATCAATTAGAGTCATTTCGATCATGTTTTGGCAGATTTCCATTCTAACCTCCTTTTGTTCCCCCGTTAGAACCTAGGGAACAAATTTTTAAGACGTCCAGATCATGTCCAAATAATTTATTACTATTTGATGACACACAGTTCTGCAGATAGCCCATTCTGTGGAGATAAGTCTTTAATATAAATTATTCTGTTAGCTTTGATTAATTCCCTTATTTTGAGCTTATTTTCTTCTCAACGTCTTCTTCTTCTTTCTTATCTCCACACTGGGTGAAGTAGAATGCGTCTGCCTTTGTAATTAAGACTGTGAGCACTACTCAGTGACAGGCCGACTTATATATAGCTCCAAAATAAATATATTTTTTTAATTAGTCTTTTATGGAAATTAATGAATGCACCTTTTACATAGTATAAAATCGTTCTGAAAATAGAGCAATCCATACTTAAATCATTAGATAGTAAAAATGCATATATTGGATTGAATAAATATTTTGATTGAATAAAATTAATGCCTTTTTACTATCTAATAGTATCAAATATTCTTTCTTTTGATATATATATATATGTAATCCGGATTCCTGGAGCGTACTAAATTCGCCAATTATCCAGATAAAATATTAATTATAATTAATTTAATTATAATTTATTTTCTTTTCTATTAATGAATATAAATAAAATTTATTTTATAAACAGAATAATATTTTTTTAAATCATATAATCATAATTTTCTCAATATAGTCTTTTGAAACTCTTTCAATTTCAATTTTTTTTTTCAGTGCTCCAGGGATATATTTATTTTGTAATATCATCAGGTACGTTTGTAGAGAACCTGGAACATTTTTAAAAATTGTAAAATATATAATAATATAATTATTTAGAAAAAAATTATAAACATTCTAAAAGGATTGTTTTTAATTGAAAATATTGAATACCTTTAAGTTGAATATATGGACGACCAAAAAAACAATATATTGTCAAACGACAATGAAGAACAATTTACAGAAGAAATTGAGACTGAAAATGAAAAAGATTCTTGGCAATCAAATAACAGAGATGAAGAAGAAACTGAATTTGATGAAGAAGAAATTGAAGATATAGAAAGTGAATTTAATTCAGAAGAAGCTGAAGATATGGAAACTGAATTTAACGAAGAAGAAGAAACTGAAGATATAGCAGAAACTGAAGTTATTAAAGAAGAAACTGAAGTTAATTTAGCAGAAACTGAAGTTGATGTAACAGAAGCTGAAGTTAATATAGCAGAAACTGAAGTTATTAAAGAAGAAACTGAAGTTAATTTAGAAGACACTGAAGAAATGGAAACGGAATTTAATGAAGAAGAAGATGAAGATATAGAAACTGAAGTTATTAAAGAAGAAACTGAAGATAATTTAGCAGAAACTGAAGTTGATGTAACAGAAGCTGAATTTAATATAGCAGAAACTGAATATATAGAAACTGAAGTTAATATAGCAGAAACTGAAGATATAGAAACTGATGTTGATATAGCAGAAACTAAAGATATGGAAGCCGAACATGTTAGTCAACCATCCACTAGTGAAGAATTGCAACCAGAACAACCCGAAAATCAATTTGAAATTCTTTTTCCACCACCACTTTTAAACAATTATTTGAATTGCTATATAAATTCTGGAATTCAATTATTAATAAATTGTAATCGTTTTGCAAATGCCATGAAATATTTCCAAGATCTTCCTGAAGATATATGTAAAGAAAAACCTGTTATCAATTGCACCAAACAATTTTTTGGAACAATCAAAAGATTATCAGAAATACCTTCTCGAAAATCAAATAGTCTAATTTGTGCTAAATCTATTTTATTAAATTTAAATGCAATAAATTCTGATTTTATATTAGGTCAGCAAGGAGATACGCAAGAATTTATTATATCTTTGCTAGATAAACTTCATGAAGAACTTATTAATTTACAAAAACGTAAAATAATACAATTTGAAGGAAAAGAAGAAGGTCATTCTATTATTACAGAACTGTTTGGAATTCCAATTAGGAGATATGAGAAAATTGGAAATGAATTAAGAGAAACAAAAGCAATTGAATATTGTTTAAGGTTGAATATTGCAAATACATCAAGCGTATCAGAAGCTATAGATAATTTTCTTAGAGTTGAGAATGCAACAATTGATAATCCGCCTCCATATCTCATCATGAGTTTAGAAAGAAATACATTTGATGATAATTATAATCATCAATTCTTAAATCATCATGTTGAATTTTTGCCTGAATATGACATTAGTGAAAATGAAGTTTACCAATTAACAGCTGTAGTTCGATATACAAAATATACAAGTACTGTAGGCCATTACTTAGCGGATATTAGAGTTTTTCCTGACTTTTGGATCAGAGCAAATGATGAAAAACTTCAACATATTCGAGTTGAAAATGTTTTTGAGGAAAACTTAGAAAAGATTCCAACGGTACTTTTGTATAAGAAATTTGATTAAGGCTATATTTCTTATGTTTATATGTAAATATACTCATTAACTACTTTCTACTAGTACTAAATTTATGTAATAATGAATAGATTCAAAAAGGATGAGTTTCTTTATTTGAAAAATTAATTCGAGCTTTCGGGCGCAAGCTGCCCTTCTACAGGAATAAAAGTTACAATTTCAATTAATCATGTATCAATTTATGTATTTATATAAACTCGGCTGTATATTTTATTAGTATTTTGTTTGATTCTTTTTTTTTTTGAAACTTTCTCAATGAATGTGTTTGACCTGAATGTATATTTGTTGTTGTTGTGTCCAATGAAGAGCCTCAGATGTCCCCATGCATCTCTATCACAGCAGTCGCTATGTTCTCTATCTTGATTGTGTAAAGCTGCTGTTCTGGGTCAATTTTCTGTTGTTGTTGTTGAGTCCAATGAAGAGCCTCAGATGTCCCCATATATCTCTATCACAGCAGTCGTTCTCTATCTTGGATGTGTAAAGCTGTTGTTCTGGATCCATATCAATTTTCTGTTGTTGTTGTCGTGTCCAATGAAGAGCCTCAGATATCTCCATGCATCTTTTCACGGCAGTCATGTAATGTTCACATGCAACATGCAGTAATTTTCACTCACTATCTTGGGTGTGTAAAGCTTCTGCTCTGGGTCCATTTGCTTATCGGATATAAGGATAGTTAACTATGTGATTATCAATATGATTCATTAGTGCGCCATATTTTATTTTAAAAAAAATTAACTATTTTTGAAGCATATGTTGCATATAGTTAAAATTTCTCTGTGATTATCGTTAGAATTTAAAGCGAATGGCAATTTCAATTAACTGGTGTATAATTAAAGACATCTTAAAATGTAATAAAAATAGGGTTATATGATAAATTATTTGTGTTATATATATATATAAGTAAATAAAACAAAGCATCAAGGGCTGCGTTTCTTTATTAAAACAAATATAAACGAGCTTTCGGGCATACAATATTAATAATAAATTTCAAAGATTAATAATTGAAGCAATAGTGTCCAAACAATATAGCAGTATAAATCGCAGAATTGATTTACCAGAAGCATATAATTCAATAGACTTAAATAAAATAAGATAAAAATAATTCAATCACAGTATAAGATATCACATGTCTGATGGGATACCTTGCAAGTTGAAATGCACGTGTATCGTGGATATGCACGTTAAATTTATAAACAAATCTTATTTCAAACTAGTTGGATTACTGTTTTATTAATTCCTGTAGAAGGGCGTATGTGCCCGAAAGCTCGTTTATATTTGTTTTAATAAAGAAACGCAGCCCTTGATGCTTTGTTTTATTTACTTATAAATCGTACAGGGCTTTTTCAATTGATATATATATATATATATAACACATATATATTATATTTGTTCTTATATTTTTTACATGAAGGTTTCTTTTAATATATATGTGAAAAAGGAAATACCTTCTGAAAATGAAACTTTCATGACTTTTTTTTTTCATCTTTTTTTTTTTATACGCAAAAAAAAAAAAAAGATTGATTTGTTTTATGTTTCTCTATTATTGTTTTCTCTCACATATTTTGCATTTAATCACGTGTGTTTTTTAATATTCCTATTTCTTATCAATTATTCTGTTCTTATCTGTTCTTTATTGGATAATTGGAAATTTCTGTACGCTCCAGAAGTTCGGATTACGTACACTTTGTATCTGGTCTTGCGCACCGGCAGCCCGGGTTATCTCTATTTTCTATCATGTATCTGGTCTGTATGTGACATAGTTTATATATATATAGGAAAACCATTATACATTCTTAGAGACCAAACTTAAGATAGAAAGTCTTGGGTTGGTAATCTTACCTTTTTTTTTTTTTTTTTGGAGACCGAGGCAATTTTGTTCACACTTGGTTATCTCGTGTGTCTTCCATAAAGGTCACTGTAATATCTTTCAGAGTTATTGTCTGAATCCCAATATGCATGCTAAAAGGTACAACTTACTTAAGTTTTATCCATGGATTTATATGGCACGGTTAGATTTATATATAAGATTAAAAAACTCACTTTAAACTCTTTTTATCAACGTTTTAGGGACCCATTATCACTTTATCATGGAAAGCAATCCTATATTGTTTATATCTTATCATTTCATGAAGATACTTAGAGACGTGTAGAACGTACTGCGCTTCGATATTTAAAAACAAAAAGAAATATAAACAAAAGTTAAAAACTAACAAATAATGCTAGAGATAATTACACAGAAAAGGTTAAAAATTAAAGTGAGGGTTTATAAATGCATTTTTAAAGATTTGATAATCATTTTCTTATCTTTAACATTTTGATCTTTTATCTTATTTTCTCTATTATATCTTTACTAGCCGAATGACCCGGGCAACGCCCGTGTTTTACCCGATTGAATGTTTTGATTCAAATACTATTTGTTACAATTATAAATTGTGGTCATGTGGCCTAGTGGTCATGGCATCTGCCCGGTAAGCGGAAGGTCCCTTGTCACTTTTTTTATTTTATCCATTCTGACCAAAATCTATCCGTGAACTTCACACAGACAGAATAAGGCAATTATATAAGTAGATATTATTTTGATACATCATTTTTGTATATTAAATTTGTAAATATTTTTACAGTGTGTATATGATTGTAAAACAACGTTTGACAAGTTTTACTGCAAATGTTTCCCATTCCTGGACACTTTTATATTTCCGTTTATCATTACTCTTCACAATTTATCTTTTCACACTTCATCCCTAAGGATAGAAATAGTCGTTATTTCTCTTTAAAATAAATTACGATTTTTCGTTCAAAAGAAACATTTGCGGTAAAACTTGTCTAACGTCGTTTTACAATTCGTATATATTTTTTGTCAAATAAAACAACTTTCTACTGCCCTTACTGCAATAATAAAATAAAATGGTAGGCCTCTTTTGTATGTTAATTTTATATTCGAATTTAGCTGTTTCTGTCACTGAGAGTTGCCTATTCTATATCTATGTAAAAAGTTAATCGGTTTTTATAGTTTGTTTTTTAAGTGCGTACGTTTCAATGTGCTGTCTTTTTTTTTTTTTTGCTTATCCCTAGTACACGTACACGTGGTACAGGCCATGATAATCATGATGGGTAGAAGTAGACGACTGCTTTTACTGTAAGTGCACCACATGTCTACACATGTGAAAAACAGTTCGACTTTGCACTTACAAATGTGCCAGAGCCCCATTTTAATTACTTGCACTCGCTGGTGGGGTTAGACTTTTGCAAGAATCGGGGGCCATTGGAGCATTTTTTTAACATAAAAAAGTGCCCAATTCTGAAATCGAACCTGGGTCGTAGCGGTCGAAAACCAACGGTTTAGACCATCCTTCCACCGACCCCCCATGTGCTGTCATATGAAGCTGTTGCGTCATTTTTTAGTCCAGTTCATTTCAGGTTTTCTACTCTAGCTGTTTAAATTTTGGGAAAAAAAAGTTATCTAAGAATAAACTTCTGTTTATTAGTATTCCTCTCCTATCCATGATTTGAAAAAGTTTCTTGAATACAAAAAAATTGCGATATACCATTATAAAATGATCAAAAAAACTTTTGGCAATAAGTTTGTTTACTATTTAAACCGCGAACTTTAGATCTCTCACTCTTCAACAGACAACATTATAATCGTGAGTGAGCACGGAGGCGATATCTACATTTGGTTGTTATTTATACTTGACTTGGAATATAAGAAGTTTCTTGTATAAATATTTCATTAACTCAAGCATTCAGCACATTTCTACAGGAGTTCAGTAGAACCTCCCTTTAGCGGACACCCCGCTAGAGGACACTTCTTCACAAAGGACAGTTTTCATTTTCAAAATAACAATTTTTACTAATTAGAAACTCTCCGGTAAGAGGACACCTCTCCCTAAAGGACAATTTGGCTCAGGAAGGTTCTACTGTATATCGGAGTTCAGACAATAACTCTGAAAGATATTTGATATACAGTGACCTTTATTGAAAACACACGAGATAACCAAGTGTGAACAAACAGGGAGGTTCTACTGTATATCGGGATTCAGACAATAACTCTGAAAGATATTTGATATACAGTGACCTTTATTGAAAACACACGAGATAACCAAGTGTGAACAAACAGGGAGGTTCTACTATATTACTGCTACAAGAACCTTTCCCTGGAAACATTTTCTCACCAAATAATACATGGCAGTGAATTCTTCGATATTTGTTTCAATTGCTTTGATGAGGGTTTAAATTAGTTGTTTTTGAGGCTGAGTTGCTGTTTTTGCGGTGCCATGGGGTTTCTTGAAGTCGTGTTTTCGCAATGTAATGTGATGTAAGTAGCTTATTACATGCATTTTATTTTACATTTAGATTTTTTATGGATGTTTGTTGCATATTTGATGAAAATATCGAAACTCTATTATTTGAGGGATCCGCTACAATTGCAAAAATTTTCTTCGCCTTTTATTTTTGGATATTCTTAAGAAAAATGTTCACCTGTACTTTTTAAACATCTTAATGGATATCCATAATTCTTTTAACATGAATCATCCTTTGACATATACTGTAACATTAATTAATCAATAATTGCATATCATTTTTTATCAGATCTGCCCTCTTATCCCGGTTCGGTTCCATTATCACTTTATTAGGTACCGATCAAAAAGAGCAACCTAGTTTATGATAATTGAAACAATGAATAATATGTGAAGGTTATTTACATATATTAAACAAAATTTTAACGCGGGATTCAATCCCAGTTCATGGCTGTCGGGAATCGAGGGTGATACCCACTCGTCTACCGACTTTTATGTTACGTCTTATCCCGATTCATATCCTATTATCTATCTTCTGTTATACATTCGGCAAATAGGTATTTCGGTGGGTCACAGCTCCAATATGAAAGGAGCTATATAATAAAAATTATTTATTATTTTATATATAGATAATGAATATCAATATTTATATTTTCTACTCATTGTGCTTACTTTGTATTTTATACATTTTAATTTGTTTAGCATCATTAAATAAATTGTGTCATATCACTCTGAAGTTTGGCGTATCACTCTAATTTGCTACGTGACAATATGTAAGAATTGTGAAATATCTCCATATATAAAATTAATATCAATGTCCATCGAACAATAAAAAAGGTCGGTGGACAAGTGGGTAACACTCTCGATTCCCGACAGCCATGAACCGGGATTGAATCCAACGTTAACATTTTGTTTTAATATGTAAATAACCTTCACATATTATTCATTGCAAAACGACATTTAAAGATTATCCCGCATGAGTTTCTTTTCAACGAAAAATCAAAATTTATTTTAAGGAGAAATATCGATTATTTCTAACCTTTGGGATGAAGTATGAAAGGAAGAATTGTGAAGAGTAATGATAAACGGAAAAATAAAAGTGTCCAGGGATAGGAATCGAATTTATTTTTCCGTTCATCATTACTCTTCACAATTCATCCTTTCATACTTCATCCTTAAGGTTAGAAATAATCGATATTTCTCCTTAAAATAAATTTTGATTTTTCGTTGAAAAGAAACTCATGCGGGATAATCTTTAAATGTCGTTTTACAATCACAAGCTGCATTATATTGTATTATATATTATTCATTGTTGCAATTATCATAAACTAGGTTGCTCTTTTTGAGTGGTACCTAATAAAGTGATTTTGGAACTTAGAACTTAGAATGTTCATGGATGAAGAGCGCAAAGTTTATACAGTCAAACCTGGTTAATTCGAAGCCCAAGGAACCAAAACAATTTCGAATTATCCAAAAATTCTAATTAAAAAAGAAAATTATATGTATAGGAAATTCTAGGGACCAAGATAAATATTCGAATTAAAGACTTTTTCGAATTAAAGCTGTTTGATTTATCAAAGTTTCTATTCTAGTAATAATATTTGACTTGTAACAGCGCCCAAAACAAACTAGATTTTCTCAAAAGATGCTTAGCAGTGTATTACCACATAAAATCCAACAATTTGATAACATAGTCGACCATGATGTTGCAAAGTCAAGTTTCCAAGTATGTTTACAAAATTATAACCGCAATATACACTCATGGATAAAACTTAAGGAAGTTGTACCTTTTAGCATTTATATATCGGGATTCAGAAAATAACTCTGAAAGATATTACAGTGACCTTTATTGAAGACATACTCATGGACAAAACTTAAGGAAGTTGTACCTTTCAGCATGTATATCAGAATTCATACAATAACTTTGAAAGTTATTACAGTGACCTTTATTGAAGACACACGGAATAACCAAATGTGAACAAAACTTAAGGAAGTTGTACCTTTTAGCATGCATAAAGGGATTCAGACAATAACTCTGAAAGTTATTACAGTGACCTTTATTGAAGATACACGAAAAAAAGAGACATCAAAGACTTTCCACTTCCTTATGTTATGTCAATGAGTCTAGAAGGATTTTAAAAAATGCTTTTTTATTCATTATATTTATTCTCATTTGTCATTATTGTAAATATGAAGAACTGGATTGTTCTTTTTGAGCGGCACCCATTAGAGGTTGAAGGGTGGTTAAACCGTTGGTTTTCGACCGCTACGACCCGTGATCGAATCCCGCATTGGGCACTTTTTTTTTTTTCTAAAAAAAAAAAAAATGCTCCAATGGCCCCCGATTCTTGAAAAAGTCCAACCCCACCAGCGAGTGCAATTAACCAAACGGGGCTTTGGCACATTTGTAAGTGCAAAGTCGAACTGTTTTTCACATGTGTAGACATGTGGTGCATTTACAGTAAAAGCAGTCGCTAACTACCTACCATGATTATCATGGCCTGTACCACGTGTACTAGTAAAGATAGAGGCTGCCTGGTCGGCATTCATATTTCTTGAAAATAAAGATACTTCGACCAGTAAATCTTTTTATTACCTCGACGTTTCGACAAAAAACTTTTGTCCTCGTCAGGAGCAAACAAAAATTAAAACATTTGGCCAAGCGTTAAAAATTATTCTCTAATTAAAAATTAATTAATTTAAAAATAATTTTTAACGCCTTGCCAAATGTTTTAATTTTTGTTTGCTCCTGACGAGGACAAAAGTTTTTTTGTCGAAACGTCGAGGTGATAAAAAGATTTACTGGTCGAAGTATCTTTATTTTCAAGAAACGTATACTAGGTGTAATTTAAAAAAAACTGGAAATGATTTTTTTATTCTTTCTATGGAATCAGTTGAATTTTGACACAGTTTTCTATTTTTTTAATTATTATTATTAAGTGGAAATCTTCCAAGAAATAAACCTTCATAGCGACACATCATAAATTTGAAATCCACTTGCGCATCGTAAATAAAACAAGAAAGACTTAGGTATAACGGACGGGTAGTTGGCGTCTTCTGTACGCTCTAGAAAATTCTGAATTAACCAAATAAATAATATTATTAAGTAATAGGATATAGATTGTAAAACAAGGATGCTACACCAAAGAAACCAATCTTACAGTGTTGGTTTCAAATTGGTTGAATTGATCATAAAACCAGCTATGTCGCTAGTGAAATACCGGTTTGAAGAACGTATAACAGGAGATAGGTGTACACAGAAATAAAAATAAAATGCATTGACAGGTTAAAATATGTAGTCAGCACATAAGCTCGGGATTCCTCGTGAGATGTGTACACAGCGCATGTGTTCAATCACAGTAGCATTTAGTATAGTGCGATTAAAAACAAAAAAAAAAAAACTTATTTGGAAAACCGTGTAAAAGCGAAAACGTGTAAAAAAGTACCGTGTAAATCGGGGGATAGGTGTATAGACTATGAATCGAGATAAAAGAAGAACTGTTAAAATATTATATGCAATTATGTTACAAATATATGCCAAAGGATAATTAATGTCCAATAGATTTATAGAAATCCATTAAGATGTTTAAAAAGTACAGGGAACATGCATCTTACGAATACCCAAAAAGAAAGGCGAGACAAAATGTTGTAAGTGCAAGCGGATCCCTCAAATAATAGAGTTTGAGATTTTCATCAAAAATTCAACAAACATCCAGAAAAATCTAAATGTATATAAAATAAAATGTATAGAACAAACCACTTTCATTACATTACATTGCGAAAAGACCATTTCAAGGAACCCCATGACACCGCAAAATCAGCAACTCAGCCTAAAAAATAACTAATTCAAACCTTCTCATCAAAACACTTGAAACAAATATCCAACAATTCACTGCCATGTATTATTTGGTGAGAAAATGTTTCCAGGGAAAGGTTTCTTGTATCAGTAATACAGTAGAACCTCCCTGTTTGTTCACACTTGGTTATCTCGTGTGTTTTCAATAAAGGTTACTGTGTATCAAATATCTTTCAGAGTTATTGTCTGAATCCCGATATACAGTAGAACCTCCCTGTTTGTTCACACTTGGTTATCTCGTGTGTTTTCAATAAAGGTTACTGTGTATCAAATATCTTTCAGAGTTATTGTCTGAACTCCGATATACAGTAGAACCTTCCTGAGCCAAATTGTCCTTTAGGGAGAGGTGTCCTCTTAACGGAGAGTTACTAAATTGTAAAAATGGTTATTTTGCAAATAAAAAGTGTCCTTTGTGAAGAGGTGTCCTCAAACGGGGTGTCCGCTAAAGGGAGGTTCTACTGTACTCCTGTAGAAAGGCCTAAATACTTAATAAATATTTATACAATAAACTTCTTATATCCCAAGTCAAGTATAAATAACAACCAAATGTAGATATCGCCTCCGTGCTCACTCACAATTACAATGTTGCCTGTTGAAGAGCGAGAGATCTAAATTTCGCGATTTACATAATAAACAAACTTATTGCCAAAGATTTTTTTATCATTTTATAATGGTATATCGTAATTTTCTTGTATTCAAGAAACCTTTCAAAAGAATGGATAAGAGAGGAATACTATCCTTGGAAGACCTTTTTACAAAGTTAAAACATCGAGTAGAAAACCTGATATGAACTGGACTATAAAATGAAGCAACAGCTTCATATGACAGCATATTGAAACGTACATACTTAAAAAACAAACAAACTAGGAAATTAGTAACAAATAAATTCACAGGCAATGTATTTCTTTAAATAATATCATCAATATCCTAAATAAAAAAAAATATCAGGTCTGTAGAGATAATATTTGATGATATTATATTTAAAGAAACACATTGCCAGTAAATTTATTTATACCAAATTTTAACGATATATGGCAATTAAATTTATAAAATCAAGACAGCTAGTATAAAACAAAATAATTTGTCAAAACGTCAAGAAAATAAAAATTTCTTATATCACCCAATTGTCTCTAATTTTACAGAACTGTGAATGCCGGCCAGGCAAATTCTATCTTCAATTTTTTTATAAATATTTTAAATTATAATTCATTTAAACATATATTGTGTGTAAAACGACATTTGAAAATTATCCCACATGTGTTTCTTTTCAACCAAAAATCAAACTTGTCTAAAAAATGAAGCAACAGCTTCATATGACAACACATTGAAACGTACACACTTAAAAAACAAACAAACTATAAAAACTGATTAACTTTTTACATAAATATAGAATAGGCAACTTTCAGTGAGAGAAACAGCTAAATTCGAATATAAAATTAACATACAAAAGTGGTCTCCCATTTTATTTTATTATTGCAGAAAGGGCAGTAGAAAGTTGTTTTATTTAACAAGAAACATATACCTGCTGTAAAACGACGTTTAACACATTTTACCGCAAATGTTTCTTTTGAACGAAAAATCGTAATTTATTTTAAGGAGAAATAACGGCTATTTCTATCTTTGGGGATGAAGTATGAAAGGATGAATTGTGAATAGTAATGATGAACGGAAAAATAAAAGTGTCCAGGGATGGGAATCGAACCCACAGTGTTCCGCTTACCAGGCAGATGCCATGTCCACTAGGCTATCCTGGACATATTTTTCCGTTCGTAAATAATACATAAAGTAATTTATAATACAATATAATGCGGCTTGTGATTGTAAACCGACATTTTAAAATTATCCCGCATATGTTTCTTTTCAACGAAAAATCAAAATTTACCCCAAGGAGAAATAACGATTATTTCTAACCTTAGAGATGAGGTATGAAAGGATGAATTGTGAAGAGTAATGATAAACGGAAAAATAAAAGTGTCCAAGAATGGGAATCGAACCCACAGTGTTCCGCTTACCAGGCAGATGCCATGTCCACTAGGCTATCCTGGACATATTTTTCCGTTCGTAAATAATACATAAAGTAATTTATAATACAATATAATGCGGCTTGTGATTGTAAACCGACATTTTAAAATTATCCCGCATATGTTTCTTTTCAACGAAAAATCAAAATTTACCCCAAGGAGAAATAACGATTATTTCTAACCTCAGAGATGAGGTATGAAAGGATGAATTGTGAAGAGTAATGATAAACGGAAAAATAAAAGTGCCCAAGAATGGGAATCGAACTCACAGTGTTCCGCTTACCGGGCAGATGCCATGTCCACTAGGCTACCTTGGGCATATTTTTCCGTTCGTAAATGATACATAAAGTAATTTATAATGCAATATAATGCGGCTTATGATTGTAAAACGACATTTTAAAATTATCCCGCATGTGTTTCTTTTCAACTAAAAATCAAAATTTGCATTTACCCCAAGGAGAAATAACGATCATTTCCAACCTTAGGAATGAGGTATGAAAGGATGAATTGTGAAGAGTAATGATAAACGGAAAAATAAAAGTGTCTAAGGGTGGGAAACGAACCCACAATGTTCCGCTTACCGAGCAGATGCCATGTCCACTAGGTTACCCTGGTCATTTTCTTAAATAACGACTTACCTGTGATTATTAGTATTGGAATATTTTCTTAATTTCGCTATATTCATATTTTGTCAAGATGTCATTCTTCTTTATACAAATTTGATTTGGTTGATACAACATCATGCTTGAGTGCAAATAGAATTTGATGATCATTTTGAATATTAAAACATTATTAAGTTGAAGGGAATTCAGAAATTTTTAAATATTGTAACGGTTTTTAAAGAAGCAAGGTGTTGACGGGTGACTTGCATATGTGTCTTGGACCGCGAGGATTCGAATGTTCTGAGAGTTAAATAAACGATCTTCTTTTCCTTCCTCTCGCCATATTTAATTTACATAACTTGTTTATATACAATAGAGCCTCCCTGTAAAGGACACCTAATTGTAGAGCCAAAGTGTCTTTTAGGGAGATGTGTCCTCTTACTGGAGAGTTGCTAAATAGTAAAAATGGTAATTTTATAAATGAAAACTGTCCTTTATAGAGAGGTATCATTTAGCGTGAGTGTCCTCTCATGGAAGTTCTACTTCATAACTTATTAAACTTATTTATATCTTACTTGATTTTTATTAAATTGTCATTTATTATTGAGTGAGCGTCTGTTACATCGCTCTCTGCAATTTCCACATCACAATATTATCAATCCTTAAAGTTTGTTTCTAGTTTCGTTATGACAATTGTAAAAAAATTTTTGTCTTGAGATTTTGAAGAATTTCTTAAAGCTTTGAGTATTCTTGGAGGGTTATTTGTTTAGAGAGAGCAGGGAGGAAGTCTTGTTGTTTTTGTCGTGTCCAATGAAGAATCCTCAGATATCTTCATGCATCTCTCTATCACAGCAGTCGCAATGTCCACTATCTTTGCTCTTCATTGGAAAATGGGTGCCGTTGCCACGTTAGTCATCTTGGACCAGAATTTGGTCAAATATTCCAAGTGTTGTCTTTGTCTTAGATTTGAAAAAAAGAAAGACAATACAAGGTCCCGATGGCTTAACCTGAACTAAACGTTCCTAGCTTTACAGTAATGCTGGAAACTGATTTGAAAAATTATAAATTGGTAAATCAATACCTTTGTTGCAGGGATCAGTAGAAGTGTCACAACGTTGAATGACGAAGCCTAAGTTAGTAAACAGTGATGAAGAATTAATACTTATTGATAGAAATATTTATTTTAAAAAATCACACAAATTAATATCAATACAAATGTTATTCAAAAACAATTATTAAAATTTATGAAGGGATAGTTCCTTTTCTGGCCCGTCAAAACCAAACGTTAAGTCGAAAAGCAGCCTTTGTTTACCGGAAGTTTTAGGGCTAAGTCTTTTGTTCTTGCCCGCGCATGCGCGGGCGGCGGCCGCCGGCCGTGTTGCCACTGTTCGGTTGGTCCAAAAAAGTTCCTATTTTCGTGTCACTCTCCCACCTTGACCTTTTGAACTTTGCTATAAGGTCAATATTAATTAAAAAAACAAACTTCAATTAAACCTAATCGGTAACTTGACTTCTCTTCCAGAACGCGTGTAAACTTTCCCTACTTTTACTGGAGTAGTTTTCTCTTGCGCTGACGTGGACTCCACACCGGATGTTTTCTCCCTGACGATCTCATCCTCCGCTGGTTTAAGCTCCCCGTCGCCTTGCTCTACGTCCACAGATGGTACTTCAAGTGGGAACAATCGTTGCACTGCACGCTTCATGAATCCAGACTTAGTCTTAACTTCCACAAGTCTTCGCACATTGTCAGTTCCAGGAAACACCTTCGTAATCTTTCCCATAGGCCAGTTTATTTGCTTCCTGTTTTCAACCTCCACAAGGACGATATCTCCAACTTTTAACTGTCGTTGTTTCTTGCGATTGTCGTGATGCACCAACAATCCTAGGTACTCGCTTCTGAACCTCTTACGGAAATCCTTCAGGAGTCGCTTGCGTTTCTCATAGCTCTTCCCAAAGTTACACCTGAATTCATTTAGATCAATTTCTCCTTCAGCTCTTGGTTCTCGAAGAAACATCTCTGGGGTTAATGGCACAAGATCATCATTGTCCTCAGCAATGTAGGTGAGTGGTCGCGCGTTGATAACTCGTTCACAGTTTTCGAGGATCGTCACCATTTCTTCGTAGTTGACAACACGTTTTCCCAGCAATCTTCGAAGCAGTTTTTTGGTGAGTCCAACAATTCTCTCGATCCAACCTCCCCACCACGGTGCTGCCGGAGGATTTAGCTTCCATTTCACTCCAAAATTAACTCGATAAAGCTCGTTCCGGAGTCCAACTAGATTCGTCCCATTATCTGAGTAGATGACTGCAGGGCAACCTCGTCTTGCTACGAACCTCTCTACTGCTCCCACCAATGCTTCTGTCGATAATGAAGTCACCAGTTCGAGGTGGACCGCACGGTATACACCACAGGTGAAGATGACGAACCAAACCTTCTGTCCATCTTCCAGATATAAAGGTCCTCCGAGGTCAATTCCTGTCACCTCAAAAACCACAACATCTCGTACGCGATGTTGAGGCAACGATGCCTCTGGTACGTCGACTCGCTTGGCTTCAAATCGTCGACAGCGAGGACATTTATGAATTACATGACGAACTAGTTGTCGAGCTTTTGGAATCCAGAACTTCTCTCTTAGTACTGATCGCAGCGTCTGGGCTCCACAGTGGTACATTTTCTCGTGGACTGATTTCACAATTAGCTCTGTGACCGGATGATTCGTTGGGATCAAAATTGGCAATCGGAACAGTTCATCGTCATTTCGATTCACTATCCTCGTTTTCACTCTCCATAATCCTTCTTTATCTTGGAACGCGTGTAGCTGCTTCATCTTGGGATCTTCCTCACCGATTGATTCACTCTGTATTATCTTAACTAGGGACTTTTCAGCACTGTCTAGCTCCTCTTGTGAGATGACATCTCCTTTGTATTCAGAGGGCTTGAAACGTAGCATCCACGCGATTACTCTCAGTATTTGTGTTAGAGTCACTTCACGTTTTCCCTCGTATAGATTCAGATACCATGGATTCTCCTCGGGCTTTTTGGCTACAAATCCAGCCACCACAGTCTTCCTCCTCTCTTCTTCAATGGCTTCCAGATCATACTGTACTTTTGATACTGGCCAGTCTTCTTTCTTTTCCTGAAGCCATTTTGGTCCCTCCCACCATCCGGATTTTATGAATTTCGATGGGGATTCACCACGGGATGGAAGATCTGCTGGATTGTGTTCCCCTGCGACATGGTTCCAATCTTCATTCTTCGTAAGTGTTGTGATCTCCTTGACACGGTTGGAAACGAACTGAGCCCAATTCTCTTGTTGTTGTATCCAGTATAGGGCAGGACTGGAGTCTGTCCAACATTGAATCTTCTCCGGACTTTCTTCTAAATTTTCCAGAACATGCACCAACAGTCGTGCTCCAATCAAACAGGCTAATAGTTCCAGTCGTGGAATCGTGATCCTCTTAATAGTTGCCAGTCGATTTCTTGCTTCAACGAATCGCACAACTATGACTGACGCATTCTCTATTCGCATGAAGATCACCGTTGCGTACGCTATAGCTGAAGCGTCACAAAACACGTGCAATGTTGTTCTTCCTTTGATAGGTAAGATCCATCGAGGTATCTTGATCTGATCCAATTCTAAAGCTTGCTTCCTCCATTTTATGAACTCGACCCGTCTGTCTTCGTTCAGCGGTTCATCCCATGATTTATTCTCCTTCCAAGCATCTTGAACCATCTTCTTAATCTTGATTGTAGCTGGACAGGTAAATTGAATCGGATCAAAAATCCGATGGCAGGCTGACAAGATACTTCTCTTTGTGATTGACGAAGAAAAAGTGGAAAAAAAGGAAAAACAAACCCACCTTGAATATCAAACAAGCCCGAAAAAACCTTCTCAAGAAAAATATCCCCAAGGACCTGAGAATCCGGACCCAACGACATCATTATAAATTATAATTGTAAATGAACCCCTGTACATAACCACCCCCCTCAGTATATTGTAAATATGATGATCTAGGTTGTTCTTTTTGAACGGCACCTAATAAAGTTATTTGGAACTGGAACTGGAACTGTTGTATTGTTAGTCGAGTTCGACTTTTGGTGACTAAATGGACAAATATTCTCCAGATGGAAATTTTGCCGAGAAAAATTGATCTATAAAAAAAAGGTCGCCTCTCCCGTGTATCTCATGCAGTAAAGTCCACCCTGGATTGAATAGGATCATTAGCCCGAAACCGTGTTTCTAAGTGAACGCCTTTTAGTTTGTCAAAGCTGGTGTTGTGGCTTTGTCACCGACCCGAGGATGTTAGTTTGCGGCGATTGTTAAAAGATGGCGTTTAGTTTTGACGTTCATTTTTGACTGGAGAACGACCTTTGATTTTTATAAAATATCCTCTAATTTATATATAAGAAATAAAGCCTTTTTTTAATAATCATAATTTTTATTTTTCAAATAAAATAAAAATTGTAATGTCCTTTCTGCGATAAAAAATTATTGGGAGGGCCTGGCTTATTAGATGTAAACACTCCCAGCGGTTTAGTCACCAATTTAATCCACCAGAGAGACCGCGTTTTTTAAGAACTCTAATAGTGTATTGGACAATTCTGCTTATATATGCGGCAGTGAGGAATAGAACCATCGTTATGGTATATTTAATCAAACTATGTATATAAAATTTTAGGACAGCATATTTACATATACCCACAAATTTATTGGAAAATGAAACAATCCTGATTAATGGAATTATTTCTTATATACAGTTAAACCTATCTATAGCACCCCCTCTAAATAGCGCCTCCCTCTCTATAGCGCCCGATTTTAAATACGTAGTACGATGCGGTTTATATTAAAAGTGACCTGTCTATAGCATCCCTCTCTATAGCACCCTATTTTGGTGAGTCCCAAGAGGGGGCGTTATAGACAGGTTTAACTGTATATAGATGGTACATTATTGCCTTATAATTTATTTATGTCTAATTCTCCAATTAGAACTTTTAGTGACTATCACTCAAAGTTCACCTAGTGACCATTTAGTTTCTTCGACCTCTTCCAGCCAGCTCATTGGTCTTTCGTCTTCCTTCAATTTTCCCAACATCAATATGTGTTCTAAACAATTTTCTCTCATTGTGTGCCCGAAATAGGTCAGCCTTTGTTTACATATTTGGGACTCTATGGATCTACCAGAATTAATTTCATTTAAAGTTTGAAATAGTTGTCCTTCGTATTATACTCTTTAGGTGAATTTTTTTTCATATTGAAAAGTATTTATCAATATACAGTTAAACCTGTCTATAGCGCCCCCTCTTGAGACTCACCAAAATAGGGTGCTATAGAGAGGGGGTGTTATAGACAGGTCACTTTTAATGTCAATATCGCATCGTACTACATATTTAAAATCGGGCGCTATAGAGAAGAAGGCGTTATTTAGAAGGGGCGCTATAGAAAGGTTTAACTGTATATAAATATCAACGTATGCATATGAAAATATCTTAACTTTAAAAAGAAAGATCACCCCTACGTCAAAATGGACGCCAAAACAATGCGCTTGACCGTCTCTAAAAACGACGCGTAGTTTTTGTGTCAATTTGAGAGACGAAGTGACCTTATATAATATTCTGGGATAAAATTACTTCAAAGTTTTGTTGCTTGCTATGAAAATATATGGCGCTTTGCCATCTTTAATACTCATTTCAGTTATCAGATTATGCCTTTTTTTTTCATAACGAAAATGTATACAGTTAAACCTGTCTATAGCGCCCTCTCTTGGGACTCACCAAAATAGGGTGCTATAGAGAGGGGGTGCTATAGACAAGTCACTTTTTATGTAAATCGCATCGTACTACGTATTCAAAATCGGGCGCTATTTAGAGGGGGCGCTATAGACAGGTTTAACTGTATGTGGTAGGCAGGCACTATGCAGTCATGGGGCCAAAAGTGGTTTCAGGGTTCAATAGGTAACACAAAGAACGGGGCAGGTTGGATGTCACCTCAGAGAGAGGCCAGCGCCGAAGACACGGACAAGGTGCAGGAGGGTGTTATCTACATGAGAGGGAGAGATGATATTTTGTCGTACGCCCTTTTGTCGGTGTCCAATAGCGGTCGTAAAACCTTTGGAAGTTTCCTGGGAGGAGAGGAATAATCTTTGACGAAATTCGACTCCTCAAATTCTGCCCTACCTTGGGTGCGGCTGTCTTAATAAAACTTTAATCTTATTTGTTATCGTAAAGATAGAGGTTGCCTGGCCCGCATTCATAGTTCTTCAAATTAAATATACTTCGGCCAGTAAATTTTGTCCTGACGAGGACAAAAGACTTTTGTCGAAACGTCGAGACAATTAAAAGATTTACTGGCCGAAGTATTTTTAATTTGAATAGCTTATTTATTATTACATGATGACCAAGCTGGCACTTTAAAAATTGTATCTACATTTAGTGTCTATGAAACTATTTATAATTATGGAACATATGAAAATATAGTGTATATTTACATATCTCTTATATATATAAAAGTCAATGTCTGTCTGTCTGTTTCGCGATAAACTCAAAAACTACTGAACCAATTGGTACCAAATTTTGCATGTCGCTTTTTATAAACCTGAGGAAAATTTTCGGCTACATTTTGATTAGTATTTTTGGCTATTTATTTTTTCATTTGAAGGACTTTTTTTACGCGGAGTAATCCGGAATGGAATGAATACCCAAATATGGCCATTTTTTATAAGCATCGGTGGTTCAGTGGTAGAATGCTCGCCTGCCACGCGGGCGGCCCGGGTTCGATTCCCGGCCGATGCATTTTTTTTACAATTTTTAAAACTCATTTATATTATATACTAGCGGATGTACCCGGCTTCGCCCGAGGTTTTACCCGAGTAAAGGTTTGTCTAACGAACATTTGTTAAAACAATTCTCTATAAACTTATAAAAAAAAGATATATTTTGATAATTTGAAACTCGTAAATTTGAATCTCTCGATAAAGTGAACATTTTTTCCCGGTCCCTGTGTGCCGTGTCATCCTGAATTTTGTCTTTCCTAATTTTCTACATTACAAAATCATCGTTTTATCTAGTGAACATTTTTCCCGGTCCCTTGAAAAATACTCGATAAGTTGAATAAAATCAATATTAATTGGTTCCCTCGGTAATTGGAAGTTGAAGGAATAGTATCTTCGCCTTGAATTGTATCATTATTCTTGTCTCAAATAAATTGCCGTGTCATCCTGAGATAATCTTACTTTTGATAAATAATCTTTAAGATAATAAAATTAGTGATAATAAAACTTATAGATAAAAAACTTGTTATCATCGTCGCAATGGTGGCGCTGCTTGCGAGTTAAATCTACAAATCTGCAAAAATCTCTAAGGATATTCAAGCTATTCAAGAAATTATTTTTCAAAAACCTTCCCGGGGAAATACCTAATAATATCCCAAATTTCACGGCAATTGGATGTATGGTTTTTGAATCTATAGAGTACACACAGACAGACATTCAATTATATATATATACTAGCGGATGTGTACTCGGCTTCGCCCGGGTTTTATCCGAGTGAAAGTTTGCCTAACGAATATTATATATTATGAAGTATAATAAACAATGTTAAAGATTAGCTTTAATTATTAATCAAGATTGCGTGTGAATATGTGAGAAAGATGTAATATCGTTGTTGTTTTCTTGGCCGATTGTTTTACATATGGTGTTATCTTAAAATTGCTTGTCTATCTATATATATAAAAATGAATGTATGTGTGTCTGTTTGTTTGTTTGTTTGTCCTTTATGCCTGACCAAACCACTCATTGGATCGCCATGAAACTTTGGGAAGTTATTTAGTATAGTACTGGGAAGGTTTCTAGCAAATAAAATTTTTGAAATAACTTTTCGCCTAGAAATAATCAAGATAAATATTCTAATTTATCTGTTATAATTCAACAATCTGCTCTAAATATTATCATGATGATACGATGATTTTGTAATGTAGAAAATTAGGAAAGACAAAATTCAGGATGACACGGCAATTTATTTGAGACAAGAATAATGATACAATTCAAAGGCAAGATACTATTCCTTTAACTTCCAATTACCGAGGGAACCAATTAATATTGATTTTATTCAACTTATCGAGTATTTTTCAAGGGACCGGGAAAAAATGTTCACTTTATCGAGAGATTCGTTAAACAAACCTTTACTCGGGTAAAACCCGGGCGAAGCCGGGTACATCCATACAAGAATAATGATACAATTCCAAGGCAAGATACTATTCCTTTAACTTCCAATTACCGAGGGAACCAATTAATATTGATTTTATTCAACTTATCGAGTATTTTTCAAGGGACCGGGAAAAAATGTTCACTTTATCGAGAGATTCGTTAAACAAACCTTTACTCGGGTAAAACCCGGGCGAAGCCGGGTACATCCATACAAGAATAATGATACAATTCCAAGGCAAGATACTATTCCTTTAACTTCCAATTACCGAGGGAACCAATTAATATTGATTTTATTCAACTTATCGAGTATTTTCAAGGGACCGGGAAAAAAATGTTCACTTTATCGAGAGATTCGTTAGACAAACTTTTACTCGGGTAAAACCCGGGCGAAGCCGGGTACGTCCGCTAGTTTTGAATATTTTTTTAGATTGAGTTGAATGAATTGCTGAATTTTTTTTTGTATTTATATATATAAATAAAATTAACTCTGTTGAATTTTTTTGTATTTAATCGATAACAGCGAAGTTACGCATGTTAAAGTTAGGAAAAATATTTTGATGTTAAGCAAAACCTGCTCCATCTCGTTTTACATAAATGTTGAAAATTTGGTCGAAATTGATGCATTGTAACGAAAGTTTTTAGCGAACACCACTTATGAAATTTGCATTTTATTAATATAGAAGAAGATAGATAATATAAATATATATTATTATATCAACTATATTAATTAAATCAAATACCTAAACACTAATATAATACAATTTTTGCCATCACACACACTTTTTTTCCTGTAGTTTATGTGTTACTTCTGTATTGCTATTCTATGGCACTTCTAATATTTATTATTGATGTACTTTCAGTATGAAGGAAATTGCAATCGGGGGAATTCTCGGGCGAAGCCTGGTCATACGTCTAGTTACTACATATATGTTATGAATATTTTGTTGTTATTAGATAAAGGGTTGATATTGTTATCATCGTTTTTAGAAAGACTTTCAGTTTTGTTGTAAATATGCGTAGTTAACATATCTATCCTTTTAAATCACTAATATAGGATTAACTTTAGAAATTCTATATGATGTGAAAATGACTAATGTGTAATATCTTTCCTCAAGTAATTGAAAATAAAAGCTACTTGAAGGCAAATAATTATCTTTTAGTTATTTTCACACATTATATAGAATTTATTAGTTAATCCTATATTAGTGATTCAAAAGGATAGATATGTTAACTACGCATATTTACAACAAAACTATACAACAAAACTGAAAGTCTTTCTAAAAACGATGATAACAAAAGTAAAATCATCAATGAATAAAATAAAATATATATTTTTTAAAATATAGAAATATTTGAGTTTTAGATTATATAATATATATATAATATCTACAATAAATCTTTTACCTTCGACAATGGTATCGTTTTGACACATGTCTTCCAGCATCTTTACCGCAAACTCTTCAAATTCTGGAAGTCCTTCCTTCAGTTCCTCAGCTAGACAGTTCTGGAGTAGAGCCACTACCTGTTTGCCAGCGTCGATCCTTTCTCTAAGCACACACACATATCGACAGTATAATGTGACGTTGTTGATGATTACATATTTACATACTTGCAGTGTTCTATCACATCCTCCTTATTTGCATCCACCTTCCTGTCACCATTCGGTGCGATGTTGGTATAGGTTAGTGTGAGACGTTTCACAGTTTCTACATCGCAGTCCTTGAAGTAATCTTCCACTTCTTGTCCTGTTAGAGCCAAGACTAGAAGACTTCCTGTTAAAAACACCAAACTCATGTAAATACTACATAACGTATTCTGTATATTGCTTAAACTGATTTTTCTATAGACTTCCCACTTCCTTAAGTTTTTTATCCATGAGTGTAGATTAAAAAACCTTTTTCACCTTGATAAAATTTGGGCAGCTTAACGTGTTTTTTTTTCACATTAGGATAAATCAGGGAGGATAAAAATAACACTCCTTCCTTGGAGAAAAATCAGAGAAAACGAACCCTTCTTCCTTGGAAAAAAAATCAGAGAAAAAGAACCCTCCTACCTTGGGAAAAATCAGAGCAAAGAAAAGGAATCCTTTTATCTTGGGAAAAAATCAGAGCAAAGAAAAGGAATCCTTTTATCTTGGGAAAAAACAGAGCAAAGAAAAGGAACCGTTTTATCTTGGAAAAAATCAGAGCAAAGAAAATGAACCCCTATACCTTGGGAGAAATCAGAACAAAGAAAAGAAACCCTTCTACCTTTGAAAAATCAGAGAAAAGGAACCCTTCTACCTTGGGAGAAATCCGAGCAGGTAAAAAGAACTCTCCTATCCTGGGAAAGAATCATAGCAAACCTTAGGAAAATGTAGGGCAAATAAAACAAACTCTTACCTTGGAAAAGAATCAAGGCAGATAAAAGGAAGCAAGACACCATGATGTCTGTGTATCATATGAAGTTTGTTTTCTCACAACCCGGAGTATATATTCATTTTAAGATGAATATGGAAGGAATTCTGGTAAAAGTCATCTGTGATGAATGAGAAATGAAAAAATCTGCGCTATTCAAACAAGGTCACCCAATGTTAACATTCATAAGATGTAACAGCTGGCTTATGTATTCCAAGAAATTTCTGAAATGTGTTATTCTTCATTAATATTGATATATATTATATGCAAGCACCTTTGTATATTGATGAACAAATGGCGTAATTGTTTGATCTTAGTACCTATACAGTCTTAAAGGTACTACCGCTTCCTTACTAGAAATACAGGAACGCTTGGTCTTTTGTTGTTGTTATAGCGTCCATGTTAGAATTTTAGAAGATAGTGTAACGTGGATGACAAGGCCAAGATACCAGAGTGAAGTTGAGGAAAGAGGGGTGGACTCTAGTGGCCCCCACTGCCATGTGGCAGGCGCTTAAAACAGCATTCCTGTGTGGGGGAGGACAGAGTCTGGTTACATCTGCGGCAAGGAGAAGACGTGACGACTTGCCTTCGGGCGCGTGGATGATCCTACAAGGCGGTGCCAGGAGAGACTGACATCGGAATGACCTACAAGGCGGTGTGGGCCAGGCTGCATGTGTATAGTGTGGAACGGAACGCTTCACAAGAGGACGTCCACGGCGCCAAGGATTCTTCTGACGGGGAGGTTGAAGGCAAGTCCCACTGTTGTATTCCTTCTGTTAAGTGAGATACAATAAAGCGCTAACTTTAGCTGCAATCCCTTCGAACTCACATGTGTATCTTTGTGGCATCCTGAGTGGACAAAATACACGAATAGCGTCTGGGTACGACGTTTTACAAGGCAGTAGGTGTAAAGAGGAAGAAAAGAGAAATTGGAAGCTATTGTTCTTACACCTCAGAATGATGACGAAACATCGAGGGGCCATCGTATTGGTCGACGATGCGATTGCGGAGCTGGTGATAGGGATGGCTGTGCTGGAGTAAACCTCCTTTTTGTGTCTCGATGCTATATTTATGGCGAACTAAATAACTTAGTCCCTATTTCTGCTCCGCGCTTATGGAATTGAAGACTTGAGGCGATGGCGTCGACCTTTCATATTAAATCTTGCTTTTCCTTATTACTAATAATTGTATATAGTTGCGGAACTACTGGTTTCCTGTGCTGCTCTTTTCCTGTTATTGCAACTTGTACGGAGAATCTGTATAAGACTAACGTCTTAATAAAGGCTTTGTGTGTATGTGTGTATATATATCATTTAAAATTTTAGAATCAGTATTACAAATAATGATATCATCAACATAAAGTCCCAAAAGAAGAATTGAGTCATTATTTTGGTCTGAAAATAAGCATTTATCTGAATTAAAAATTGTAAATCCTATCTGAAGAAGATATTTAGTAAAGGTTTCATAAAAGACTCTGCCTGCTTGTTTAAGTCCATAAATGTCCTGATTAAGTTTACAAACAAATTCCTTACCTTCTTCTTGATATTCAAATCCTTTAGGCTGTGACATGTATATAGTCTCTTCCAACTTACCATACAAAAAGGCAGTTTCTATATCAAAATGATGAATATGCAAATTTTTCATTGCTGCAAAAGCAATTAAAGTCCTTAGAGAATCTGATTTTATCACAGGTGAATAAGTTTATGAATAGTCTACTCCTAATTTTTGTGAGCATCCTACTGCAACTAATCTTGCCTTATATATATGGGATTTAAAGGATCATGGCTATTTTTAATGGAAAACACCCATTTTGATTTGATAGGCTTAATGGTTTTAGTCATAGGTAAAACATCCCACACCTAGTGATTATTTAAAGAATATATTTCCCCTTTCATGGCTTGAACCCATTTTTCTTTATCTGGAGAGTTTATGGCCTCTTCATAATTAGTTGGTATAATTGGCAATGAATCAACCTTCATAACACTATCTACTGGATGGTAGGTAGGATCAGAAGTGGTGTCATCTTGTGATGTGTCTTCATCAGATAATGATGGTTCATAGTAAAATCCTTGTTCAGGGGTAGGTCTCAAGTTGTAGACATTTTTACCTCCATCTGGCTCATTACTTGTGGATTCTGGAACATTTCCTTGGTGAATAGGAATTGGTTCTTCTTCCTTTTGGCCATTTTTATGACAAAGATTTAGGTCAATCAATACATGATCTGGCAATTCAGCTTTTACTTCATTACTAAGTAGTTCAGCTCCCTTTTCTTTTTCAATAAAGCTTACATCCCTTGTTTCAGTAATTGCATAATTTTTAGGGTCACATATTCTAAATGCTTTTCTTTTATTTGAGTATCCAACAAATATACCTGATTTTGTGATTTTTTCAAATTTGTATCTTTTGAATTTAGGAATCCAGTATTCAGCTCTGCACCCAAAATTTTTAAATGTTTTATAGTAGGTTTCTTTCTTGTAAATAGTTCTTCAGGGGTGGTTTTATCATTCCTTTTATGTGGATTTCTATTTTTTATATAAGAATAAGTTTTTTGTTTGTTTCTTTATAACACCAATGACAAATGTTACTAATTACGGGTTAACACACAAATACAATATACTAGGGCCTAGAGTAAGAGTAACTTAAACACAGAAAAATCGTGGACTCAAAAGTACAACACAAAAAAAAGTAAATAATAAACCACAATTTGTTAAATAAAATAAAAAACAGTACTTAGCTTTATTGCTGCTTAGGTAGGGATCGGACCGGGGTTACACAGGTATGCGCCGAGATTGCCAGACAGGGATATAGCACGCAGAGAACACTTTAAGTGTCCCCACAAGATAATCCACCACACTCGCCTCGACTCATACCATAGCCCCCTTTATATACAAACATGGCCACATTCGTCCAATGAGAAGGCGGGAGAGATTTGCTCACAAACAAACGAAAACACAAATTATTTCCACTAAAACCTGAGATAAGATATGATAAGATTGCAAATATTTGTCAATATAATTTGACAAAAGGTATCTTTCCCAAAAAAAAAAAAAAAAAAGAAACTAACAAATCTCCCAAACCTTCCCATTGTCCCGTAAGGAAAACCTCCCGCTGTCGGGAGGGAAAAAGCTCACGGGAGCCATGTTATAAAGAAACAAACAAAAAAAAACTAAAGAGAGGAGAAGTAGGCATCCGGGTCGTTCCATAAAGGCGCCTTCCATCTTGCTCCTCCCAAAAGAAACTTGAAAAAAAAAATCTGCGCAAACTACGTGAGTTACCATGAGTGATTACCAAACACACACATATATAATATGCTTTAGTATACAGAGTTTAATGGGGGACCAAATAAGCTCTCATCTGGGACCGGCTGGGTATGTTAGGTAGAGACTTAGGGTACTGACAGACGCTCACTTGATGAGAAACCGAACGATCCAATTCCATTCAGTTCTCTCAAGTCCAAGAGCTAAAAGCTCTTCTTAGCGTCTGTTTCTAAGCGCTTTCATCCTATCGACATGTACAACTTTCACATCGTGCATGGTGACCCCTCTTACTCTAAAGTTAACATCGGAGACCCTAGCTTCCACACGGAAAGGCCCATAGACGTTGGAGTAACCTTCAGTCTTAGGAACAGCTAGCATTACCAGATCTCCTCTGTCGAAACTTCTGGAATAAGGTGGCCTAGGATTCATAAGCTTTTTAGCAGAATTATCTGACATGAACTGTCTGACAGTCTCCTTTGCTTTCCGCATCACCCTTAACCTCTCAGCCCAAGTAGGCTTCCTAAAACTATTAACAGACCCAGCACTACACTCACAGTTTCTGTTAAACTCAGTAGGTGGCAACTTTACAGCCTCGTTTTCAATGCGCTTCACTGATTTCTCCTCGAAGGAGTTTGAAACCATCGGTCTATGCACACTGGCAACGTAGCTAAGGTCTATATAATCTCGGTCTTCTGGTTTCAAGGAAATCATGTTGCAACGCTCCCGTATGGCAGGTAACGGGATATTGAATCTCCTTATATCATTGATTCCCAGAATCCCGTCGTAGGCCTTATCTCCGAGTGACATTAGCCAAAACCTTATCTCTCCCAGCTCAATGCCGTTTTCGTTACCAACTCTACAGGTTTTAACACGTGTAAGTGTCTGCTCTTGGCCTGTCACTGACACTATACGTAAAGTTTTAAGTGCATCGTCCCAATTCTCCTTCAAGACCTTACACTTTTCGGAATCAATAATACTGACTTGGCTTCCTGTATCGTATAACAGGTGCCACATATTGCCGTTAATATTAACCTTAACTATTGGCAGATTTCCATACGGATCTCCGCCATATGAACGTATGTTCACTATCTCGGCATTGTCAAGAGTATTGCGGTTGGCAAACATAGAAGACTGTCTTGAGCAACAATCACTAGCTATATGTCCTAATCTACACTCAGATGGACTCAGCCTGATTTCGCCCAACAATTTAGTCAGTTTTTCTATCTCACCTCCAAGATCTGCAATACACTGCTCATTTTCGTGCTTCATCCTGTTTACACTGGCACTAAGCATCTTCATCTCACTCTTAATGCTATTTATTTCTTCAACCCCTTCTACTGAACATACCCCTTTCATAAAGCTGCAACGGTGTTCTACACTATCCTCCGTGGCCATGACACTGACTGCTTTTTCTATTGATTTAGCCTCACTGCGAACAATAGCCTCTCTATACTTATCGAGCACATTTTCGAGGAAAATTTCGAACACTAGGCTATCGTCAAAACTGTACTCTACTTTATCTCTAATGGCCAGGAATCTTTCTTTAAAAACCATCGGACTTTCCCCAACTCTCTGCTTAAGACCTTCTATTAATTTAAGGCATTCCCTAATACCACGCGCTTTCTTAGGGTACAATATGTTCAGTTTACTAGCAATACTTTTGAAACTGCTATCGTTACGGATACCCATCTCCTCTAAGCTAAACCTAACTTCAGGGGATAGAGCCTCGAACATGAGCAGTGCTTTGACCTCAGGATCCCATTTGCCTACTCGAGCTTTAAGCTCGACTTCCCGAATGAAAGAATCGAGATTAACCCCATTAAACACTGACAGATTAAGCATAGAGTTCACAAACATGATGGAGTACAAAAATAGTGAAAAAAAACCCACACAATCAAAGAAAAAAAACCGCACGTAAAATTACAGGAATTTACACGTGCAAAACACCAGTAATCCTGGCAGGCTCGCCAATGACAAATGTTACTAATTACGGGTTAACACACAAATACAATATACTAGGGCCTAGAGTAAGAGTAACTTAAACACAGAAAAATCGTGGACTCAAAAGTACAACACAAAAAAAAGTAAATAATAAACCACAATTTGTTAAATAAAATAAAAAACAGTACTTAGCTTTATTGCTGCTTAGGTAGGGATCGGACCGGGGTTACACAGGTATGCGCCGAGATTGCCAGACAGGGATATAGCACGCAGAGAACACTTTAAGTGTCCCCACAAGATAATCCACCACACTCGCCTCGACTCATACCATAGCCCCCTTTATATACAAACATGGCCACATTCGTCCAATGAGAAGGCGGGAGAGATTTGCTCACAAACAAACGAAAACACAAATTATTTCCACTAAAACCTGAGATAAGATATGATAAGATTGCAAATATTTGTCAATATAATTTGACAAAATGATTTGCATATCTGCAAATATCCCAAGTATGCAAATACACAACACCCTCCCCTCCTAATAATATTGGAGACGGTCTGGCGGTCTCCTGGATCGCTGGGGTCTGGGGCTCCGGCTCGGGACTTTTCCTCCAGAAGCAGCAACAGGACTCTGGTTGTCTCCAACTGGTGCCACGTCCTGCCTTGTTGACCGCGGCTTCTCTCTCTGGGGTCTAGGGCTCCGGCTCGGGACCTTTTCTCCAGAAGCAGCAACAGGACTCTGGTTGTCTTCAACTGGTGCCAAGTCCTGGCCTGTCTATCCAGGCTTCTCTGCCAATTCCATAGCTGGCAATTTACTCCAGGCCAACTTGAGAGGGCTTCATCTCAGGATGGTCTTCCAGGGTTTCCGTAGATGTACTTAGAAGTACTAACCTCGGATCTTTCAGTACTGCAGCCTCTGGGTTTTCCTTTACAAGGCGCAACTGGTTTATGTGTCTCTTGAAAGATTGGTCCTCATACCCTATTAGGTAGTAGCGGCAACTAAGGAGTTTTAGTATTGTGCCCAGCTTCCACTTTGGTCCAGCAGCATAATTCCGGAAATAAACATCGGAACCTATGTTGAAATTCTCTTGTTTTCTTTGGGCATCATGAAACGCCTCTCCTTTAAACTCCATTTTAGGCATTAGATTTGAAAACCTTGTTTTCAAACGCCTTTTCATCAATAGTTCCGCCGGCGATTCCTTTATCACTGTCTGTGGAAATGCTTTCTGAGCTAATAAAAATTTCTCCAAGTTTGTCTCGAGGCTATCCTTTCCACTGTTCTTCCTTAGTGAGGTCTTGAACTCTCGCACATAGCGCTCAGCTAATCCATTTGTGCTTGGATTGTATGGGCTTGTTTTTGTATGCCGAATTCCGTTCATCTTGGTGAATTTCTCAAATTCCTTTGAGACAAACTGTCGCCCATTATCCGTTACCAATAATTCCGGCAGTCCGAACCTTGCAAACACTTGCCTAAGATGGTAAATAATGGTTCTGCTGGTTATTTCTTTCAGGATGAAAATCTCCAACCATTTTGTATAGGCGTCCACTATGACCAAAAACATTATACCCATAAAAGGGCCGGCCAAATCCATATGTAGTCGATGCCAGGGTTTTTCGGGCCAAGTCCATTCTGAAATCGTGAAGGGAGGCATATTTGCAGATTCCTGACAGATGGTACATTCCCGGCCATATCTTCGATGTTCCCATCTATTCCAGGCCACCAAAAATATCTCCGTGCGATCATTTTCATTTTCACTATCCCAAAATGCATCTCATTGAGGTCTCTAAGAATCTGCGATCTCAACTTGGGAGGAATTACTATCCGTTCCCTCCACTGTAAGCAGCCAAAATCCGCACTTAGTTCATTCCTAATCTTGTAGAAAGGGAACAACGGATTTTCTTTCGAGATCTTTGGTACTTGCCAATTGTCTTCCCGGACATTCCTCAAAACAATTGAGAGGATCTTGTCTCTTCTAGTCTCAAAAGCTACATCCCGGAATGAAAAAGGTACTTCATTCATTTTTTCTCAGAAGCAAGACTTGATCTTCATCAATAGACTCTCTCTCAACTGCTTTTAACGGCAACCTTGATAAAGCATCCGCATTTCCGTGGTCGTCAGTCTTCCGAAATTCAACTGAGTAATGAAAAGCACCCAGCTTTAACGACCAACGCTTTATCCTAGACGCTGCACATACTGGAATCGGTTTGTGAGGTGAGAATAAGTGCATCAGCGGCCTGTTATCAGTCACCAACACAAACGAGCGTTCTAGAAGGTATTGCCTGAATTTTTCACAGCCATAAACAATACTTACGGCTTCTTTTTCAAGCTGGGAATATTTTTTTCAGCACATCTGTAAGTGTTCGCGACGCAAACGCTATTGGACTCTCCTGCTTATTTTTGTCTCTGTGACTAAGTACCACACCAAGTCCATAGCTTGAGGCATCGCATGCCAGTACCAGTTCCTTCGTTGGATCATAGTGTGTCAATGCCGACTCATTAGTCAATAATGATTCGCATCTATTGAACAATATCCGATGTTCTCTTGTTCATTTCTAACGAGTATTTTTCTTCAATAACTTGTAAAAAGGAGTTAAAATATGAGAGATATTCTCTATAAATCTGGCGTAGTACATCAACATTCCGATAAATGATCGTAACTGGCCAATGTTCTTAGGCTCAGGAGCATTAGAGACTGCTTGAATCTTGTTGATCAATGGATGCAGGCCGTTCTTATCGATTCGAAAACCCAAGTATTCAACCGAATCAACCGCGAACCTGCATTTATTTTTATTCAATTTCAAGCCTTTGTCCTCTAATCTTTTAAATACCAGCTCCAACTTGGCTTTATGCTCATTTGCATCTCTACCTGACACCAAAGTGTCGTCAATATAACAAGCCACTCCTGGTATGTCAGCAAAAATGTTGTCCATCAACCTCTGGAATTTATTCGGTGCTACAGCCACACCATAAGGGAGTCTTTATGCAAACAATCCCTTCGTAGTATTTATATTTACTACTCCTTTGGCTTCTGCTAGCTCTACCTGCAGATAGGCCATTGAAAGGTCCAGAGTTGAGAAAACTGTACTACCCGATAATTTAGAAAATATCTCATCTATCGTAGGCAATGGGTATTTATCCAATATAATTGCCTTATTTGCCGTACTCCTAAAATCTCCACATATTCTAATTCTGCCATCCTTCTTCAAAACTGGCACTATGGGTGCTGCCCAGTCGGCGTAATCAAGAGGCTCTAAAATTCCTTTATCTACCATATCCTCCAATTCATCCTCTACCTTTTTTTTTCATAGCAAGAGGCAGACTTCGAGCCTTACAAAACACTGGTGCTGCATCCTTCTTAATGCAAATATTTAATTTTACATCCTTTAAGCAACCCAGTTCATTGTTGAATAAAATTGAATATTTTTCAATTAATGACTTCATGCAAGATTCTTCGATGATTTTATTCACATTTAGTAACTTACAGTAGTCAATATTCAAGAATCTTAGCCATTCCCTTCCCAGTAAAACCTCTGGGAAACCTTCATCGACCACTATTAATCTAAGTTTCTTTCCGGCTTCTCCAACAAAAACGTCCCTTTCTCCTACTATCTTGATAGGATTATTGCACAAGGTTTTTAGATTTTTCGAAGTAGGAAATAATTTTACTTTCCAGAATTTCTTGAAGATGGTCTTCGGCATCAATGTTACCGGACTTCCAGTATCCACTACACACTTTAATACATTTCCGTCTAAAGTGAGCGTAACTTTAGCCTCCGTTTCACCCCTGAGGGACAGTATCTGTTCTTGCACATATCTATTTTTCTGTGCATTATTTGCCGCTTTGCATACTTTACTTGGATGCCCAATCTTTTTTTCACTTATAACAAGCCTTTGACTTGTGTGGGCATGCTGGTGCTAGGTGGGAATTTTTCATGCCGCACCGGTAGCAAGTCCTTTCTTTGGTCGAAGACGTGAAGTTTTTCTTCGTAGGAGAGTGCTTCGATTTTCTGTTCCTCTCAATATGTGAGGTTACTCTCGCCACTTCTCTTTCATGCAGCTCTTTGGCATCTTTCTCTGCCAACTCGTATGAGACTGCCAGGGCAAATACCCTTTCTAATTTCACGTCATCATCCTCTTGCAAGAGCCTCTTTTGAAGGGATTCTGATGTTAAGCCTGCTACAAATCTATCCCGTAGCATCATTTCTAACATCTCCCCAAAAGCACAGTTAGAGGCCAGGTGCTTCAATTCTCTCAGATATTCGGAAACAGATTCGTTTTCCCTCTGTGTTCGTTTCAAGAACAAGCACCTTTGAGGTATTAACTTCTTCTTAGGCTCTAAATGTTGCCTAATTTTTTTCACGATTAGTTCATATGTTTGTGCTTCCATCTTTTCTGGAAAGAATAGGTCGTTACCTAGTTTCAGTAGTCCAGAGTCCAATAGAGACAGTAAAATCACAACTTTCTTGTGTTCACTGGTTTCATTTGCAGTGCACGCAGCATTGAATCTTTGTATAAAGATTTCAAAATCGTCTTCATTTGGATCGTAGACTCTGAAAGGCACAGTTTGACTAATCGCCATTTTTCTCTAGCCACTAAGGCGGTTAATTTGAATACCCCAAGATACTGAATGTCAGTCGATCGATGTCCTTCAGCTGTGCACTTTTAGCAAACTCGTTATTTACCGGAATTTCCACAGTTACCTCAGCGATTCTCGTAGTCGATCCTGTAGAGTCCTGTAGTCGCTCCCGTAGTTCCTCCAGTGATCCTCGTCGCCAAATTGTTGCGTTACCTCTGTGTGGGTTTCTCATTACCAGGTCACTACATTCTCTTAGAATTTATTAGTACACCAACTTCTACAATACGGACTGACTGACTGCCTGCTAACAACTTGTAGCGCTATTTATACATTTCTCTCAGAATCGAGTATGCAAAGAGGATATTTGCAGATATGCAATATATCCCAAGTATTCAAATACACAACACCCTCCATTATCAGACCTTATTCTTTTGATTTTTGTACCTTTTATGTTTTCTATAAGTTCAATAAATTCCTTTAGTTTGGCAAAGGTTTCTAATTTGCTTTTAAGGAACTTTGGGAATATTTTCCTTGAAAGGTTATCAACTATGTTCCGCACATATATTGCTCTGCCAATGGATTCATGCTGAAATAGACCTATTAAATCCATATGAATGAGATCAAGGGGTTTGGTTGATTGCTTTGAATCAATCTCTTTAAATGGCAATCTAGTAAACTTTGATTGAATGCATGTGATACATGGTTCTAAGTTATTAATTGGTGAACAACTGAACCCATACACCATGGAGTCTTTTAGCGTCATATTCATATAATTTTCATTTATATGTGCAAGGCGTTTGTGCCAAATTTTCCAATTATTTTCTTGTGTTTTGAACACATTTTCTTCTAGTTTAATGTTTGCACATGCATCAATTGTATAAATGTTATCTTCCCTTTTTGCAGTTATAATGCTGGATCCATTGTTATCTATTATCCTTGCACCATTCTCATCAAATATGATCTGTTTTTCATCTTCAGTTATTTTACTTACTGATATTAAATTACTGTTGAGTTCAGGTACATATAGAACTTCTTTTAGTGTAAAAGATTATTATCATCCTGATAAATTTCAACAGTGCCAATACCATTTGATTTGATGAATCTATCATCAGGAAGAGTGATTTTTCTGCTATCATCTTGAAGATCATCTATTAGATTAATGTCTGTAGACATATGGCTTGTTGCTCCACTGTCTAGTATCCACTTGCATTTATTGTTGAATTCTGGGGAACTTATATATAAGTTCATGGCAGTTTCTTGATTATGATTTTCTCCTATCAAAGAAGCCCTAGAAGGATATTGTTTATATTTTGAAAATATTTGTTTGGGGATTGTTTGTATAGAATTCCCTTGATTGTTTTCTTTTCTTTTGTTAACTGGGTTGAACCAGCATACTTCTGCTTTATGTCCAAACTTTTGACAAATGAAGCATTTGGGTTTTCTTTCTCTGTTAGAATCACTTGAATTTTTCTTAAAGTTTTTGTTAAATTTATGGCCCATATTATATGCAGCATTTTCATCCTTGCTGTTCTTGTTTCTTGCTTCATGGAGCTCAAAAATTATTCTTATATCAGAAATAGTAGCATCTGGGTAATTGTCAAATTGCATTGAGACAAGATTGTATTTTGGGGGTAGCCCTCTAATAAAAGCTGTGATGAATTCTTCATCTTCCATTGATCCACCCAAAATGCTTGCTTCTTGCAATAATTTCTCTGCTCTAAGCAAATATTGTTCCCAGGTTTCCTCTTTTTTCATTGTTAATCTAGATACATTGTTTTTAGCCTCTATGCATTTTCCCTTTATGTTACCCTCATATCTAGAATGCAAAGCAGTCCAAATTTCTTTACTTGTTTTGCATGTTAAAATTAAACTTACTTGTGTGTCATCCATTGCACAAGTTATTATCCCTCTAGCTTGGGCATCTTTTATTTTCCATTCGACAGTTATTTTTTCATCTTTTGGAGGATCTTCTTTTATAAAGCCATCTAGATCTTTGCCTTCCAAAATACAAATGCTGCGAAATTTCTAACTTGTGAAATTATTTCCATCGAATTTTTGGATATTCATCGATGATTCAGCCATTTTGAATTTTTACCTAATATGTTCTTTTCGAACCTTAAAGATAATTTCTATCTTTCTTTTTTTCAAAAAAATGGCCTTCGTTTACCTTTTTTTTTGCATAAACCACGCTCTGCTACCAATTGTTGGTGTTTTTTGGGGTAAAAAAAGAGAAAATGTTACTTAAATATATTTTTAATGTTATCTTTATGCATAGAAACTACAAAAGTAAAATTTAAGAATTAAGAAGAAAAACAAAAACAACAATCAAGAATGCACTAACTACGTTGCCAATTGTTAATCGTCATATATTAGCTAATGTTATCATCATCAATTTATATTTATTCATATATCTATATAATTTATTTACATAGAGAAAAATTCTTTGAATTAATATACCTAACAATAACGAAAATAAAATTTATAAAATATGCTATTAAAAACTTGCCATTTTTATTCAATAAACCTTTTTCAATTATTTTGATATATCGTTTTAAATCCTTTGTAATTATTTCACAATATATGTTATACTGTATTTATTCCGACAGATAATACAAGCCATCATCAACTTTAAGTTACATGATTAAGAAATGTCTTTCTGAAAATTCGAAACTATTTTAGACGCGTAAGATTCTTTTTTAAATTATACAATTTTTACTGCCCTTACTGCAATATGGAAAAATTAATGGGAGGGCTTGGCTCATTAGTGGTGAACCCTCCCAGCGGTTTTGCCAGTTTAATCTACCTTACCGCTGTTATATAGCATTTTTCGATCTTCCTTTTATACATAACAGATGGCGCGCTAGTGAATCATAATATAAACGTCTTTCTATTTATTTATCAACTTGATCCGAGAACAATTTCACTTTTGTATTATTGTTTCATATCTCTTTTTTTTGAGTCACCAATCCCCAACTTCTTTTTACTATCTAGTTTTTTTAATCAATTAGTGAGCAGTTCGCACATCTTTAGAAAGAATCAATTCCAATCAGAAGATCTACAACTTCTTTCTTCTGATTCTCTGATAGCCCACATCGAACACGTGCATCTCTCTACTTCGCGCATAAATAATTACTAATTATTCATGAAATATTTTTATTACAATATTTATTATTAATAATATTGAATATTCATTGGATTAAGCCACACTTGTGTTGATAATATTTTATTCAATTCCACATACACAATATTTATTTCCTTATTTTCTGGAGTATAAAATAAAGTTCCAGATTTCTCAGGAATCAGTCGACATGGCTTCTTCGGCGATCGTTCTACTTGTGACATTGCTCCTTGTACAAGGTCAGTTTTCCTTGATAATTTTTTTCTGAGAAAATTTATTATAATAGAAACCTCTTAAAATTCAAAGACACTTCATCCAGAAACAATTTCTAGCCGAAATGTCTTTTGTAATATATGGTCTTCTTCTTTCTTATCTCTACTCAATCATATTAGGGTATCTATCTTTTAAAGCTTGAGATTTGACAACCATCAAGTTTGGGTGAAGTAGAATGCGTCTGCCTTTGTCATTAAGACTGGGAGCACTACTCATTGGCAAGCCGACTTAGCTACAAAAGAAATGGCCGCCTCTGACATGAGGAACAGACGCCATGTGCAGCTGCTCCTAACATGGAGTACAAATGCTGCTCATCCTGTATCCCTGGATTAGGAGCCCTTACAGGGTACTATCAGCCGGGCCAGCTGTGCCCAGGTTTTTTTAGCGAGCTTGTTACTGCTCCCCCTCCTTTTCATCCGGGCTTGGGACCGGCAAAGCGGAGTTTGTTTGTTTTGTGTATAAAAGAAACATTCATTGCTTAAATGATTTCATTACCTAATAGAAACCGTTTAATAAATGAAAAGTTCATCTTTGAGAAAATATTCTTGTCAAAGTCAGTTTTTCGTTTATAAAATATTATATTTCCCTCTGAAAAAGTTATTATTGTAAAAATATTTTATTGTTTTAAGGTTTATTTAGAATTAAACATCCTTGTTCCCATAAGGTCAATATTCATTTCAGACTTTCTTTTCTATTTGAGAAAACCAAACTTTCAGTTTTAATTTTGTTTTTAGTCTTGTTTTTAGTTTATAATTGTATTTAAAATGTAGTTGTATATATATTAATTAATTGTTACCACAGAGTTTGTGTAAGCTCACGGGTAAAATAGGCGCTAACAGAGAAGAAAAAAAAGTTCCTTTGTTTAATATTAGTTTCCCTTTTATATTTTGTTCTCTCTCTTGTAAATCAATAAATATAATGTTTGATTATAATTTTCTTGGAATCAGTTTCATTAAGCAAAGTCAACAAATGAATTATATATTAGCTGCTAAAATGTATTTAGGCGCAAGTATCCCAAGCTGGGATATCGCGTCCGATATGTCAAATAAAAAAAATAAATAATAATAATAAGTATGAAAAAAGGCATCTCTTTATCGTGCAACTGAAAGTTGCTGATGGCTTGCGCCATCTATCGGAATAAATATCAACTATTCTCGTTGATTTTTAATTATTACAGATTTGGTCAAATACCCATTCTTGATTAATCAAGAAAAGCTTAATAATAATAAGGTCAATTTTCTTTGATAAAAACTATATTTTTCCATTCCCTTGAAGCCTGATATTCTCACTTTTTAACTACAATTTCTCCTAAAAACTTTAATATAATAGAAACCGTTTAATGATAAATGGTTCAACTTGGATCAAATATTCTTGTACAAAGTCATTTTTCGTTCTCAAAACATTAATTTTCCTATGCAAACGTTATTACTGTAGAAATATTTTATTATTTTAAAGGCTTATTTCGTGGATCAAATATTCATGTTCATACAAGATTATTTTTCTTTGTTAAAAACTATATTTTTTCCATTTCCTGGGGAATTCTGATGGTTTCACCTCCCTTAACTATATTTTCTCCTAAAAACTTTAATATAATAGAAACCTTTTAATATGATGGAAAGTTGATCTTGGATTGATAATTCTTGTCCAAAGACAGTATTAGTTTTTGAAACATTCTATTTTTCACTGCAAACTTTATTTCTCTAGAATTGTTTTTTTATTAATATTTAAAGGCATATTCCGAATCAAATATTCATTTTCTTACAAGATTATTATTCCTTGATAAAAATTATAATATGTTGTGAAAAAGAAACAAAAGTTAACGGTGACGATTTCTTTTATTAATGCTGTAAATTCGGCAAGCTTTCGGACTTTGATGTCCTTCGACAGGTTACTTTTGTCGATGGACGTCAAAGGCCGAAATCTTGCCGAATTTACAGCATTAATAAAAGAAATACGTCGCCGTTAACTTTTATTCCTTCTTCAAGATGTCAGGCGATTTCTTGTCTTATAACATAATGTATTGGCGCGCCATCTGTTATGAAAAATTGAAACTACTTTAGATGCGTATGATTCTTTTAAAAGGTAGTAGAGAATTCTTATTTTTAAAAGAATAATACAAGTCTAAAATATAGCTTTAATTTCTAAAAACTATATATTATCGCGAAGAAAAATAATCAAATAGGCTTCCGAATTACTTTAAATATTTATTTATTGAGTTATAGGAAAGATTTTAAATATAAAATAAAAGTTACTATGTACATGAGCCAAATCGACCCAGCAGTTAGAACAAGAGGGGAGAACTGAGTTTTTCTACCCTCTATGTGGCGCCACTGTTTTCCCCGACCGGTCGGTCCAGTCCAGATAAGAGGGAATACCTCTGTCCTCCTGTGACAATATTTTTCCATTCCCTCTGAAAGCCTGATATTCTCAACTCTTAACTATATTTTACTCTAAAAACTTTAATATAATAGAAACCCCTTTTAATGATGGAAAGTTAATCTTGGATTGATAATTCTTGTCCAAAGTCAGTATTAGTTTTTACAAAACTCTATAATACAATATAATATAATGCGACTTGTGATTGTAAAACAACATTTTAAAATTATTCCTCATGTGTTTCTTTTCAACGAAAAATCCAAATTTATTTTAAGAAGAAATAATGATTATTTCCAACTTTACCTCATCATTCCAACATTCATACCTCATCCCTAAGGTTGGAAATAATCATTATTTCTCCTTAAAATAAATTTGGATTTTTCGTTGAAAAGAAACACATGCGGTATAATTTTAAAATGTCGTTTCACAACACTTTATATTTTCTTCTGTAAACGTTATTACTATAGAAATATTTTTATTGTTTAAAGACTTATTTCGAATCAAATATTCATGTTGAAGATCAGTTTTCTTTTATAAAAACTATATTTCGCTATAGTACTAGTAACTATATTCCCCTATAAACATGATAATATAAAAGAGCGGTCTAGAGATCAATTTGGCGAAACCGCTGAGAGGGTTCACTACTGATGAACCAAGCCTTCCCATTCAATAACTTATATCATTACAGTAAGGTCTGTAGAGATAATATTTGATGATATTATTGAAAAGAAACACATTGCCAGTAAATTTATTTGTTACAAATGTTATCGATAGAAACCTTTTAATGATAAAATACGTATCTTGAGACGTGCTCATTATATAAGAAAAATGAATAGCCTGGTCAAAATAAAAATATTTAAAACATACACTTATAAACAAAACTTAAGTAAGTGGAAAATCTTTGATGTCGCCAGTTATTTTTTTTTAAGGATACAGAGGCAATTTTGTTCACTCTTGGTTATCTCGTGTGTCTTCACAATATAGGTGTAAGTGTAATATCTTTCAGAGTTATTGCCTAAATTACGATATACATGCTAAAAGGTACAACTTCCTTAAGTTTTGTCTATGAGTGTAGTTAATCCAAGATGAATATTTTGTCATTAATGAATTTTATATTTCGTAATAAAAACTTTTATTTTAGTTTAACTCTCTCATACCTCTCTCTAATGTTTTTTAAATCATTTTATGAAGAAATGGAATCTAAAATTTACACTATATTTTTTGTTTTAACATTAAAATATAAAGCACTAAATTATATTTCTAAATAAATTCTTTAAACTTTTTTAGTCTTTATTTGTTCGATTTTTTTTACATTATTATGGTTTTTTTCTCTCTTTACCTCTTCTTTTTCCTCCTATGTTCCACATTTATGACGCGCAACTGCCGAAGCTTTTGTGTGAACTTTGTTTACGTGAAATTAACAAACGACTTCTGAAATAGGACCTTTCCCTGTCTTGTGGTGTGGCGGACTTTCAATAAAACTTTATTGTTTGTGAGCACAAGATGGCCAAAAGCTGGCGTGTTGAATTATATTTACATATTGGGGCTGTTATACTATTTATAATTATGGTACGGTTAAACCTGCCTATAGCGCCCCCTCTTGGAACTCACCAAAATAGGGTGCTATAGACAGGACAATTTTAATGTAAATCGCATCGTACTGTGTATTTAAAATCGAGCGCTATAGAGAGGGAGGCGCTATTTAGAGGGGGCGCTATAGACAGGTTTAACTGTACATATGGAAATCTAGTGTATATTGATATACTAGCCGAATGACCCGGGCAACGCCCGGGTTTTACCCTATTAAATGTACCCTATTCAAATACTATTCGTTACAATTATAAATTGGCGCCGTGGATGTCACTTTTGTGAAACGTCCCGCTCCAAACTTTGTGTCTGAGAAGCGATATTTTTATAGAAAGATGATCTGGCTTTTGTTTTCTGCTCGAATGAATGTTTTTCTGTTAGAATTTTGTTCCTGTATACAAAATAATGAACTGGTTTCACCCGTGGTCTCTACTTTTTGGAATTTTTCCCGATATAATTTTGTATCTGATAATCAAACATGATACAGCAATATCGTCATCATCATTTTCTAACTAAAAATATATAGTTTTAATAATTGATTTATATATTTTTTTAAAATAGCCTATCGTCTTCCCCGTATTCTTTTACCTATGTATGGAAATTTTGCTTTGAATTAGTGAACTATTGCGAATTTGTATACCGGACATACAGACAGACAAACAGACAAACATACAAACATTCATTTTTATATATATAGAGAAGAGATATTACTACATACATATATAAAGATAATTAATTTTAAAAAGGTATTTAAAAAAGCTTTTACTAAAATTTACTAAGAAGAAAAAAAATATTTCAGCTTCTGCTATTGAACAAATCCCGCGAATAGAGAAAAAAAAAGAAATGTATTTAGTTGGTGTAAATATATATAATGGTTTATGAACATTCTATCCCAACACAGTGAAATGATTTGACAAATTCTTAAAGTTGTTTAGATTTTTAATTTTTTTTTTTTTTAGATTTTGACCACCCATTTCTGAAATTTATTCTGTCGGTATTTCGTTTCTGTCGGGATTTGAAACCTGTCAGGATTGTGGTCTGTCTGGATTATGACTGTCAGGATTGTGGTTTGTCTGAATTATGACTGTCAGGATTGAGGTTTGTCTGAATTATGACTGTCAGGATTGTGGTTTGTCTGGATTTGAAACCTGTCAGGATTGTGGTTTGCTGGAATATGACTGTCAGGATTGTGGTTTGTCTGAATTATGACTGTCAGGATTGTGGTTTGTCTGGATTATGACTGTCAGGATTGTGGTCTGTCTGGATTATGACTGTCAGGATTGTGGTCTGTCTGGATTATGACTGTCATGATTGTGGTCTGTCCGTATTATGACTGTCAGGATTGTGGTCTGTCTGGATTATGACTGTCAGGATTGTGGTCTGTCTGGATTATAACTGTCAGGATTGTGGTTTGTCTGAATTATGACTGTCAGGATTGTGGTTTGTCTGGATTTGAAACCTGTCAGGATTGTGGTTTGTCTGGAATATGACTGTCAGGATTGTGGTTTGTCTGGATTATGACTGTCAGGATTGTGGTCTGTCTGGATTATGACTGTCAGGATTGTGGTTTGTCTGGATTATGACTGTCAGGATTGTGGTTTGTCTGAATTATGACTGTCAGGATTGTGGTTTGTCTGAATTATGACTGTCAGGATTGTGGTTTGTCTGGATTTGAAACCTGTCAGGATTGTGGTTTGTCTGGATTATGACTGTCAGGATTGTGGTTTGTCTGGAATATGACTGTCAGGATTGTGGTTTGTCTGGATTATGACTGTCAGGATTGTGGTTTGTCTGGATTATGACTGTCGGGATTGTGGCCTGTCTGGATTATGACTGTCAGGATTGTGGTTTGTCTGAATTATGACTGTCAGGATTGTGGTCTGTCTGGATTATGACTGTCAGGATTGGGGTCTGTCTGTATTATGACTGTCAGGATTGTGGTCTGTCTGGATTATGACTGTCAGGATTGTGGTCTGTCTGTATTATGACTGTCAGGATTGTGGTTTGTCTGGATTATGACTGTCTGGATTGTGGTCTGTCTGTATTATGACTGTCAGGATTGTGGTTTGTCTGGATTATGACTGTCTGGATTGTGGTCTGTCTGTATTATGACTGTCGGGATTGTGGCCTGTCTGGATTATGACTGTCAGGATTGTGGTCTGTCTGGATTATGACTGTCAGGATTGTGGTCTGTCTGGATTATGACTGTCAGGATTGTGGTCTGTCTGGATTATGACTGTTTGGGATTTGAAACCTGTCAGGATTGTGGTCTGTCTGGATTATGACTGTTTGGGATTTGAAACCTGTCAGGATTGTGGTCTGTCTGGATTATGACTGTCAGGATTTGAAACCTGTCAGGATTGTGGTCTGTCTGGATTATGACTGTCAGGATTTGAAACCTGTCAGGATTGTGGCCTGTCTGGTTATGACTGTTTGGGATTTGAAACCAGTCTGGATTATGACGGTCGGGATTTGATTTTTCGGGATTTCAACTGTCAGGGTTATTTCTTGAATTTACAGTAATTATGTGCCTGTGTGTTTCAGATTATGGGTCTATGGCCCAATCGGGGAGTGAATTCGACGTGTATTTCAAAGACTGCGACATGGAAACCTTAAAAGGAGAAATGGCTGACTATATCAACATTGTCAGCAACGGCATTTGGAAGCAGGACAAGACCAAAGAAAATATAAAAGAGCATTGCGAGTAGGTATCATTCTTAAGTTACTACTCCTCAAACCTAAAACTTTATTAAACCTAGGGCAAGTAGAAGTCTATGTGATGTACCCGAAAGCTTGATATAAATTTAAAATAAAATAAGAAACCGACCCTCCCTCGGAAGCCCTTTTGTTTATTATTTTCATAAGTAGTTTCTTTATTGAAAACTTCTGGCGAGCTACCAAAAAAGAACTCTTTTCTGCAGACCAGGAACAAGATTTTAAAAAACAGATAAAGGTCGGCTAAATAAAAAAGAGGAAAGTTAAAATTCAAGAATACAAACCTTTTTTTTTTTTTTTTTAAGAATGATTAATTTTCTCTCTTTTGATAAATATAAAAAATATATATAATTAACTTGCACAATAATCTTATTAAATATGAAGAATATAAATAATTCCTGGCAGATACCAAATGTGTGTGTATTATTTATTTGTGCAGAACCAAACTCGCGGGTACAGAAAACCTGAAATCAGAAACCTCACCATAAATCATAATTTTACATATCCACAATACTGCTCAATTTTATCTGCATCTAGTGTATTACCTTCAATAAGGTTTACTCAAATGGCAGATACTAAATGTGTATATCACATGTTTGTGCAGGACAAAAACTCGCGGGGTCCATAAAACCTTAAATCAGAAACCTTACACCATAAAACCTCACCTTAAATCATAATTTCACATATTCAACAATACTGCTCAAGTTTATATGTATCGAATGTATTACGTCCAATAAGGTTTACTGATTTTGCTCAAATTTATAATCAAAGTTTAGTGAATGATAATATAAAGAATTCCTGGCAGATACCAAATGTATGTTTTGTGTGTGTATTACTTATTTGTGCAGGAACAAACTCACAGTCTCCATAAAACCTTAAATCAGAAACCTTAAACCTGAAACCTTACCTTGAATCATAATTTCACATATTCAGTAATACGCTCAAGAGTTTATCTGTATCTAGTGAATTGCCTTCAATAAGGTTTACCGATTTTGCTCAAATTTAGATTCAAAGTTTAGTGAGTGAGAATATAAAGAATTCCTGGCAGATACCAAATGGGTATCAATTATTTGTGCAGGACCAAACTCGTAGTGTCCATAAAACCTTAAGTCAGAAACCTTACACCAGAAAACCTCACCTTTAATCTTAAATTCACATATCCAACAATACTGCTCAAGTTTATCGAGTGCATTACGTTCAATAAGGTTTACCGATTTTGCTCAAATTTAGATTCAAAGTTTATTCAGTTAGAATATAAAGAATTCTTGACTGATGCCAAATGTGTATTTGTACAGGACAAGACTATCGGGATCCAGAAACCTAATTTCCAACCTCAAGGAATGTCTAGCAGAAGAAATAAAGGAAGGAATTCCTGAATTAGAAAATCTAACGGTCAACATGCTAGAGAGCATGTGCAATAATGAAACCCTACTAGAACGTAAGTTATTCTTTATTTTTCCTTTTCCTTAATTGGTAAAATCCTCTTTCATAAAAATATTATTGATATAGTTCGTTTATATATACAGTAGAACTTCCATGAGAGGACACTCCGGCTAGAGGACACCTCTCTACAAAGGACAGTTTTCATCTCCAATACAGTAGAACCTCCATGAGAGGACACTCACAGTAGAGGACACCTCTCTACAAAGGACAATTTTCATTGTCAAAATTACCATTTTTACTATTTAACAACTCCCTGGTAAGAGGATACCTCTTCATAAAGGACATTTTTCTCTGCAATTAAGTGTCCTTTACAAAGAGGTTTTACTGTATATACATATATGTTTTTTGTTCTAAAAATATAGAGCAATTCATATTTACATTTTCAGATAATAAAAAGGCTTATATTGAATTGAATAAGAATATTTGCCAATATTTCGGTTGACTGAACGCCAACCTTTGTAAAATTGTTTATACAAATTGTAATGCCTTGACAAAAGTTGGCGTTCAGCCAACCGAAACATTAGCAAATAAACCATTGTATTCAAATCCAATATATGTCTTTTTATTATCTATAAAATGTATATGTGTGAAAGTTCAAAACCTGTAGAAAGAGTAGTAAACTTAATAAAAAGTTTTAGAGCAATTTAACAATTTAAAAAATTATCATTAAACCTTTTTTGTAGTTAAAAAATCTTGTAAAATATCTTAATGATACTTCAAGATATAGCAGCTGAATGTCTACACGATCAATCCCGATGACAATGCAAGTGTTCAAATGTTCATACTTCTAGGAAATCGGAGGAGGGAGGAAATATAAATATGAGAATGACAAGGCAATTTATTTTGATCAAAATAATATAATCTTATTTACTCACACAAAAAAGTGATATGGGTAGTTACCGTTTTTCTCTTCAAACCAACACACAGAGAAACTTGTATTATAAATATCTCTTTTATAAATTTTATTGGTGTAAGTTCGCGTGGTCTACCTAGGTCAAATGCTATGAGCTGGGGTATAGCGATGATCCTCTTGAATGAGTTCTGTTAACTTGAATAAGGGAACTGTACGTAATTGAACAAGGAAATTTCTGATTTAATGATTCTAGAATAAAAGCTACATGAATGAATTTGATTAGCCTAACATGACTTGATGGCTCGATTCAACTAGACTAATGAGTATATAAACTAGAGAAAATATGGTTTTACGGGCTACTAACCAAAAGTTATGATTTTTGAGCCCAAAAGGTATATAAACTAAACAAAACACAAAAATATATAGACAACACACTGTTGCCGAATCAATGAAAATATATATGTCATAATTTGTATATAATTGTATGCACCCCCGACCCACTATGCATGTACAATGTATGATTTTCAAAGATTTAATAAAGAACAAGGTAACTGGAGGAAAGAAGTAGCAACCAAACATAGGAAATAGGTTTAAAGCGGGCACAATTATAAATAACTTGTACAGTCAATACTTCCTGACAGAAGGCCGGACGTATCTGGTGACCAGAAGTTATAAAAGTTTGAGAGACGCCCAATTTCCGGAACAAGACCGGACGTATTTGACAACCACGGAAGTAAATAGAGTCGAACTAACACTCGATACTTCCTATCAGGCCGGGCATATCTTTCACCAAAGAAAGTCGCCGGTCCAATTAGAAAGATCCACTAAGTAGGTCAACCAATAGGAAAACGGGCACGTCCCAGCCTTCGTCCAATGGGAAGGAAGACGACTCGTGGTGTTAAATCGAGAAGTAAGAACAGGCAGTTACGCTTTGGCTCCCAAGGAGGTGACATCGGCTCTGGACCTCTCCCCCTCTGCTCATCCCGTAGCTAAGTACAATCACCGCCATGTGATCAGATAATTAACAATCAAAATCGCTCCGCTCTTCTCAAGCTTTCTTTCCTCCAACCCAGTTGCCTTTTATTTTCAAACCTCATCATGTGTCCTGATTATTCCTAACTGTGTGCTTCACTTGCCACTCAACGACTGCGTTTCAACCAATCCTCACCATTCAAATCGAACAACAAGAAATTCCGCAACGATATTGTCACAGAACGGATAAGTCGACAGGATAAAGAGATGGAATTTAATCAGGATCCCATAGGCGTAAAGTCGGACGGCCCGACGGAAACAACGGAAAGGAGGCAAGAAGTAAGAGAGAACGAACAGGCAGGGGAAAGGCAGGAAGTGACCGACCGAGAGACAACTGCGCCCCTAGCGGACGCCGTCAACCAGCTATCGGCGCTCCTGACCCGAGTAAAGATTTCTGATGGAGCGGAGTCGACAATCTCGCCTTTCGATGGCACATACAACGCGACACAGTTTTTCCAAGCATTCGACCGAAAAATGGAAGACGCATCCATGGGAGAACAAGAAAAATTACTCTGCCTGCCAAACTATCTGGCGCGACAACCCCTGGAGCTCTTCAGGAAACTTCGGATGGCCGACCGGAGCTACTTCCAGGTGAGGCAAATCCTCCTAGATCTCTATCCTGAGTCAAGCGAAGCGTCCTTTGCGAAATATTTCGCCATGAAGCTTACTGGGCAAGCCAACCTAGAGACCTACTACCGGGAGAAAACCGCCATGGGATTGCAACTAGGACTTCCACAGGAGGTGATCCTCGAGACGCTGACAGAAGGACTGCCATTCAACGACCAGCGCCTAGTCCGCGTAGTACCTCCCGAGAACCTAGGAGAATGGTTCCGACTGGTACAGCGGATCCACGGCCCCAGTGTACCGACAACACGACTCAGAGAAGAGCAACCACCCACAATGTCGGGTCCGTATCACAGCACACCCCGACGCCCAGGTGCATGGAATGCACCTCTTCCGCCGTCCAACTGCAAGTTCTGCGGCGCGAGGCACTGGCACAGCGAATGCCGACATCGAGCAGTCCCGAGCCCCAAGCCAACCAACCCAAGTCAAGACGTCCCAGCCGAGCGGCCCTTTCGAGACTAAGGTAGGCACCCCCCCTATGGCGTCAAGAATTGACTTTGAACTCTTATCTAACCCTACCTACCCCTTTAACCATGTATCTAAACATGTACCAAATGAATGCAAGCACGGGCTAGACCAAAACCTGTCCCAAAGGGCTCGTACAGCACACAAAGCTTTCACACATGGAAACCCTTGCCTGCATTCATTGCCAAAACCCCAAATATTTACATGCCACCATTCTAATCTCACACCACGCAACTTTTCACTCAACCCAATTACCAGTACTATATGCCCACAACATATAAAGCCACCACGACTTCAACCTACAATTCCAATAATGCCCAAAAAAGCGTCCGTACACCGACACAGCTCACCCACTTACCACGCAAATGTACCTCACAACATACACGCACCCATACGTCACCACGCAACAAACACGCACAACCCGCACAACAAACGCAACACGCACGCCAAAAGACAACAACAACAAACAAGCGCATGCACAACCGTTAAGAATAATACAATCATCCCGTCTACACAAAACATAGAAAAAATTCACGCCACCAAACAACCACACAATCGAAAAACATTGAGATCTTTCCTAAAAGCTGTGAACGCCTATAAAGAGTTCATTCCGGACCACGCCCGCTTGCGGACGCCACTTGTCAACCTTCTAAAAAAGGATGTCATGTGGGTCTGGAGTGACGAATGCCAGAAAGCGTTCACTAACCTGAAAGAAAGCCTTACCACACACCCCACATTATACCTTTACCAAGAAGATCTGCCATGCCAGGTACACTGTAACACCTCAACATTCGGCATTGCAGGTATTCTTAAACAAGTCTACCCTGATGGGAAGACATACCCAGTTCAACATTTCAGCCGCTCTCTGCGTGGTCACGAGCGAAATTATTCAGACTTGGAACTACAATGTCTAGCCATTGTGGAAAGTGTGGATAACTTCCGCGCCTGTCTAATGGGCAGAAAGTTTACAATACTTTCTGACCATCCTGCATTGCAGTGGTTGAAAGAGATCAAAGCCCCGTCAGGCAGATTGTTTCGATGGAGGTTAAGACTGTCAAGATACGAATATGAGGTCCGTAGCATAAATGGAGTACAACAATATGAAACGGGCGTTGTAACTCGTATCCCATTTTGTGGCTTTCTAGATGCGCCACTCATAAAGAGCCAACAGTCTTCTCCACCGGGAAAATCTCGCGTGACTATGGATCACAATAAACTGCGCACCGTCTCCCGAAAAGGAGTACTTAAAACTATAGTCCCAAGTTCACTTACAACCAGACTTCTTAAATCCGTACACACACAACACCACCACCCAAACATCTCCAAGATGACGAGACTCATCTCGTCACAATATTATTGGCAGAACATGACACAAGACATCGCAAAACAGGTAAAAACCTGCCCCACCTGCCGATTCGCTAGAAGAATCGATGAATACAACCAACCTTCACGTAAAAATACCGACACAGGCCCCAAAGCAAAACAAAATTCGTACATAAAACACAGCGTACACACAACACAAACAATGCCAAAATTACACCACCCACGTCAGAACGATCACACAGCTCAACCTAAATCAATTACCACCGACATATCGCTAATAAAACCATTAACGATCAAACAGGAGAACTGCGAACCTACCAATCATCTAAATTCTACAATTAATAAGGTTCAGACAAATATTTCAGAGTCCCCATTTACAAAAATCTGGAGGAACATGGGGCAATACCCTATTTTTCATCTGATTTTCATCCTTTGTTTGTTAGTTCTACCATACAAATGTATCCCAATTTTATTCCTTAATTATTTATTTATCTATACCATGTCCGCTCATAAAATTTTCGAACTACAAGAGGCAGTTTTTAATTTTGGACAAGCAGTTTTTCATTGTGGACAAGCAGTTTTTCATTGTGGACAAGCAGTTCTTCATTGTGGACAAACATTTATAAAACTTCTCATAATTTTAGGAACCATCTTTGCAGAAAATCTAAATAAACTCCGAAGAGATAGAAGTAACTGAAAGATGACCAACCAGTGTCGGAGAAGTCACACTCCAAAAACAAGATCTGAGCCGCACCAAAAATTAAATAAGCGGAAGGAAGTGAGAATTTTGAGACACCGCGACAGGAAGTGTAGTCCGCGGCGATAAATTCGGCCTATGCAAACAAAGCGGAGCGCCTCGTCCGATCTCCAATTTCATTCCCTCTCTTTTGCCCGACACACCCCACTTCCGTATCTCTAATTACAATGAGAAGGTCCCCTATTGAGGTCAACTGGGAACCTCTCTATGCCACCAATTTTGGATTCCAGTTCGAGTCTACATATCGATTTTTACCATCCAATTCCACATCCACAAGACAACACATAGAACTCGCTCACACATTTCTTACACAACAGACTTCTAACATTTTTTCACAACACACACAAAGACAAAAAATTACACATAAAGGTTATATAGATTTCCATGTCTCCTGTACACATAGCATAAACGCACTTGAGGGGTAGAATCACGTTTTCACCTAAGTGTCGCTACAGATGAGACAAAAAATTTATAGGGCATAATTGAGCAATTAAAAAATTTATAGGGCATGTAGATACAAAAGGGTTCAAAACAATACACCTTATTTTTCATATTAATCATTTTCATTATTTTCTCTCAATTAAAATTTAAATATATAATCAATTTATCAATTTATTCAACTTATTATCACTTTTAATCATTAATTATCTTTTTTTTCCAATTAGTTTATATTATCATTTTTATTTATCAATTATCATTCTATTTACCACTTAGCTTATATTGCCATAACTCAATTATCAACGAAAACTCATTGATTTTCGGTTAAACTAAAAACATTAAATCATCCTTTGTTGTTGAAACCTTTTTATTTTTCATTTTTCTTTTTTTTTCCAAGCACTCAACTTTGATTTCGCTCAACCACTTTTTATTTTTATTTGATTTCAAAATACCTTATGAAATTTTATTTTTATTTTTATTTTGATTTCTCAAAAGCCCTAATAAAATTCCCTCGGTTTCCATTCCCAATTTCGAGCTAGAATATGGTTAGGCATTATTCCTTTTTTTTTTCTCACCATGCACCAAGCATTCACTTTGATTTCTTCCAACTTTTTATTTTACTTTGATTTCTCAAAAGACCTTATGAAATTTCCTCGATTTCTTTTCCCAAAATTCGAGCAAAAAATTAGTTAGGCATTTTTCTTTTTTTTTCATCATGCAACAAAGCATTTTTTTTTCTCACCATGCAACCAAGCATTCACTTTGATTTCGTCCAACTTTTTATTTTTATATTATTTTTGATTTCTCAAAAGCCCTAATAGAACTCCCTCGTTTTTATTTCCAATGTCGAGTAGAAATTAGTTAGGCGCATTTTCCTTTCTTTTTAATCCACTATGTACCATAGCATTCATTTTGATTTCTTACAATTAAAAAATTTTTGATTTCTATTAATTATACTCAACCTATATCATCAACACCATTCTATTTTACTTCTTATATCGCCACCAATGCTTGTATATAGACTCTCAATACCCACAACTAATTTTCCCACAAAATTATTTTTCACTTTACAGAATTCTCTCAGGCTAACCCCTTCTTGAATTCTTCACATGTAGGGGGCGCATCTGTCATAATTTGTATATAATTGTATGCACCCCCGACCCACTATGCATGTACAATGTATGATTTTCAAAGATTTAATAAAGAACAAGGTAACTGGAGGAAAGAAGTAGCAACCAAACATAGGAAATAGGTTTAAAGCGGGCACAATTATAAATAACTTGTACAGTCAATACTTCCTGACAGAAGGCCGGACGTATCTGGTGACCAGAAGTTATAAAAGTTTGAGAGACGCCCAATTTCCGGAACAAGACCGGACGTATTTGACAACCACGGAAGTAAATAGAGTCGAACTAACACTCGATACTTCCTATCAGGCCGGGCATATCTTTCACCAAAGAAAGTCGCCGGTCCAATTAGAAAGATCCACTAAGTAGGTCAACCAATAGGAAAACGGGCACGTCCCAGCCTTCGTCCAATGGGAAGGAAGACGACTCGTGGTGTTAAATCGAGAAGTAAGAACAGGCAGTTACGCTTTGGCTCCCAAGGAGGTGACATCGGCTCTGGACCTCTCCCCCTCTGCTCATCCCGTAGCTAAGTACAATCACCGCCATGTGATCAGATAATTAACAATCAAAATCGCTCCGCTCTTCTCAAGCTTTCTTTCCTCCAACCCAGTTGCCTTTTATTTTCAAACCTCATCATGTGTCCTGATTATTCCTAACTGTGTGCTTCACTTGCCACTCAACGACTGCGTTTCAACCAATCCTCACCATTCAAATCGAACAACAAGAAATTCCGCAACGATATTGTCACATATACAGATTAAAATAAAACAATAAAGAATTAATTATGTAAAACAATGAATTATATAAATTAACAATAAAGAATAGAATAACATCAATGAATAATATTTAGCAACAATTTATACAATAATTAACAATTAATAACAAATAAGAATAAAACATACATTTTTAACCAAACAATTGGTATCTATCGATAAAATATACAACAATTATTTTTTGACAATGTGTTTATTTTTATCTCTTTCTACATAACTTACTGCAATGATAAAAGTTATTGAATGAGATGGTTTGGTAAATCAGTAGTGAACCTTCTCAGCGGTTTAGTCAAATTAATCTCTAGACCGCTCTATTATTGTATTGGATTGGTTTTGTTATATACCCTGTATTTACTATGGAAGTCAGCTTAGGGGTGTTTAGGGAATCTATGTGTACATATACAACAACAACAAAAAGCCTTTATTTAGGGTCACTGACCCTATACAGGATTCACCAGAGGTATGCATAAGAACAAAGCAGTGAGACAAAGGAAACAACGATATAGACAGAAGGAAAAGAAAGAAAAGAAAAAAACAAGAAAGAGAAAGAGGGAAGCAAGAAAAACAACACAAAAAGAGTAGCAGTAAGAAAGTGAGGAGTGAGTTTATGTGCACATATAAATATCTCGCTAAAGACGATGCTAATCTCTCTATTCCCTAATAGAAGGAAACCACAAGACGGAGAGAAGAGTTTCCTTCATATATAAACGGTTTTACAAGTTTTTGGGCAAGTTTCCTATCTATGGATACAATACATCAAAGGGATACAAGTTACACCTCATCTATTTGATATATAATACCCGTAGAAGGGTCATTTTTCCCGAAAACTTGTACTAATGTTTATAAAGGAAAGAAACACACTTCTTTCCGTCTTGTTATTATATCTTTCAAATATATCTCTCAAGAGAGATTATGGGGGGGGGGGGGGGGGAGAATTCCGACCACACCTCCCCGCGGTCCCCCCTGGACCCTTGGAATATTCGACCAAATACTGGTTCGTTTACAAGGTGACTAACGTGGCAACGGCACTTATTTTCCAATGAAGAGCAATGGCCGCAGCCTTGCAGAAAATTGACAAAGACTCAGAGCAGCAGCTTTGCACGCCCAAGATAGTGGACATTGCTGCTGCTGTGATAGAGATGCATGGAGACATCTGAGGCTCTTCATTGAACACGACAACAACAACAACAAGAGATATTTGGATACCCTCAGATCCTTAGAGTACAGAAAGCCAACTACCTGAGCTGTCTAACTCACTAGTACATCAATGGATAGAAAGGCTACCTAAGCTAGTATTGCTTGAAAGCCTGTAGTACAGTGTCAAGCACTTTTAATTACATTTTGAGGGGATCAATGGTCAAAACTAGTTGTATATATACTTGTATTTGTTTGGAAATTTGTTTTTTTATTTGTCCGCCCATCTTTTTTACTTTAAGGTAATATCGTTTAGGTAATTTCTAATGTTTTGTAAATTATCTATATGTAAATCTATTAAAAATAAAGAAGGCATCTCCTGACCACGAGCACATGTGCTTTTTAGATGGCAGAGCGCAATCTAGTGTAGCAAAAATAAACTAAACGTTTATTTAGCTTGCTCCGTGATATTTGGCCAACCCAATTTCTTGATAAATCAAGAAAAGCCATCCACGAACGCGTTTTCTTGATTTATCAAGATATTGGGGTCGCCAAATATCACTGAGAAAGCTAAATAAACGTTTAGTTTATTTTTGCTCCACTAGATGGCACTCTGCCATCTAAAAAGCAGATGTGCTCGTGGTCAGGAGATGCCTTCTTTATTTTTAATATCAACACCTGACCCACGTATCTTTTATTTTTTCTATTGTTTTTTCATATGTAAATCTATATGATATAAGTATAACATTGTTTTGTTTTTGGCAGAGGCAACAACATCTGAGAAATCTTCATTCATCAACGAGGCATTACTTTACGACTGCCTAGCTGTGGCTCACATCCAAGAAGTACAAATGATGGAAGTAGACATGACCTTCTGGAAAGGAAGATTCTGTTGGTAAGATTTCTCCTAAAGGGACACAATACTACACTCAAGGACAAAACTTAAGGAAGTTGTATCTTTCAGCATGTATATCGGGATTCAGACAATAACTCTGAAAGATATTACAGTTACCTTTATTGAAGACACACATATATACACTCAAAACATAAGGAAGTTGTATTTTTTACCATGTATATCGGGATTCAGTCAATAAATCTGAAAGATATTACAGTGACCTTTATTGAAGACACACATATATACACTCATGGACAAAACTTAAGGAAATTCTACCTTTTAGCATATATATCGGGATTGAGACAATAAATCTGAAAGATATTACAGTGACTTTATTGAAGACATACATATATATACACTCAAAACCTAAGGAAGTTGTACCTTTTAGCATGTATATCGGGATTGAGACAATAACTCTGAGAGATATTACAGTGACCTTTATTGAAGATACACGAGATAACTAAGTGCGAACAAAATTACATTTGTCTTCTTAAAAAAAACAGAATTCAGGCGACATCAAAATATGAAACTACCTTAAGTTTTGTCCAAGAGTTTATATGATTCAGAACCCTTATGATATAATGGTTATCCCAAAAGTTCGTAAACACTTGCAAAAAATTGAAATACCAATATTATTTGACCTTATTTACAGTTAAACCTGTCTATAGCGCCTCCTCTAAATAGCACCTTCCTCTCTATAGTGCCTGATTTTAAATACGTAGTAAGATGCGATTTACATTAAAGGTGACCTCTCTATAGCACCCTATTTTGGTGAGTCCCAAGAGGGGGCGCTATAGACAGGTTTAACTGTATAATGTTTTTGTATTATATATAAAGTAATTTTATTATGTATTATTATGTATTTTCCGTAATAATATTATTCACCAAGTAATAAGAAAAAAAACATGAACCTTTGGGACAATCTTATATAATCTTGCATGGTGTTGCCCCTTTTTCCTATGCTTCAATTTTACCAGTACATTATAGTCAATCATGAAAATCTTAAAGATTTATGTTAATATATCAATTAAGCAATCATAAAGCTAAACTACAATAATGATATATTCTCCATAGTGTATTATATGTATGATCTGATCTGTTTTGTTTAAAGATAATATATCAGTGATATATTATTACTTTACTCTGTTTTGATTCGAAACGAATCGAACGTTTTTATCATCATCTTGTAGATAACAAAGGCTTGTGATATAATGTGCACGTGTGCAAGAATTGCAAAAAGAATAAAATAATTATAGTAGCATAAAAAATGGTGTATCTTTCATCTATCTTTAAAGATATCTAAATATATATAAAGTGTGTATTTTTTTTGGAAAATGGATTTTTCACCGGATCGTTGATTCTAAGAGAAGGAGGGATAAATTTGACTGATTGGCATTTCAAATTGAATTCTAGATTCTTTCTCCAACGGGCTAATTGCAAGGATTTCTTGAAGAAAAACGACTTGTATCTCTCAACGTTGTAAAGGTAATTTTGGTAAGTGTGATTTCTTATAAAAATAACTTTCACTATTAATATTCAACCTATAATAGAAACATATCAATGTAAATGACATTTTACACTTTAATGGCCTGGCTAATCAGTGGCGAACTCTCCCAGTGGTTTTGCCTGTTTAATCCACCATACCGCTGAAATATTACTTTTTTTTCGGTTTTCCTTTAATACTGATATTGAAGATAGCCTCTTGGAAGGGGTATTTTAAATGAACTATGGAAATAAACCTTGAGGACAGTGTATAAAAAGTTCAGGTGCTGAAATCAATAATAAAAATGTCAGGATATGCCATTTTTATTATTGATTTCAATACCTTACCTTTTTATCTTTATTTTTTTCTTTCGTTTTTTTCATGTGTTAAGCGTATTTACGCAAGTTTGACCTTAAATACCCATTTCTTGGTTTTTCAGGAAGCTACTGGGACCAAAAAATCTTTTTGGTCGCAGTGATTCAGCCTACTCCACGCTGACGAGCGCCAAAAAGCGCGAAACGCGTTCGTGGATGGCTTTTCTTGATTTATCAAGAAATTGGGTTGGCCAAATATCAGGGAACAGGCTAAATCAATGTTTAGTTGATTTCTGTTCCACCAGATGGCGCTCTGCCTTCTGTAAAGCACATGTGCTCTTGGTCAGGATATGCCATTTTTATTATTAGAACCTCTAATGTCAGATCAATTTGGGTACCAATTATAACACTCTACCTTGTACATAAGCTTGTAGTCCTCATAGAAAAATTAAAAGGTCATGGATTCACGGCAATGAACAGGGGGTTATATTTTTTTATATATCCAAAACATTTGATAATGCCAAATTATATAAAATGTCAAAAATAAATTACTCGGAGACATCGTAAAGCAACAATGAACTTTTCTAGGTGAAAATTCAGAGTGAAGGTCAAAAACGTTTTGTCGACTCCAAGAAGAATACTAGCTAGGGTCTCCCAAGGTTTAGTTAATAATTTTTAAGCAGAATTTTTTAGTAAATAACACCTTTCCAAATGTTTTATTTCTATTTCTCTTGACGAGGATAATAGATTTTTATCGAGATGTCAAAAAAATTAATATTTTTCTGGCCGAAATGTCTCTTAATTCAAGAACTATGAAGGCAGGTCGGACAAGCTCTATCTTCAAGATATGTTTTGTGGTATAAATGAAAAAGAACTATTTTGATAAATATGCGGCTTATGATTGTAAAACGACATTTGCAAACCATCCCGCATGTGTTTCTTTTCAACGAAAAGTCAAAATTTATTTCAAGGAGAAATAACGATTATTTCTAACCTTTTGGATGAGGTATGAAAGGATGAATTGTGAAGAGTAATGATAAATGGAAAAATAAAAGTGTCTAGGAATTGGAATCGAACCCACATGCGGGATAGTATTTCAAATGTCGTTTTATATTTAATTACTATCTGCCTTATCAAAATTCGAAACTATTTTAAATGCGTAAGATTCTTTTTGAAATTAAACAATTTCTACTGTCCTTACTGCGATGGAAAAGTTTCGAATTTTGATAACAGATGGAGCGCTAGTGCATCATATTATAAATGTTCTAATAAAAGACACAATTTGATATTTACGGAAGAGCGATTGCTCGAAGCATATTATATATTTATAATTGTATGTAATTCTACTGTCCTAAAAGATTATGTCCATAGTTCTTCTAAAATACCCATTCCAAGAGTCTAACATCAGTATCACTATAAAAGGAAATTCCAAAAATGCAATATTTAGCATGTAGAAGGCGGAACAATTGTCATCCAAAAATGCAATATAACAGCGGTATGGTAGATTAAACTGGCGAAACCGCTGGGAGGGTTCACCACTGATGAGCCAGGCCCTCCCATTAATTTTTCCATTGCAGTAAGGGCATTAGAAATTGTTTAATTTCAAAAAGAATCTTACGCGTTTAAAATAGTTTCGAATTTTGATAACAGATGGCGCGCTAGTGCATCATACTATCAGCCTTGCCGATGCTAAAACAATGCCGGGGAAGATGGCTACCGATAGGATTGATACATTCACAATTTGGTCATGTTGGTGTCAGAGATGGGCAGAGGACAATGGTTGATATTGCTTCTGGATTGTTCGTGTTTGGATGGCCTTCTTCAGAATTAGGGATTGAGATTTTTGTTGAGGTCTGGAGTGCTTCTAACTGATTTCGTGTCTTTATTGGATATTCATGAAAGAAAGTACCGTAATTAGTGATATTCCTCGATATCTTCAAATTCTTGTTTCTTTTTGTTGGGGATATGGGCATTTGTGAGCTATTGAAAGTCAGAGAGCTGGATGGGGTAATTGGGAATCTGATGTTGATACTTGGACATTGATGTAGTTATCTGGGAGTTGGAAAGGAAATATCTAGGTTTTAAAGAGGCGGTGTAGGGTATTTACATATTCTTTATTGTTTTGAGTTGTACATGACGGGTTGGGAGCTAGTGAATGTTGTTGGGGGTAATGGCTCGCTAGAGTGGGGGACAGTGGAGATTGCTCAAGGGCTGAACTATTGTACGTGTCATGTTGGGGGAAATGGCTCGCTAGAGTGGAGGACGGTGGAGATTGCTGAAGGGTTGAACTGCACTCTAGTACGTGCCATGTTGGGGGCTAGGTAGTGTTGTTGGGGGGCAATGGCTCGCTAGAGTGGGGGACGGTGGAGATTGCTGAAGGGTCGAACTGCACTCTAGTACGTGCCATGTTGGGGGCTAGGTAGTGTTGTTGGGGGGCAATGGCTCGCTAGAGTGGGGGACGGTGGAGATTGCTGAAGGGTCGAACTGCACTCTAGTACGTGCCATGTTGGGGGCTAGGTAGTGTTGTTGGGGGCAATGGCTCGCTAGAGTGGGGGACGGTGGAGATTGCTGAAGGGTCGAACTGCACTCTAGTACGTGCCATGTTGGGGGCTAGGTAGTGTTGTTGGGGGGCAATGGCTCGCTAGAGTGGGGGACGGTGGAGATTGCTGAAGAGTTGAACTGCACTCTAGTACGTGCCATGTTGGGGGCTAGGTAGTGTTGTTGGGGGGCAATGGCTCGCTAGAGTGGGGGACGGTGGAGATTGCTGAAGAGTTGAACTGCACTCTAGTACGTGCCATGTTGGGGGCTAGGTAGTGTTGTTGGGGGGCAATGGCTCGCTAGAGTGGGGGACGGTGGAGATTGCTGAAGGGTTGAACTGCACTCTAGTACGTGCCATGTTGGGGGCTAGGTAGTGTTGTTGGGGGGCAATGGCTCGCTAGAGTGGGGGACGGTGGAGATTGCTGAAGGGTTGAACTGCACTCTAGTACGTGCCATGTTGGGGGCTAGGTAGTGTTGTTGGGGGCCATGGCTCGCTAGAGTTGGGGACAGTGGAGATTGCTCAAGGGCTGAACTGAACTATTGTACGTGCCATGTTGGGGGCAATGGCTCGCTAAAATGGGGGACAGTGGAGATTGCTGACGGAATAAACTGGACTCAAACGTGCCATGTTGGGGGATAGGCAGTGTTGTTGGGGACCATGGCTCGCTAGAGTGGGAGACGGTGGAGATTGCTGAAGGAATGAACTGGACTCTTGAACGTGCCATGTTGGAGAATAGGTAGTGTTGTAGGGGGACCATGGCTCGCTAGAGTTGGGGACGGTGGAAATTGCTGAATGAATGAACTGAACTATTGTACGTGCCATGAAGGGGGATAGGTAGTGTTGTTGGGGGCAATGGCTCGCTAGAGTGGGGGACGGTGGAGATTGCTGACAGAATAAACTGGACTCAAACGTGCCATGTTGGGGGATAGATTATGTTGTTGGGGGCAATGGCTCGCTAGAGTGGGGGACGAAGGAGATGAACTAAAGGGATGAACTGGACTCAAACGTGCCATGTTGGGGGCTAGGTAGTGTAGTTGGGGACCATGGTTCGCAAGAGTGGGGGACGGTAGAGATAGGCTGGAGATAGTGAGGTCATTCTTATTCAGGAAGGATCTGTACGTTGTTCATAACACGGGGGCATAATTTGATCAAAATGCACGTAATTCTTGTTAAGGTCTGGAGGTTCCAAACTTGCATAGGCGATGCGACTTGTATAATCCCGAATAGATCATATATGCATATAAGTGGACGCTTGATGGAAGGAGAGGTAACGGCCATCTTGTTGGAGGCTCGGCATCTCGTGTTGGTGTCAGTAGTTGGCTATCAGTGAGGAACAGTGGAAGTCTTGTAGGGTGTTGGGTTCGTGAGGGTTGAACGCCGTTCTTGGGACTACCTCCGCGAAGATCTTTCGCTATAGAGCCGTACTGGAAGACCGAGCTGGTGTTGGTGGACATGACTGGCTAACGGTGAGGGATGATGGAAGTCTTGAGAGTCGTGGAACATTTTAGCTGCTCGGATAGCGCTCTCGTGACTGACGTCTTTGAATATGGATTCCTCGAGCTTGTGTCGGTGGACGTAGCTGACTAACAGTGAAGGATGGTGGGAGTCTTGCGTGATGGAAGAATATAGCTGCTCGGACCAATCGCCCTTGGAACCTGCATCACATTGTATGGACCCATCTTAATGAACCGTGCTTGGGGAGCAGTAGAGGGACTTTCTTGTTGTCTGGGAGATGACCGCTGGTCAGTTCACATATCAAACGGTCATTCTGGCCCCCTTATTTCCTCGATGATCCTTATTTCCCGGAAGTCTCAACTCTACTGCGCATGCTTATTCTTGCGTTGTCATGACGTCACTTCTCCTCTTAACATTAATTCAGAGCCCACACAAGGATAAAAATTGATCCTGTATCGAGAGAATAGCGAATCTTACACTTCATACATTAATATATTCTTCTACAAGGTTCTCTAAGATTTTCAAACGTAATATTTGCAACCAATTTATAATAAAAAATTAAAATATTGGCTTAAAACACATAAAACTGTGAGAGAGAGATATTTATAACCCAGGTTCCTGAAGCGCAGAGCGCCAACTACCCGGGGAGTCCAGCTCACTAGTATGGACTAGTGTTGAGCGTTTTTACTCGCGTCCTGTTTTGATTGCTGAGTTGAACCAGTTGACCAGGAATTTCCATGTTGAGGTTGAGTCTGGAAGGATGGCCATAGATCTAGGATTGAGGTGGGTCAGTCCAAGCAGGATAGCTGTTTGTATCCTATGTCTTAGGAATGCTGGACAGCTGAAGAGAATATGATCGACGGTCTGTGGCTCTTCGGAACAGTGGATGCAGATAGGGTCTGTTTCGGGATGTACACGTGTAATGTCTGCCAGTACATGGTCCGTGAGGATGGTGGTGGGGCCTCTCCATGGCAGAATTTGGTATAAATTTGAGGAGATGGCTAGGAGTGGCAGCAATTCTCCTGAGGGATCTGGTCGAATGGTCTTGGGAATATAATACAGTCCATGATGATAGAGCAGCTCTTAGGTTTCGAGCATGAGTTCGAGGCAGAGTGGAGTATGAGTGTGGTAGGACAGAAGTAGCGACATTTTTGCTGCACTGTCTGCTAGTTCATTGCCATTGATTCCAGTGTGTCAGGGTACCCAACACAGCCTGATGTAAGGAGCTCTGTTAAGGACTTTTATTATATTTGCCACTAGCGATGTACGTGTTGGTCCTGAGGAGCAGATAGCTGCTAAAGCGGATCTACAGTCCGGGGCAATGGTCACTGCTGTTTTGGTTGGACTAGGCTCCGCGATTTGAGCTGCCCTAAGAAGATATAACTATGATATAAATTATGCGCATGACACAAACAGAGAAAAATATATTTCGAAAATTATTAAATTTTAAATAAGATATTTTCTTTAAATATATATTAATATTGAAATGCCAAGTTTTTTTACAACGTCATTGGAATATTATATTACTAAATCCTCAAATTAAATATTAAATTTATTATACTTGGAACACATTTTATCATTTTTATAATTTATAGATGTAAATTCACCAGATGCCGCGAGAGGCCTGCTTGTGAGTGAAAGTAGAAATTTGCAAATAAAATTGCAACGAATATTTATTTCAAATCAAATTCAAACCAGAAACCTTCCCAGTAGTATAGTATATATATATAACTTCTTAAGGTTTCACGGCGATTGGATAATTTTACCTTTTAAAAACATTCATCGTGTGAACAAACTACGTGTAAAATTATTAACCAATCAAATTCATTTATCATCACGACCAGTGCTTAGCCAAGCGGTAAAAGGCTGGAACTAACGCTTTTTGGTTTTACATTTAAAAAAATCACATTAACCTTTTTAGTTTTTTGAATAGCCTATATGTTAAACGAGATCTTCAGCTACCTACATGCGAAATTTCATAATGATTGATTCTGATGATTTTGCGCAACGCGATAATAAACATCGATTTTGGATTTCATTTTTATAGATATAATAAAGGATAAAACCTTCTCTCTCCATATATAGATCTCGGGTGGTCTGTGCAGCTCCTGGAGCCAGATATGGGAATGCTTTGACCAGGATCTTGTTGGAGCAAGTGCTGAAGTGAAGGAACAGAATTTCCATCATTTCGACTTCTATTTCGACGTAGCCTTCCGCAAGCTGTGTGGAGATATGTCCTTCGACAACATGTGTGGGAACATACCTCCCCAACCGCTTTCTCCCGGAGAGATTCTCTTTATGAAGCTTGTTACCAGCACCTTCTTTATATACTCTTAATCTCTTCAGAGATATCAAATATGTTAACTAGTACAGATAAATAAACCTTTAGAAGATGCTGTATATGCAACTTGTGGACTCAATTTATCACATTGATTGTTGTTGTTGTGTCCAATGAAAAGCCTCATGTCTCCATGCATCTCTATCACAGCAGTCACAATGTTCTCTATCTTGGGTGTGTAGAGCTGCTGTTTTGGGTCCATGTCAATTTTCTGTTGTTGTTGTTGTGTCCAATGAAGAACTTCAGATGCCTCCGCGCATCTCTATCACAGCAATGTCCTCTATCTTAGTGTGTAAAGCTGCCATTCTGGGTCCATGTCAATTTTCTCCAAGACTGCGGCGATTGCTGGACGTGAGAATATGTGGGTAGGTGTTAGTTCCACTCCACTTACAAATACAGATTGAAACAAAATTTTGAGCCAATTTAAATGAAATATAGTAGAGACTCCCATAAGACAACACCTAAAATAGCTAAACCCGATTTTTCGTAGAGGTGGATTCATATCAAAGACTCTGATAGGTCAACCAAATCATGAAAAGTCTATCAGCCGTAAAAGAGTCTCCCTTGAGAGACCACCTCCAGGAAGGACCTATTTTTGCCATGTTTTTAGGCTATGGTCTCTTTTAGGAGCCTCTATTGTATTAAATTGTTTTGAAGAAGGAATCAAAGTTTTCGGCGACGATTTAATAAAAGTTAGGCTTCGCGAGATGGGAAAAATAACAATCAACAGGATTGCATCATCCAGTAGGTAAAGGTCACTGTCCAGGACCCATAAAACTTAAGTTCAAAGACCTTCTTCTTCCTGGAAGATTGCAATCATGGCGACAATGGAGGTACTAAGCCAATCACAGTTAAGCATGACAAATCAACAACCAATCACCTTTAAGCATTTCCAACTGATAGCGAATCATCAGAGAGCACGTGGAAGGATCTCCACCAATGAAAAGTCGAGAGAGTTAATGACAATGATCTCGGACAAGAAGTTAAAAAAAAAAGAAGGTAGGTGACCGTGCTAGAAGCAAGGTGTGCTCAACTTAGGCTCCAACCAAGGTAGTGTCCGCTCCATCATGTGAAAGGCCAAATACCTCCTCCAGTCTCATCATTCTCCCTTTCGCAAGGTCTTATTTCTACCCCATCCAGGTGTGCTCGTTCTTCCCCTGTGGAAAACCACCATTCTAACAAGACTGCGCCATCAATCACCAATCCAGTCAAATCCACCCAATCACACAATTCACCAATTCAACATAATCCGACATAGGATTCAACAAATAACCAGGATCTACACAGGATCCGACAAAATTCAACCAATCCGACAGAGAGTCGACAGGATCTTACACAACTTGACAGGATCCAACTACGATTATTATATATATATATATATATATATATATATATATATATATATATATATAACCCTAGTTCCTGAAGCCCAGAACGCCAACTTCCTTATTAAAATTTTACCTAAATAAAACTAAAATACATATGAAGCTACATATGAATCCCTAATAGATTTTAAACTCTAAATAATCTAATTACAAGTGAAAAACTGACTATCAAAATATAATATTTCCTATGCTTTTTAAAAAATTCTATAAAGTGTGTTTGTGTCATATGATGACATTATATGCCACCATACACTCTAATATATTTATATAAATCATATAAAAAAGCGTTTTTTAAAAATATAAATTAGACTATAAATACAATATAATGCGCTTATGATTGTAGAACAAAATTTGACAATTTTACCGCAAATGTTTATTTTGAAAGAAAAATGGAAATTTGTTTTAAGGAGAAATAAAAATTATTTCTAACCTTAGGGATGAAGTATGATAGGATAAATTGTGAAGAGTAATGATAATTCACAATTCATACTTCATCCCTAAGGTTAGAAATAATCGTTATTTCTCCTTAATATAAATTTCTATTTTTCGTTCAAAAGAAACACATGCGGTATAATTGTCAAACTTCGTTCTACAATCATAAGCCGCATTATATTATAATATGCCTTTTTATTATCTAAAGATATAAGTATACACAATAACAAAAAGATTTATTAAGACCTTTTAGTCTTATACAGATTCTCCAAGCAGAAATGTAGGAACATACAGGGAAAAAAAGCAATAGTACCTTAATGGTAATATGAAATTTATATAGAAGAAAAATTTTATATAAAGACAATCAAGCTAATAAATAAATTAGTCTGGGTAAATTGGAGGAAAGGAAATTTATTATTTATATAAATTTATAGCTAGGCCCCCCCCCATTAATTTTTCCATTGCAGTAAGGACAGTAGAAATTGTTTATTTTTAAAAAGAATCATACGTGTCTATAATAGTTTCGAATTTTGATAACAGATGGCGCGCTAATGCATCATAGATATAAGTATTTAATTAAAAAGGCATATATTGGATCGAAATACCATTTATTTTACCAATATTTCAGTTGGCTGAACGCCAACCTTTATCAAGATGTTATAACATATTAATGTGTGTCAACAACAAACTCAGCGCCACATAACGTCAACAGCATTCTTTTTTTTTTTTTTTGATCCAATAAATGCCTTTTTAATTAAAGATTTATCTATGGATTGCTCTATTTTCAAAAAGATATAAATATATGGATTTTTCCATTCAAAAAAAAATTGTTAAATAGCGAAACTTGATACATTTATCTCTTTTAAAAACTACATTTTAAAATAAAATCTTTAAAAAAAAACTATTTTTAAATATATTTATTTACTTAATGCGATCATTCGGTGTACTTTTGTAATACATTTATTATTATGAGAAAATTTGAACTATTTTTGAGGCGTATGATTCTTTTAAAATTAAATCTATTTTCTACTGCCAATTATCATTGCAGTAAGGTCAGTAGAAATTGATTTATTTTTAAAAGAAACAAACACGTTAAAAATAGTTCAATTTTCTTGTAACAGATGGCGCGATAATTCATCGTAGAAATATTTATTATTATATCCCTATATATAGTCACGACCGTCTTTCCTCATCGGCCTCTGTCACGGATGCGCGCGCACAGGGAGGTCACGTGCTCGCCGGCTCCCTCGAGCCGGTTTTGAACCAGCGACCTAAGGATCACCGTTGTAACATCTACAGTCGGGTAAAACACGGGCGTTGCCCGGGTCATTCAG
>CP092869.1:85102317-85130146 GCA_030710605.1 Cordylochernes scorpioides | reverse complement strand
GATGGCACTCTGCCATCTAAAAAGCACATGTGCTCGTGGTCAGGAGATGCCTTCTTTATTTTTAATATCAACACCTGACCCACTTATCTTTTATTTTTTCTATTGTTTTTTTCATATGTAAATCTATATGATATAGATATAAGTATTAAAAATAAAGAAGGCATCTCCTGACCACGAGCACATGTGCTTTTTAGATGGCAGAGCGCCATCTAGTGGAGCAAGAATAAACTAAACGTTTATTTAGCTTGCTCCGTGATATTTGGCCAACCCAATTTCTTTATAAATCAAGAAAAGTCATCCACGAACGCGTTTCGCGCTGTTGGCGCTCGTCAGCGTGGAGTAGACTGTAACCACTGCGACCAAAAAGATTTTTGGTCCCAATGGCTTCTTGAGAAATCAAGAAATGGGTATTTAAGGCCAAATTTGCGTAAAGACGCTTAACACATGAAAAAACAATAGAAAAAAATAAAAGATAAGTGGGTCAGGTGTTGATATTAAAAATAAAGAAGGCATCTCCTGATTTTTCTCCTGAAATTTCCAAACAAATACAAGTATATATACAATTAGTTTTGACCATTGATCCCCTAAAGATGTGATTAAAAGTGCTTGACACTGTACTACAGGCTTTCAAACAATACTAGCTTAGATAGCCATTCTATCCATTGATGTGCTAGTGAGTTAGACAGCTCAGGTAGTTGGCTTTCTGTACTCTAAGAATCTGAGGTTATCCAAATATCTCTTGTTGTTGTTGTCGTGTCCAATGAAGAGCCTCAGATGCCTCAGATATAAGTATAACATTGTTTTGATTTTGGCAGAGGCAACAACATCTGAGAAATCTTCATTCATCAACGAGGCATTACTTTACGACTGCCTAGCTGTGGCTCACATCCAAGAAGTACAAATGATGAAAGTCGACATGACCTTCTGGAAAGGAAGATTCTGTTGGTAAGATTTCTCCTAAAGGGACACAATACTACACTCATGAACAAAACATAAGGAAGTTGTAACTTTTACCATGTATATCGGGATTGAGACAATAACTCTATAAGATATTACAGTGACCTTTATTGAAGATACACGAGATAAATAAGTGTAAACAAAATTACACTTGTCTTCTTAAAAAAAAAAACAGAATTCAGGCGACATCAAAATATGAAACTACCTTAAGTTTTGTCCAAGAGTTTATATGATTCAGAACCCTTATGATATAATGGTTATCCCAAAAGTTCGTAAACACTTGCAAAAAATTGAAATACCAATATTATTCGACCTTATTTACAGTTAAACCTGTCTATAGCGCCCCCTCTAAATAGCACCTTCCTCTCTATAGTGCCTGATTTTAACTACGTAGTACGATGCGATTTACATTAAAGGTGACCTGTCTATAGCGCCCTATTTTGGTGAGTCCCAAGAGGGGGCGCTATAGACAGGTTTAACTGTATAATGTTTTTGTATTATATATAAAGTAATTTTATTATGTATTATTATGTATTTTCCGTAATAATATTATTCACCAAGTAATAAGAAAAAACATGAACCTTTGGGACAATCTTATATAATCTTGCATGGTGTTGCCCCTTTTTCCTATGCTTCAATTTTACCTGTACATTATAGTCAATCATGAAAATCTTAAAGATTTATGTTAATATATCAATTAAGCAATCATAAAGCTAATCTACAATAATGATATATTCTCCATAGTGTATTATATGTATGATCTGATCTGTTTTGTTTAAAGATAATATATCAGTGATATATTATTACTTTACTCTGTTTTGATTCGAAACGAATCGAACGTTTTTTATCATCATCTTGCAGATAACAAAAGGCTTGTGATAAAATGTGCACGTGTGCAAGAATTGTAAAAAACAATAAAATAATTATAAAATTTTACACACATATTAATTTACTGGCAATGCGTTTCTTTTAAATATAATCAAATATTATCTCTACAGACCTTACTGCAATGATATGAGTTATTGAATGAGAGGGCTTGGCTCATCAGTAGTGAACCCTCTCATTCAATAACTCATATCATTGCAGTAAGGTCTGTAGAGATAATATTTGATGATATTTAAAAGAAACGCAATGCCAGTAAATTTATATGTGTAAAATTTTAACGATAGATGGCAATAAAATTTAATTTACTAAAATAATTATAATAGCATAAAAATGTTAATCTATCTTTAAAGATATCTAAATATATATAAAGTGTGATTTCTTATAAAAATAACTTTCACTATTAATATTCAACCTATAATAGAAACATATCAATGTAAATGACATTTTACACTTTAATGGCCTGGCTAATCAGTGGCGAACTATCCCAGTGTTTTTGCCAATTTAATCTACCATACCGCTGAAATATTACTTTTTTTTCGGTTTTCCTTTAATACTGATATTGAAGATAGCCTCTTGGAAGGGGTATTTTAAATGAACTATGGAAATAAACCTTGAGGACAGTGGAAATACATAGAACCTCTAATGAAAAAACGAAAGAAAAAAATAAAAGATAAAAAGTTCAGGTGTTGAAATCAATAATAAAAATGTCAGGATATGCCATTTTTATTATTGATTTCAATACCTTACCTTTTTATCTTTTATTTTTTTCTTTCGTTTTTTTCATGTGTTAAGCGTATTTACGCAAGTTTGGCCTTAAATACCCATTTCTTGGTTTTTCAGGAAGCTACTGGGACCAAAAAATATTTTTGGTCGCAGTGATTCAGCCTACTCCACGCTGACGAGCGCCAAAAAGCGCGAAACGCGTTCGTGGATGGCTTTTCTTGATTTATCAAGAAATTGGGTTGGCCAAATATCAGGGAACAGGCTAAATCATTGTTTAGTTGATTTCTGTTCCACCAGATGGCGCTCTGCCTTCTGTAAAGTACATGTGCTCTTGGTCAGGATATGCCATTTTTATTATTAGAACCTCTAATGTCAGAACAATATGGGTACCAATTGTAACACTCTACCTTGTACATAAGCTTGTAGTCGTCATAGAAAAATCAAAAAGGTCATGGATTCACGGTAATGAACAGGGGTTATCTTTTTTATATATATCCAAAACATTTGATAATGCCAAATTATATAAAATGTCAAAAAGAACTCGGAGACATCGTAAAGCAACAATGAACTTTTCTCGGTGAAAATTCAGAGTGAAGGTCAAAAACGTTTTGTCGACTCCATGATGAATATTAGCTGGGGTCTCCCAAGGTTTAGTTAATAATTTTTAAGCAGAATATTTTAGTAAATAACACCTTTCCAAATGTTTTTATTTCTATTTCTCTTGATGAGGATAATAGATTTTTATCGAGACGTCGAGAAAATTAATATTTTTCTGGCCGAAATGTCTCTTAATTCAAGAACTATGACAAGCTCTATCTTCAAGATATGTTTTGTGATATTTAATGAAAAGAACTATTTTGATAAATATATTTAATTACTAATACGATATAATATAATGCGGCTTATGATTGTAAAACGACATTTGCAAACCATCCCGCATGTGTTTCTTTTCAACGAAAAGTCAAAATTTATTTCAAGGAGAAATAAGGATTATTTCTAACCTTTTGGATGAGGTATGAAAGGATGAATTGTGAAGAGTAATGATAAACGGAAAAATAAAAGTGTCCAGGGATGGGAATCGAACCCACATGCGGGATAGTATTTCAAATGTCGTTTTATATTTAATTACTATCAGCCTTATCAAAATTCGAAACTATTTCAAACGCTTAAGATTCTTTTTGAAATTAAACAATTTCTACTGCCCTTACTGCAATGGAAAAGTTTCGAATTTTGATAACAGATGGCGCGCTAGTGCATCATATTATAAATGTTCTAATAAAAGACACAATTTAATATTTGCGGAAGAGCGATTGCTCGAAGCACATTATATATTTATAATTGTATGTAAATCTGCTGTTCTAAAAGCTTATGTCCATAGTTCTTCTAAAATACCTATTCCAAGAGTCTAGCAACAGTATCACTATAAAAGGAAATTTCAAAAATGCAATATAACAGCGGTATGGTATATTAAACTGGCGAAACCGCTGGGAGGGTTCACCACTGATGAGCCAGGCCCTCCCATTAATTTTTCCATTGCAGTAAGGGCAGTAGAAATTGTTCAATTTCAAAAAGAATCTTACGCGTGTAAAATAGTTTCGAATTTTGATAACAGATGGCGCGCTAGTGCATCATACTATCAGCCTTGCCGATGCTAAAACAATGCCGGGGAAGATGGCTGCGGATAGGATTGATGCATTCACAAATTGGTCATGTTGGTGTTAGAGATGAGTAGAGGACAATGGTTGATATTGCTTCTGGATTGTTGGTGTTTGGATGGCCTTTTTTTTTTCAGAATTAGGGATTGAGATTTTTGTTTAGTTCTGGAGTGCTTCGAACTGATTTCGTATGTTGATTGGTTATTGAAGAAAGATGGTATATGGCCGTAATTAGTGAAATTCCCCGAGATCTTCAAATTTTTTGTTGGGGCTCTTTGGGGACATGGGTATTTGTGAGCTATTGAAAGTCAGATAGCTGGCTGGCTTGATTGGGAGTCTGATGTTGATACTTGGACATTGTGAATAGTGTAGTTGTCTGGGGGTTTGAAAGGAAATATCCAGGTTAGAAGGAGGCGGTGTAAGGTATTTACATACTCTTTATTGTTTTGAATTGTACATGTCGGGTTTGGAGCTAGGGAATGTTATTGGGGGCAATGGCTCGCTAAGGTGGGGGACGGTGGACGTAGGCTGGAGGTTTTAACTGCACTCTTGTAGGTGCCATGTTGGGAAATAGGTTATATTGTTGGGGGAATAGCTGGCTAGGGTGGGGACGGTAGAAATTGCTGAAGGAATGAAATGCACTCTTGAACGTGCCATTTTGGGGGCTAGATTATGTTGTTGGGGGGCAATGGCTCGCTAGAGTGGGGGACGGTGGAGATTGATGAAGGAATGAACTGGACTCAAACGTGCCATTTTGGGGGCTAGGTAGTGTTGTTGGGGGCCATGGCTCGCTAGAGTGGGGGACGGTGGAGATTGCTGAAGAAATGAACTGAACTCAAACGTGCCATGTTGGGGATAGGTAGTGTTGTTGGGGGTAATGGCTCGCTAGAGTGGGGGACGGTGGAGATTGCTGAAGGAATGAACTGAACTCAAACGTGCCTTGTTGGGGGCTAGGTAGTGTTGTTGGGGGGCAATGGATCGCTAGAGTGAGGAACGAAGGAGATGAGCTAAAGGGATGAACTGGACTCAAACGTGCCATGTTGGGGGCTAGGTAGTGTTGCTGGGGGCCATGGATCGCTAGAGTGGGGGACGGTAGAGGTAGGCTGGAGTTAGTGAGGGCATTCTTATTCAGGAAGGATCTGTACATTGTTCATAACACGGGGGCATAATGTAATCATAATGCACGTAATTCTTGTTAAGGTCTGGAGGTTCCAAACTTGCATAGGCGATGTGACTTGTATAATCCGAATAAATCAGATATGCATATAGGTGGGCGCTTGATGGAAGGAGAGGTAACGGCCATCTTGCTGGAGGCTCAGCGTCTCGTGTTGGTGTCAGTAGTTGGCTATCAGTGAGGGACATTGGTAGTCTTGTAGGGTGATGGGTTCGTGAGGGTTGAACGCCGTTCTTGTAACTACCTCCGCGAAGATCTTTCGCTATAGAGCCGCACTGGATGTTTCCGAGCCGGTGTTGGTGGACGTGACTGGCTAACGGTGAGGGATGATGGAAGTCTTGAGTGTCGTGGAACATTCTGACTGCTCGGATAGCGCTCTCGGGACTGACGTCTTGGACTATGGATTCCTCGAGCTTGTGTCGGTGGACGTAGCTGACTAACAGTGAAGGATGGTGGAATTCTTGTGTGATGGAAGAATATAGATGCTCGGATCCAATCGCTCTTGGAACCTCTATTGCATTGTATGGACCCATCTTACTGGACCGTGCTTGTGGAGCAGTAGAGGGACTTTCTTGTTGTCTGGGAGATGACCGCTGGTCAGTTCACATATCAAACGGCCATTCTGGCCCCCTTATTTCCTCGATGATCCTTCTTTCCCGAAAGTCTCAACTCTACTGCGCATGCTTATTCTTGCGTTGTCATGACGCCACTTCTCCTCTTAGCATTAATTCAGAACCCTCACAGGGATAATAATTGATCATGTATTGAGAGAATAGGGAATCTTACTCTTCATACATTTTTCTGTGTGGCTACTAGGTTCTCTAAGATTTGCAAATGTAATATTTGCAACCAATTTATAATAAAATATAAAATATTGGCTTAAAACACATAAAACTGTGAGAGAGAGATATTTATAACCCAGGTTCCTGGAGCGCAGAGCGCCAACTACCCGGGGAGTCCAAATCACTAGTATGGACTAGTGTTGAGCGCTTTTTACTCGCCTCCTGTTTTGATTACTGAGTTGAACCAGTTGACCAGGAAGTTCCATGCTGAGGTTGAGTCTGGAAGTCTGGCCATAGATGTAGGATTGAGATGGGTCAGTCCAAGCAGGATAGCTGTTTGTATCCTATGTCTCAAGAATGCTGGACAACTGAAGAGAAGATGATCGACTGTCTGTGGCTCTTCTGAACAGTGGATGCAGGTAGGGTCTGTTTCGGGATACACACGTGTAATGTCTGCCAGTACATGGCCATGGCCCGTGAGGATGGTGGCGGGGGCCTCTCCATGGCGGATATTTGGTAGAAATTTGAGGAGTGCCTTGGAGTGGCAGCAATTCTCCTGAGGGATCTGGTCGAATAGTCTTGGGACTACAATACAGTCAATGATGATAGAGCAGCCTTACGTGTTAGATTTCGAGCATGAGTTCGAGGTAGGGTGGAGTATGAGTATGGTAGGACAGAAGTAGCGGCAATTTTTGCTGCACTGTCCGCTAGTTCATTGATTCCAGTGTGTCTGGGTACCCAACACAGCCTGATGTAAGGAGCTCTGTTAAGGATTTTTATTATATTTGCCACTAGCGATGTACGTGTTGGTCCTGAGGAGCAGATAGCTGCTAAAGCGGATCTACAGTCCGATGGTCACTGCTGTTTTGATTGGACTAGTCTCCGCGATTTGAGCTGCCCAGAGAAGATATAACTATGATATAAATTATGCGCATTACACATACAAAGAAAAATATATTTCTAAAATTATTAAATTTTAAATAAAATATTTTCTTTAAATATATATTAATATTGAAATGCCAAGTTTTTTTACAACGTCATTGGAATATTATATTACTAAATCCTCAAATTAAATATTAAATTTATTATACTTGGAACACATTTTATCATTTTTATAATTTATAAATGTAATTTCACCAGATACCGCGAGAGGCGCTGCTTGTGAGTAAAAGTAGAAATTTGCAAATAAAATTGCAACGAATATTTATTTCAAATCGATTTCAAACCAGAAAACTTCCCAGTAGTATAGTAAATAACTTCCTAAAGTTTCACGGCGATTGGATAATCTTACCTTTTAAAAACATTCATCGTGTGAACAAACTACGTGTAAAATTATTAACCAATCAAATTCATTTATCGTCACGACCAGGGCTGAGCCAAGCGTTAAAAGGCTGGAACTAACGCTTTTTGGTTTTACATTTAAAAATATCACATTAACCTTTTTAGTTTTTTTGAATAGCCTATATGATAAACGAATTCTTCAGCTACCTACATGGGAAATTTCATAATGATTGATTCTCATGATTTTGCGCAACGCGATAATAAACATCGATTTTGGATTTCATTTTTATAGATATAAAGGATAAAACCTTCTTTCTCCATATATAGATCTCGGGTGGTCTGTGCAGCTCCTGGAGCCAGATATGGGAATGCTTTGACCAGGATCTTGTTGGAGCAAGTGCTGAAGTGAAGGAACAGAATTTCCATCACTTCGACTTCTATTTCGACGTAGCCTTCCGCAAGCTGTGTGGAGATATGTCCTTCGACAACATGTGTGGGAACATACCTCCTCAACCACTTTCTCCCGGAGAGATTCTCTTTATGAAGCTTGTTACCAGCACCTTCTTTATATACTCTTAATCTCTTCAGAGATATCAAATATGTTAATTAGTGTGTAGATAAATAAACCTTTAGAGAAAGCTGTATATGCAACTTGTGGCCTCAATTTATTACATTGATTGTTGTTGTTGTTGTTGTTGTGTCCAATGAAAAGCCTCATGTCTCCATGCATCTCTATCACAGCAGTCGCAATGTCCTCTATCTTGGGTGTGTAAAGCTGCTGTTCTGGGTCCATGTCAATTTTCTGTTGTTGTTGTTGTGTCCAATGTAGAACCTCAGATGCCTCTGTGCATCTCTATCACAGCAGTCGTTCTCTATCTTGGGTGTGTAAGGTTGCTGCTCTGGGTCCATGTCAAATTTCTGTTGTTGTTGTTGTGTCCAATGTAGAACCTCAGATGCCTCTGTGCATCTCTATCACAGCAGTCGTTCTCTATCTTGGGTGTGTAAGGTTGCTGCTCTGGGTCCATGTCAATTTTCTGTTGTTGTTGTTGTGTCCAATGAAGAACCTCAGATGCCTCCGTACATTTCTATCACAGCAGTCGTTCTCTATCTTGGGTGTGTAAGGTTGCTGCTCTGGGTCCATGTCAATTTTCTGTTGTTGTTGTTGTGTCCAATGTAGAACCTCAGATGCCTCCGTGCATCTCTATCACAGCAGTCGTTCTCTATCTTGGGTGTGTAAGGTTGCTGCTCTGGGTCCATGTCAATTTTCTGTTGTTGTTGTTGTGTCCAATGTAGAACCTCAGATGCCTCCGTGCATCTCTATCACAGCAGTCGTTCTCTATCTTGGGTGTGTAAGGTTGCTGCTCTGGGTCCATGTCAATTTTCTGTTGTTGTTGTTGTGTCCAATGTAGAACCTCAGATGCCTCCGTGCATCTCTATCACAGCAGTCGTTCTCTATCTTGGGTGTGTAAGGTTGCTGCTCTGGGTCCATGTCAATTTTCTGTTGTTGTTGTTGTGTCCAATGTAGAACCTCAGATGCCTCCGTGCATCTCTATCACAGCAGTCGTTCTCTATCTTGGGTGTGTAAGGTTGCTGCTCTGGGTCCATGTCAAATTTCTGTTATTATTGTTATCGTGTTTAATGAAGAGCCATAAATATCCCCATGCATTTCTATCACAGCAATGTCCTCTATCTTGGTGTGTAAAGCTGCCATTCTGGGTCCATGTCAATTTTCTCCAAGACTGCGGCCATTGCTGGACGTGATAATATGTGGGTAGGTGTTAGTTCCACTCCACTTACAAATACAGATTGAAACAAAAATTTGAGCCAATATAAATGATATATAGTAGAGACTCCTATAAGACAACACCTAAAACATAGCTAAACCCGATTTTTCGTAGAGGTGGATTCTTATCAAACACTCTGATAGGTCAACCAAATCATGAAAAGTCTATCAGCCGTAAAAGAGTCTCCCTTGAGAGACCACCTCCAGGAAGGACCTATTTTTGCCATGTTTTTAGGCTATGGTCTCTTTTAGGAGCCTCTATTGTATTAAATTGTTTTGAAGAAAGAATCAAAGTTTTCGGCGACGATTTAATAAAAGTTAACCTTCGCGAAAAGGGAATAACAATCAACAGGATTGCATCATCCAGGAAGTAAAGGTCACTGTCCAGGACCCATAAAACTTAAGTTCAAAGACCTTCTCCTTCCTGGAAGATTGCAATCATGGCGACAATGGAGGTACTAAGCCAATCACAGTTAAGCATGACAAATCAACAACCAATCACCTTTAAGCATTTCCAACTGATAGCGAATCATCAGAGAGCACGTGGAAGGATCTCCACCAATGAGAAGTCGAGAGAGTTAATGACAATGATCTCGGACAAGAAGTTAAAAAAAAAGAAGGTAGGTGACCGTGCTAGAAGCAAGGTGTGCTCAACATAGGCTCCAACCAAGGTAGTGTCCGCTCCATCATGTGAAAGGCTAAGTACCTCCTCCAGTCTCATCACTCTCCCTTTCGCAAAGTCTATTTTCTATCCCATCCAGGTGTGCTAGTTATTCCCCTGTGGAAAACCACCATTCTAACAAGACTGCGCCATCAATCACCAATCCAATCAAATCCACCCAACCACACAATTCACCAATTCAACATAATCCGACATAGGATTCAACAATTCACCAGGATCTACACAGGATCCGACACAATTCAACCAATCCGACAGAGAGTCGACAGGATCTTACACAACTTGACAGGATCCAACTACGATTATTATATACTAGACGAATGACCCGGGCAACGCCCGGGTTTACCCGATTAAATGTTTTATTCAAACACTATTCGTTACGATTATAAATTGGTGCCGTGGATGTCACTCTTGTGAAACGTCCCGCTCCAAACTTTACAGTCAGATTAGTTACGATATAAATCTTCAAATCGAGCGAGCGTCTATAAATATTTCGATTTAGACCAAGTATTCTAATTAGTAAGCGAACTATTATTAATAAAATTTTGAAAAGATTTCGATTTTAAACGTATTTATAACCTTGATAGAGGGCGCTGTTCGTGAGCTAAGTAGAATAATTTGAATATATAGTTTTTATATATAATTTAAAATAACCTATCGTTGTCCTAGGTAGCCTAGTGGCCATGGCATCTGCCCGGTAAGCGGAAGGTCGTGGGTTCGATTCCCATCCCTTGACACTTTTTTTTATTTTATCCATTCTGACCAAATTCTATCCGTGAACTTCACACAGACAGAATAAGGCAATTATATATAACTAGACGAATGGCCCGGGCAACGCCCGGGTTTTACCCGAGTGCGTATATTTTTTATATTTATTATATAATTCTATTTAATGAATTACATATTTTATTCTTATAAAGATTATCGATTAAAGGTTCTATTTAAAGGTTCTCACAAAGATTACCGATTTAAAAGTTTATTTTATTTTATTTGAAGAAACATATTTTCATTTAAGTATTGTTATTTATTTTAAAAGATTAAGTAATTGTGCAAAACGATAATTGCCTTAAAAAAAAAGAAACATTCGCGGTGATTTTGTCTTGCATTCGTTTATACAATTACTAGCGGATGTACCCGGCTTCGCCCGAGGTTTTACCCGAGTAAAGGTTTGTCTAACGAACATTTGTTAAAACAATTCTCTATAAACTTATAATAAAAAAAGATATATTTTGATAATTTGAAACTCGTAAATTTGAATCTCTCGATAAAGTGAGCATTTTTTCCCGGTCCCTGGGTCCCTGTGTGCCTTGTCATCATGAATTTTGTCTTTCCTAATTTTCTACATTACAAAATCATCTTTTTATCTAGTGAATATTTTTCCCGGTCCCTTGAAAAATACTCGATAAGTTGAATAAAATCAATATTAATTGGTTCCCTCGGTAATTGGAAGTTAAAGGAATAGTATCTTCGCCTTTTTTATTTTTTTTATTTAGGTAACCTGGATTCCTGGAGTATCTTCGCCTTGAATTGTATCATTATTCTTGTCTCAAATAAATTGCCGTGTCATCCTGAGATAATCTTACTTTTGATAAATAATATTTAAGATAACAAACTTAGTGATAAGAAAACCTGTTATCATCGTCACAATGGGGGCGCTGCTTGCGAGTTAAATCTACAAATCTGCAAATAACTCTAAGGATATTCAAGATATTCATGAAATTATTTTTCAAAAACCTTCCCGGTGATATACCTAATAATATCCCAAAATTTCACGGCGATTGGATGTATGGTTTTTGAATCTATAGATGACAGACAAACAGACAGACAGACATTCAATTTTATATATATAGATTATATATATTGGCATCATATATTAACTTTATGAACGGAAAAATATGTCCAGGATAGCCTAGTGGTCATGGCATCTGCCCGGTAAGCGGAAGGTCGTCCTATGCTTTTTTAAAAATGCTATAAAGTGTGTTTGTGTCATATGATGACATCATATGCCACCATACACTCTAATATATTTATATAAATCATATAAAAAAGCGTTTTTTTCAAATATAAATTAGACTATAAATACAATATAATGCGCTTATGATTGTAGAACAAAATTTGACAATTTTACCGCAAATGTTTCTTTTGAAGGAAAAATGGAAATTTGTTTTAAGGGGAGAAATAACAATTATTTCTAACCTTAGGGATGAAGTATGATAGGATGAATTGTGAAGAGTAATGATAATTCACAATTCATACTTCATCCCTAAGGTTAGAAATAATCGTTATTTCTCCTTAATATAAATTTCTATTTTTCGTCCAAAAGAAACATTTGCGGTAAAATTGTCAATTTTTGTTCTACAATCATAAGCCGCATTATATTGTAATAGGCCTTTTTATTATCTAAAGATATAAGTTTACAACAATAACAAAAAGCTTTATCAAGACCTTTTAGTCTTATACAGATTCTCCAAGCAGAAATGCAGGATACATACAGGAAAAAAAAAGTAATAGTACCTTAATGGTAATATGATATTTATATACAGGAAAAATTATATAAAGACAATCAAGTTAATAAATAGATTAGTCTGGGTAAATTGGAGAAAAGGAAATTTATTATTTATTTAAATTTATAGCCAGGCCTTCCTATTAATTTTCCCATTGCAGTAAGGACAGTAGAAATTGTTTATTTTTAAAAATAATCATATGAGCCTATAATAGTTTCGAATTTTGATAACAGATGGCGCACTAATGCATCATAGATATAAGTATTTAATTAAAAAGGCATATATTGGATCGAAATATCATTTATTTTACCAATATTTCAGTTGGCTGAACGCCAACCTTTATCAAGATGTTATAACATATTAATGTGTATCAACAACAAACTCAGCGCCACATAACGTCAACAGCATTCTTTTTTTGATCCAATAAATGCCTTTTTAATTAAAGATTTATCTATGGATTGCTCTATTTTCAAAAAGATATAAATATATGGATTTCTCCATTCAAAAAAAAATTGTTAAATAGTGAAACTTGATACATTTATCTCTTTTAAAAGTACATTTTAAAATAAAATCTTAAAAAAAAAAACTATTTTTTAAATATATTTATTTACTTAATATGATCATTCGGTGTACTTTTGTAATACATTTATTATTATAAGAAAATTTGAGCTATTTTTGAGGCGTATGATTCTTTTAAAATTAAATCTATTTTCTACTGCCAATTATTTTATCATTGCAGTAAGGTCAGTAGAAAATTTATTTATTTTTAAAAGAATCATACGTGTTAAAAATAGATCAATTTTCTTATAACAGATTGCGTGCCAATTCATCGTAGAAATATTTATTATTTTATCCCTATATATAGTCACGACCGTCTTTCCTCATCGGCCTCTGTCACGGATGCGCGCGCACAGGGAGGTCACGTGCTCGCCGGCTCCCTCGAGCCGGATTTGAACCAGCGACCTAAGGATCACCGTTGTAACATCTACAGTCGGGTAAAACACAGGCGTTGCCCGGGTCATTCGGCTAGTTGGTATATATTTATCCCTTTTTACAATTACCATTATTTTATTTCCAAAGCGCTATATCCCGCAAGGGATACTTGCACCAAACAAGAAGAAAAGTATATTTACATAAGTTATTTACATTATTTAACGCATGAAAACATTAGAGATCCAGATTTTATAGAACGTTTAGAATGTACTAGCGGACGTACCCGGCTTCGCCCGGGTTTTACCCGAGTAAAGGTTTGTCTAACGAATCTCTCGATAAAGTGAACATTTTTTCCCGGTCCTTTGAAAAATACTCGATAAGTTGAATAAAATCAATATTAATTGGTTCCCTCGGTAATTGGAAGTTAAAGGAATAGTATCTTGCCTTGGAATTGTATCATTATTCTTGTCTCAAATAAATTGCCGTGTCATCCTGAATTTTGTCTTTCCTAATTTTCTATATTACAAAATCATCATTTTATCTATTCTCCCAATATATATGTTGTAGATAAATGATAAAACTAACTTTGACTTGTGCGCAATTAATAGGTAGAAAATCTTACTTTTAATAAATAATTTTTAAGATAATAAACTCGTAGATAAAAAAAACTTGTTATCATCATCGCAATGAGGGCGCTGCTTGCGAGTTAAATCTACAAATCTGCAAATAACTCAAAGGATATTCAAGATATTAAAGATATTATTTTTCAAAAACCTTCCCGGGGATATACCTAATAATATCCCAAAATTTCACGGCGATTGGATGTATGGTTTTTGAATCTATAGAGTACAGACAGACAGATAGACAGACATTCAATTTTATATATATAGACTAGCGGATGTACCCGGCTTCGCCCGGGGTTTTACCCGAGTAAAGGTTTGTCTAACGAACAATTGTTAAAACAATTCTCTATAAACTTATAAAAAAAATAATAGATATATTTTGATAATTTGAAACTCGTAAATTTGAATCTCTCGATAAAGTGAACATTTTTTTCGGTCCCTGTGTGCCGTGTCATCCTGAATTTTGTGTTTCCAAATTTTCTACATTACAAAATCATCGTTTTATCTAGTGAACATTTTTTCCCGGTCCCTTGAAAAATACTCGATAAGTTGAATAAAATCAATATTAATTGGTTCCCTCGGTAATTGGAAGTTAAAGGAATAGTATCTTGCCTTGGAATTGTATCATTATTCTTGTCTCAAATAAATTGCAGTGTCATCCTGAATTTTGTCTTTCCTAATTTTCTGCATTACAAAATCATCATTTATCTATTCTCCCAATATTATGTGGTTGATAAATGATAAAACTAACTTTGACTTGTGCGCAATTAATAGGTAGAAAATATTAGTTTTGATAAATAATCTTTAAGATAATAAACTTAGTGATAATAAAACTTATAGATAAAAACTTGTTATCATCGTCGCAATGGGGGCGCTGCTTGCGAGTTAAATTTACAAATCTGCAAATAACTCTAAGGATATTCAAGATATTCAAGAAATTATTTTTCAAAAACCTTCCCGGGGGATATACCTAATAATATCCCAAAATTTCACGGCGATTGGATGTATGGTTTTTGAATCTATAGAGTACAGACAGACAGACAGACATTAAATTTTATATATATATAGATTTACAAAATGAATTGAACTTTAAATATGATTTTTTATCGGAAATCAAATCGTTAAGTTCACAAACAACTAGTTCATTCTTCATTCTATAATCTTGAAATGCTGGGCAATCGATCAATAGATGTCTTGAGGTTTGTTCCTCAATACCAAAAAAGCAACTTGAATCCTCCACTGCCATTATTCTATTTAAAAAACTTTTTAAATTTCCGTGGTTTTTTATATATATATAAAAGTGCATTTTAAAATAAAATCTTTAAAAATACTATTTTTATTAATTATTTATTTACCTTAAATTTGGCGCACTTTTGTAAATTAAATGTATATTAGGGTTTATTTATAAGTTGGTGATTTTGTATTAAGAACTGTATTTCTTTCACTACGGATAAACAGAAGTTCATGTCCCTCTATTTTATAATCACATAAATATGTTTTTTAAATTGAAATAATCCTGTCTTTTTTGGAAGTGTGAATTATTTCTTCTAAAACAATAATTTTCTTCTTTCTTATATTTACACTGGGTGAAGTAGAATGCGTCTGCCTTTATCATTAAGACTGGGAGCACTACTCAGTTGCAGGCCGACTTAGCTCCGAAAGAAATGGCCGCCTCTGACATGAAGAACAGACGTCATGTGCAGCCGCTCCTAACATGGAGTATAAACGCTGCTCATCCTGTATCCCTGGATCAGGAGCCCTTACAGGGTACTATCAGCCGGGCCAGCTGAGCCCAGGTTTTTTTAGTGAGCTTGTTACTGCTCCCCCTCCTCCTTTTTCATCCGGGCTTGAGAACGGCAAAGGCGGAGTTTAAAACAATAATGAATGTCCATAACAGTTTTTTTACAAGCGCTTTTAATATCTATATATATATATATAAATCAATGTTTGTATGTTTGTTTGTTTTATGTTTGTTTGTTTATATGTCCGGTATACAAATTCGCAGTAGTTCACTAATTCAAACCAAAATGTCCATACATAGGTAAAAAAATACGGGGAAGACGATAGGCTATTTTAAAAAATATATATATCAATTATTAAAACTATATATTCAAATTATTCTACTTAGCTCACGAACAGCGCCCTCTATCAAAGATTAGATTAAATTATGTTGATGCAAACAAATAGTTAATGCTAATAACAAACAATTATTTAAAAAAATCTTATCTAAATATATATCACTCGGGTAGATATGCACACGGGTCAATCCCGGGGCGAAGCCCGGGTCACCCGTCTAGTTCATTATATTTCTTTATTATTATTTTTGAAAATTTTTTGAATATATAGATAAATATAAAATAATTTTTTCAATAAAATATAAATGTATTTTTAATATATTTTTAATCTGTTTTTTTTTTTTTCATGAAAATTTCTAACTGATTTTCATATCTCTTTGATCCTCTGTATCGCTATTAAAAATATTTGTTCGCTTCAGAAATCCGGATTGTATCAGTGGAAAGGTATTTTTATTTGTTTCAAATTATAAAATAAAATAACAATTAATAAAAATCATGAATAACGATCAGAAGAATTCTCAAAAGAAACCAGCGAACAACAAACGTAATTCAGGACGCCAAAAACAAGTTGACATTACTTCACAACTGAATATAGTATTCAATGACGATAAGCCTAGACGAGGAAAAAATCAATTAAATGAAAGAAAAGATAACAAATATAACGGACAAAGATCAAATGGTAATGGTAAAAAAAATCAAAAGAAACAAAAAATAAATAACTCACAAATAAACACACCAATCCACGATAGCAGAACGGAAAGAGCAAGCGAACAGAACAATACACATAATATACAAATACCAAACAATCATGGTGAAACAATGGCCAATAATGGTGGGGTCAATAATGACCAAAATAGCTCCAATACGGCTAGCCGATTGCAGAACAATGTTGAGGAAGAATGCATACTCGCTGTGGACATTTACAGCATCTATGTTGGAAACATGGCCTATAAAACCACGTATGGGCAACTGATCAACATTTTTAAAGACTGCGGTAAGATTATAAACATGAAGATAGTTAGGCATCCCAATGGAAATTCAAAAGGGTATGGATTTATAGAATTTGAATCCTACTATGCAGCAAACACGGCCATCGACACAAAAAACGGCGTAGAACTGGAAGGTCGCACAATAATTGTTCGAGACAAGATTGTAAAAAATCACCCTAATTCCCAGCCTCTTGGAGAAATTGTGTAAATATGTTGTTCATGACAATATGCAGCTAGTTCTACATATTGTTGATTATTTTAAATATAATAAATAAATTCATTTCAGTTGCACAATAAGGGGATACCTTTTTCTTAATTTATCTCAGTACAATTTCACATTTTTATAAATATATATTTTTCAAATGATATAAGTTATTTATTGTGATAATATAAAAGCATGCAATATTTTCAAATATTTTTTCTTTTTTATGGATATGGAAGATATTTTCAAAAATGTTTGACACCATTAAAGTATTTATATGTATGTAAAGGCGTAGCTAGATCTGTGATTTTTATATAAAAATGTTTTTCTTTCATAGATTCAGATATACGCCTTCTGAAAATATAATTATAATCAAAGGATCACTTTTTAATTCAATTATATAAATGTGATGAGGAATCCAGTCGACTTAATCTATGGTGACTTCCCGAACAATTGGAAAACATCGGTCATTTGTCCCATACTAAAACAAGGCAAATCAAAGTACGACCCAGCAAGTTATAGACCCATTTCCCTCCTACCTGTCACCTCCAAACTATTCGAAAGAATCATTTTAAGAAGAATAAAAAAAGCACTCAGCGACGAACATCCCCTCAGGCCCGAACAATTCGGGTTCCAGCAAAAACACTCAACCCTTCATCAACTTGTGGTCGTCACGGAGAAGATAAGAAAGGCCATGGAATCAAAACAATTAACAGGAGGCATCTTCTTTGACATCTCCAAGGCTTTTGACAAAGTTTGGCACGAGGCCCTTTTGTATAAAATGGCAAAAAAGAACCTACCTGGAGACATCATCCGAATGACAAAAAGCTTCCTTTGTGACAGAAACTTTAGAGTAAAAGTCAAAGATGTTCTGTCAACCCCAAGGAAAATCCGAGCAGGAGTCCCTCAAGGGTCAGTCATCGGCCCCACCTTCTTCAATATTTTTATTGATGACTACCCTTGCCCCGAAGGAATGTCCCTACACCTATACGCAGACGACGCCGCAACTCTAGTCTCAGCCATCAACCTCGATACCATCTATCTCAAACTTCAAGAAGCACTGGTATTCGTTAATATTTGGTGCGACGAATGGCGGGTAGAATTGAACCCACAAAAAACCGAAGCTATACTCTTCTCAGACAAAAGACTAAAAGTGAAGAAGCCCTTAGAAGATCTAGGCTATCCTGATGAATCCATAAAATGGAAGGACAGCGCCCGCTACCTGGGCGTCATCCTTGATCAACACTTGACCTTCCAAGAAAACGTGCAAAACCGAATAAACCTCGCAAAAGCAGCCCAGCACCGACTAGCACTATTTTTAGGGAACAAGAGCAAACTATCCCTACACTGCAAACGTACCATATACACGTCTATTATAAGACCAATCCTAACCTACGGCCACCCAGTCTTCATAACCGCAAACAAAACTACACTGAAAAAATTCGAAAGTTTCGAAAACCAGGTATTAAAGAAAATAATAGGTGCCCCATGGTTTGTCAGAAGTAGTATCATCAGAAAGGACCTCAATTTAGAAAATATAAATGATTTCATAATAAAAACAAGCCTTCAACTTTTACGATAAATCTGAAAATCTCGAAAATATTACATTCAGAGAAGCCTGTAACTACAAACAAGAACTGAAGAGAAGGAAACCAAAGCCAAGGCAACTCCTATATCGATTGAGAACAAATGTAGAAAAATGGAAAAATCTTAAGAAAAAACACGTTAAAGAAAAAAAATGAATAAAAAATAACAAACATATTAGAAAAGAGAACACACCGACTTAAAGACCGCGCGCCAGGCTCTAACCTTGTAAAGATGTGAATACCCTGTCAATGTGAAGAACGTGTACATATAATTCATTGTTAATATCATAAGCTAGGTTGCTCTTTTTGAGCGGCACCTAATAAAGTTATTTTTGAACTGGAACTAATCTATGGTGTGAGATCCTGTCGACTCTCGCTATACTGTGTTGACCGAGAGGAACAGTTAGGATGTGGAGTTTTCCAGTACCTCTCTGCACCTTGGAAGACCTTTAACAGTTCTCACAGAGTACAGGCAGTCGAGGCAGAGTGGAAAGCTTGGGAATGTCCATCACAAAAAAAAAAATAAAGAGACACAGTTGTATTAGGAAAGTTCCGTGAACAGATAGGAGACGAGCTAAGCAGCGAAAGATGGAGAGATAAGAAGTTTTCTTACTGATCTACTGCATGGTCGAGCATCAGAAGATGAAGTGACGAGGGCTCCCGCTGATGGTGAAGTGACTATATTTTCAGCTAGGGCGGAGGTCTTATATATCTTTGCCGAGAGAGGAAGTAATTTCAGCGGATGCAACAAGAGCGTGGATCGGAAGCGAAATTATACACTGGCGCCGCCCTGACAGTTTCCTATCTTTAGATGTTGTTGGACTTCCATCTCAATCTCTTGCTTTAGCTCAACTCTTAATCTATTACAGATTTTATTTATTCATCCTCAGTTTGTACAAAGTACATTACATATGATGATGTAATGACACATGTCAATAATACGTATAATTATTTACAGATGTGTTTCTATTATACAACATGAAAATCTTGTTATAAGTTATATACAATATAAGGTTGTTGGTTTAAATTACCATATATATATATATTTGTTAACTCTCCAGAGAGAGGAACCTGGGTTATAAATATCGCTTTTTTGATACATTAACACGCCATCTGTTATCAAAATTCGAAACTATTATAGACGCGAATGATTCTTTTTAAAAATAAACAATTTCACCATCCTTACTGCAATGGAAAAATTAATGTTTAATAATGAAAAATGGAACATTAATTTTTCCATTGCAGTAAGGGCAGTAGAAATTGTTTATTTTTAAAAAGAATCATTCGCGTCTATAATAGTTTGGAATTTTAAATATCTCTATTTGTTAACTGTTTTTATAGCTGGAAATTATATTTTTTTATGATGTTTCTTTACAAGTTTTCAGGAGTGAAACGAAATCTCCCCGAGATGGACCCTAAGCATCTTGATTTCAAGTTCGGTCAAATTCTTACGCCAAATTTAACTTTATTAGGTATCTCTCAAAAAGAAAAACTTAGCTTATGTTATTTACAATAGATAATATGTACAGGATCGTCACATTTACATTTTATTTACATATTTACGAGATTAGAATCTTGAGGTGTGAATCTTGGTTTTGGATGTTTATTCTTCTATGAAATGTTCTGCTTTCCTTGTTTTTTTTCGACCACTTGTTTTTTATTTATATTTTTCCACTTCTCTACGTTTGTTCTTAATTGATATAGAAGTTGCTTTGGGTTTCTGTTGACTTTACTTATAATTTTTAATGAAATTGATTCCAAGAATATTAAAACAACAAAAATCCTTTATTGAGGACCTCTCGTCCTATATAGGATTCGCCAGTTTACAGAGTAATTGAAGAGAACTAAGAATACAGAGAGAAACCTATATGTAGTAGGTATAGTATAGTATTTTCTACACTGTGACTATATACAACAGCAGCAACAAGCCTTTTACTGGAATCAAAGTCCCATACAGGATTCGTCATTCTAATCCTGACATAGATTATTTGCATATAATTATTTACATCAATTAGATTATGTATATAGCCTCCTCTTCTCTTCAGCCGTCTTCCAGAATTTGAACAACGCAAAAGCTCCAGCTCTGTTTTTCACCACCTCATTCAACAGGAGCTCCAAAGAGAGTCCCTCAAGGCCTGATTCCAAGAATATTATTAATCAAACATTATATTTATTGATTTACAAGAGAGAGAACAAAATATAAAAGAGAAACTAATATTAAAACAAAGGAACTTTTTTTTCTGTTTCGGTTAGCGCCTATTTACCTGTGAGCTTACACACACTCTGTGGAACAATTAATTAATATATATACAACAGTTTCCTTTTCTTTGTTTCTTATTTGTAACTAGCCGAATGACCCGGGCAACGCCCGGGTTTTACCCGATTAAATGCTTTTATTCAAATACTATTCGTTACAATTATAAATTGGCGCCGTGGATGTCATTCTTGTATAATATATAAATGAGTTTTAAAAATTGTAAAAAAAAAATGCATCGGCCGGGAATCGAACCCGGGCCGCCCGCGTGGCAGGCGAGCATTCTACCACTGAACCACCGATGATTATGAGAAATGGCCATATTTGGGTATTTATTCCATTCACAAAGCAAACGGTGACAGAATTGATTAAGAATTGTTGCTTGATTATGACGCTGATAACTGTATATATCAATTACAAGCTTCTTTGAATGTTGTTTTTTTTTTCTGAATTTTCGTAGAAGTTAAAAGCTTGTCTTATTATGATATCATTTAAAATTTCTATTTTAATCTCCTTTATAACGATATTGCTCCTGACAAACAATGGGGCTCTTATATTCTTGATTATCTGGTTTTCAAAACTTTCAAATTTTTTCAGCGTAGTTTTATTTGAAGTTATAAATATTAGGTTGGGGGGGGGGGGGCATAGGTTAGAATTGGTCTTATACTTAATGTGTATATTATGATGCATTAGCGCGCCATCTGTTATCAAAATTCGAAACTATTATAGACGCGTATGATTATTTTTAAAAAATAAACAATTTCTACTGTCCTTACTGCAATGTAAAAGCTAGGCTCTCCCATTAATCTTTCCATTGCGGTTCCATTGTTTATATTTTAAAAAGAATCATACGCGTCTATAATAGTTTAGAATTTTGATGTGTATATTGTTCGCTTGCAGTGTATGGATAATTTGATTTCCCAATAGAAAGGATGGCTTGTGCTGTGCTAACTTTGCAAGATTGATTCGGATCTGGATGTTATTTGGGAAGGTCAGATGTTGATCAAGGATGACGCCCAGGTAGCAGACGCTGTCCTTTTTTATTGGTTCATCAGAGAAGCCTAGATCATATTGGGTTTGCTTTCTTTTGAGTCTTTTGTCTGAAAAGAGAACGGCTTCCATTTTTTGTGGGTTCAGTGAAAACCGCCATTTGTCGCACCAGATATTGACAAATACCAGCGCTTCTTGGAGTTTCAGGTAGATTATTTTATAATCAAATCAGACGCGATATCTCCACAAGAGATGCTTACGTCAAGAAACAACACTAAGATACTATATTACATAAACAATTGAATAATTACAAGGTTTGAGTAGAGTTTAAAGAAGAAAATAAAGGACATTAAAATCATGCTTGAATTTACAATCAACTAATGAAATAAACACAAACAAATATACCTAGTTTGGCAATTACGGTTTTTTTTAACCAAGAGAGAAAATCATAGATATATTTACAGAATTTTCTAAATTTGAAATATGAGTCTTTACTATTTATAAACATAAAAAAGATCCTTGTATTCAATGTTTTCCCGATTTCAGTAGTTCTGGAAGATTGGTTACTCATGATGTCGAAATCGTATGCTGAGTTTTGCGGCGTCGTCTGCATATATATACAGCGACATTCCTTCCGGGCAGTGATCTATGTATATTGTAACAAAGTTTTTATTAATTTTTATTATTTTTACTAACAGAGTGGTCATTTTTATGCTTATATTTTGCTACTCTGTAAATTTCCTTTGTGGCTTATCTTTTGTTTACCATTCTTAGTTTTGTCCTTCCCTGAAATAAATTGCTGTCCCCTCCGGAAGTTTTAGTCTTCCCTAATTTTCCACGTGGCAATATGTTGAATTAGGTGGGACCAGTAAATGATCTTTGGGGGACCCCAGCTAGGATTTTCCTTGGAGTCGACAGATCGTCTTTGACTTTTACTCTGAAATACCTATCCGAAAGTAAGCTTGTTGTTATTCCAATAATGTCTCTGGGCAGGTTCTTTTTTGACATTTTGTATAGAAGGGCTTCGTGCCAGACTTTATCAAATGCTATGGAGATGTCAAAGAATAAACCTCCTGTTAATTGTTATAGTTTTCCATGGCTTTTCTGATTTTTTCTGTGACGACTACAAGTTGATTAAAGGTGGAGTGCTTCAACTGGAACCCAAATTGTACAAGCTTTAGGTGATTTTTATCATTTACTAGCCGAATGACCCGGGCAACGCCCGGGTTTTACCCGATTAAATGCTTTTATTCAAATACTATTCGTTACAATTATAAATTGGCGCCGTGGATGTCATTCTTGTATAATATATAAATGAGTTTTAAAAATTGTAAAAAAAAAATGCATCGGCCGGGAATCGAACCCGGGCCGCCCGCGTGGCAGGCGAGCATTCTACCACTGAACCACCGATGATTATGAGAAATGGCCATATTTGGGTATTTATTCCATTCACAAAGCAAACGGTGACAGAATTGATTAAGAATTGTTGCTTGATTATGACGCTGATAACTGTATATATCAATTACAAGCTTCTTTGAATGTTGTTTTTTTTTTTCTGAATTTTCGTAGAAGTTAAAAGCTTGTCTTATTATGATATCATTTAAAATTTCTATTTTAATCTCCTTTATAACGATATTGCTCCTGACAAACAATGGGGCTCTTATATTCTTGATTATCTGGTTTTCAAAACTTTCAAATTTTTTCAGCGTAGTTTTATTTGAAGTTATAAATATTAGGTTGGGGGGGGGGCATAGGTTAGAATTGGTCTTATACTTAATGTGTATATTATGATGCATTAGCGCGCCATCTGTTATCAAAATTCGAAACTATTATAGACGCGTATGATTATTTTTAAAAAATAAACAATTTCTACTGTCCTTACTGCAATGTAAAAGCTAGGCTCTCCCATTAATCTTTCCATTGCGGTTCCATTGTTTATATTTTAAAAAGAATCATACGCGTCTATAATAGTTTAGAATTTTGATGTGTATATTGTTCGCTTGCAGTGTATGGATAATTTGATTTCCCAATAGAAAGGATGGCTTGTGCTGTGCTAACTTTGCAAGATTGATTCGGATCTGGATGTTATTTGGGAAGGTCAGATGTTGATCAAGGATGACGCCCAGGTAGCAGACGCTGTCCTTTTTTATTGGTTCATCAGAGAAGCCTAGATCATATTGGGTTTGCTTTCTTTTGAGTCTTTTGTCTGAAAAGAGAACGGCTTCCATTTTTTGTGGGTTCAGTGAAAACCGCCATTTGTCGCACCAGATATTGACAAATACCAGCGCTTCTTGGAGTTTCAGGTAGATTATTTTATAATCAAATCAGACGCGATATCTCCACAAGAGATGCTTACGTCAAGAAACAACACTAAGATACTATATTACATAAACAATTGAATAATTACAAGGTTTGAGTAGAGTTTAAAGAAGAAAATAAAGGACATTAAAATCATGCTTGAATTTACAATCAACTAATGAAATAAACACAAACAAATATACCTAGTTTGGCAATTACGGTTTTTTTTAACCAAGAGAGAAAATCATAGATATATTTACAGAATTTTCTAAATTTGAAATATGAGTCTTTACTATTTATAAACATAAAAAAGATCCTTGTATTCAATGTTTTCCCGATTTCAGTAGTTCTGGAAGATTGGTTACTCATGATGTCGAAATCGTATGCTGAGTTTTGCGGCGTCGTCTGCATATATATACAGCGACATTCCTTCCGGGCAGTGATCTATGTATATTGTAACAAAGTTTTTATTAATTTTTATTATTTTTACTAACAGAGTGGTCATTTTTATGCTTATATTTTGCTACTCTGTAAATTTCCTTTGTGGCTTATCTTTTGTTTACCATTCTTAGTTTTGTCCTTCCCTGAAATAAATTGCTGTCCCCTCCGGAAGTTTTAGTCTTCCCTAATTTTCCACGTGGCAATATGTTGAATTAGGTGGGACCAGTAAATGATCTTTGGGGGACCCCAGCTAGGATTTTCCTTGGAGTCGACAGATCGTCTTTGACTTTTACTCTGAAATACCTATCCGAAAGTAAGCTTGTTGTTATTCCAATAATGTCTCTGGGCAGGTTCTTTTTTGACATTTTGTATAGAAGGGCTTCGTGCCAGACTTTATCAAATGCTATGGAGATGTCAAAGAATAAACCTCCTGTTAATTGTTATAGTTTTCCATGGCTTTTCTGATTTTTTCTGTGACGACTACAAGTTGATTAAAGGTGGAGTGCTTCAACTGGAACCCAAATTGTACAAGCTTTAGGTGATTTTTATCATTTACTAGCCGAATGACCCGGGCAACGCCCGGGTTTTACCCGATTAAATGCTTTTATTCAAATACTATTCGTTACAATTATAAATTGGCGCCGTGGATGTCATTCTTGTATAATATATAAATGAGTTTTAAAAATTGTAAAAAAAAAATGCATCGGCCGGGAATCGAACCCGGGCCGCCCGCGTGGCAGGCGAGCATTCTACCACTGAACCACCGATGATTATGAGAAATGGCCATATTTGGGTATTTATTCCATTCACAAAGCAAACGGTGACAGAATTGATTAAGAATTGTTGCTTGATTATGACGCTGATAACTGTATATATCAATTACAAGCTTCTTTGAATGTTGTTTTTTTTTTCTGAATTTTCGTAGAAGTTAAAAGCTTGTCTTATTATGATATCATTTAAAATTTCTATTTTAATCTCCTTTATAACGATATTGCTCCTGACAAACAATGGGGCTCTTATATTCTTGATTATCTGGTTTTCAAAACTTTCAAATTTTTTCAGCGTAGTTTTATTTGAAGTTATAAATATTAGGTTGGGGGGGGGGGGGGGCATAGGTTAGAATTGGTCTTATACTTAATGTGTATATTATGATGCATTAGCGCGCCATCTGTTATCAAAATTCGAAACTATTATAGACGCGTATGATTATTTTTAAAAAATAAACAATTTCTACTGTCCTTACTGCAATGTAAAAGCTAGGCTCTCCCATTAATCTTTCCATTGCGGTTCCATTGTTTATATTTTAAAAAGAATCATACGCGTCTATAATAGTTTAGAATTTTGATGTGTATATTGTTCGCTTGCAGTGTATGGATAATTTGATTTCCCAATAGAAAGGATGGCTTGTGCTGTGCTAACTTTGCAAGATTGATTCGGATCTGGATGTTATTTGGGAAGGTCAGATGTTGATCAAGGATGACGCCCAGGTAGCAGACGCTGTCCTTTTTTATTGGTTCATCAGAGAAGCCTAGATCATATTGGGTTTGCTTTCTTTTGAGTCTTTTGTCTGAAAAGAGAACGGCTTCCATTTTTTGTGGGTTCAGTGAAAACCGCCATTTGTCGCACCAGATATTGACAAATACCAGCGCTTCTTGGAGTTTCAGGTAGATTATTTTATAATCAAATCAGACGCGATATCTCCACAAGAGATGCTTACGTCAAGAAACAACACTAAGATACTATATTACATAAACAATTGAATAATTACAAGGTTTGAGTAGAGTTTAAAGAAGAAAATAAAGGACATTAAAATCATGCTTGAATTTACAATCAACTAATGAAATAAACACAAACAAATATACCTAGTTTGGCAATTACGGTTTTTTTTAACCAAGAGAGAAAATCATAGATATATTTACAGAATTTTCTAAATTTGAAATATGAGTCTTTACTATTTATAAACATAAAAAAGATCCTTGTATTCAATGTTTTCCCGATTTCAGTAGTTCTGGAAGATTGGTTACTCATGATGTCGAAATCGTATGCTGAGTTTTGCGGCGTCGTCTGCATATATATACAGCGACATTCCTTCCGGGCAGTGATCTATGTATATTGTAACAAAGTTTTTATTAATTTTTATTATTTTTACTAACAGAGTGGTCATTTTTATGCTTATATTTTGCTACTCTGTAAATTTCCTTTGTGGCTTATCTTTTGTTTACCATTCTTAGTTTTGTCCTTCCCTGAAATAAATTGCTGTCCCCTCCGGAAGTTTTAGTCTTCCCTAATTTTCCACGTGGCAATATGTTGAATTAGGTGGGACCAGTAAATGATCTTTGGGGGACCCCAGCTAGGATTTTCCTTGGAGTCGACAGATCGTCTTTGACTTTTACTCTGAAATACCTATCCGAAAGTAAGCTTGTTGTTATTCCAATAATGTCTCTGGGCAGGTTCTTTTTTGACATTTTGTATAGAAGGGCTTCGTGCCAGACTTTATCAAATGCTATGGAGATGTCAAAGAATAAACCTCCTGTTAATTGTTATAGTTTTCCATGGCTTTTCTGATTTTTTCTGTGACGACTACAAGTTGATTAAAGGTGGAGTGCTTCAACTGGAACCCAAATTGTACAAGCTTTAGGTGATTTTTATCATTTACTAGCCGAATGACCCGGGCAACGCCCGGGTTTTACCCGATTAAATGCTTTTATTCAAATACTATTCGTTACAATTATAAATTGGCGCCGTGGATGTCATTCTTGTGAAACGTCCCGCTCCAAACTTTGTGTCTGAGAAGCGATATTTTTATAGAGAGATAATCTGGCTTGTGTCTTCTGCTCGAATGAATGTTTTTTCTATTAGAATTTTGTTCCTGCATATTAAAAAATGAACTGTCTTCACCCGTGGTCTCTGCTTTTTGGAATTTTTCCCGATATATTTTGTATCTGATAATCAAACCTGATACAGCAATATTGTCATCGTCATTTTCTGACTAAAAAAACTTATTTTTCCCCAGAA
>CP092869.1:85062331-85102217 GCA_030710605.1 Cordylochernes scorpioides | reverse complement strand
TAGTGGAGCAAAAATAAACTAAACGTTTATTTAGCTTGCTCCGTGATATTTGGCCACCCCAATTTCTTGATAAATCAAGAAAACGCGTTCGTGGATGGCTTTTCTTGATTTATTGGGTTGGCCAAATATCACGGAGCAAGCTAAATAAACGTTTAGTTTATTTTTGCTCCACTAGATGGCGCTCTGCCATCTAAAAAGCACACGTGCTCGTGGTCAGTAGATGCCTTCTTTATTTTTAATAGATTTACATATAGATAATTTACATATAATTAGAAATTACCTAAACGATATTACCTCAAAGTAAAAAAGATGGGCGGACAAATAAAAAGCAAATTTCCAAACAAATACAAGTATATATACAACTAGGTTTGACCATTGATCCCCTCAAGATGTAATTAAAAGTGCTTGACACTGTACTACAGGCTTTCAAGCAATACTAGCTTAGATAGCCATTCTATCCATTGATGTGCTAGTGAGTTAGACAGTTCAGGTAGTTGGTTTTCTGTACTCCAAGAATCTGAGGTTATCCAAATATCTCTTGTTGTTGTTGTCGTATCCAAAGAAGAGCTTTAGATGTCTCCATACATCTCTATCACAGCAGCAGCAATGTCCACTATCTTGGGTGTGCAAAGTTGCTGCTCTGAGTCTTTGTCAATTTTCTGCAAGGCTGCGGCCATTGCTCTTCATTGGAAAATGGGTGCCGTTGCCACGTTAGTCACCTTGTAAACGAACCAGTATTTGGTCGAATATTCCAAGGGTCCAGGGGGACCGCAGGGAGGTGTGGTCACACTTCTACACCCCATAATTTCTCTTGAGAGATATATTTGAAAGATATAATCACAAGACGGAAAGAAGTGTGTTTCTTTCATTTATAAACATTAGTACAAGTTTTCGGGAAAATCACCCTTCTACGGGTATTATATATAAAATAGGTGAGGTGTTACTTGTATCTCTTTGATGTATTGTATCCATAGATAGGCGAATTGCCCGAAAACTTGTACAACCGTTTATATATGAAGGAAACTCTTCTCACCGTCTTTTGGTTTGCTTCTATTAGGGAATAAAATGATTAGCATCGTCTTTAGCGAGATATTTATATGTACACATAAACTCACTCCTAACTTTCTTACTGCTACTCTTTTTGTGTTGTTTTTCTTGCTTCCCTCTTTCTCTTTCTTGTTTTTTTTTCTTTTTTTTTCTTTTCCTTCTGTCTATATCGTTGTTTCCTTTGTCTCACTGCTTTGTTCTTATGCATACCTCTGGTGAATCCAGTATAGGGTCAGTGACCCTAAATAAAGGCTTTTTGTTGTTGTTGTATATGTACACATAGATTCCCTAAACACCCCTAAGCTGACTTCCATAGTAAATACAGGGTATATAAGAAAACCAATCCAATACAATAGTAGAGCGGTCTAGAGATTAATTTGACTAAACCGCTGAGAAGGTTCACTACTGATTTACCAAGACATCTCATTCAATAACTTTTATCATTGCAGTAAGTTACGTAGAAAGAGATAAAAAAGAAACACATTGTCAAAAATTAATTGTGTATATTTTATCGATAGATACCAATTAAATTTATATAAAAGAGATATTTATAATACAAGTGTCTCTGTGTGTTGGTTTGGAGCGAAGAACGCCAACTATCCATCTCTCTTTTTTGTGTAAGTAAATAAGATTATATTATTTTGATGAAAATAAATTGCCTTGACATTCTCATATTTATATTTCCTTTCTCCCCCGATTTCCTAGAAGTACGAACATTTGCATTGTCATCGAGATTGAGCAATTGCGTGGATTCTCAGGTGCTATATCTTGAAGTATCATTAAGATATTTTACAAGATTTGTAAACTACAAAAAAGATTTAGTGATAATTTTTAAAATTGTTAAATTGCTCTAAAACCTTTTATAAAGTCTACTACTCTTTCTACAGGTTTTGAAGTTTCACACATATACATTTTTAAGATAATAAAAATGGCATATATTGGATTGTATACAATGATTTATTTGTGGCTGAACGCCAACCTTTGTCAAGGCATTACATTTTGTATGAACAAATAACAAAGGTAGGTATTCAGCTAACCTAAATATTGGTAAATATTATTAATCAATTCAATATAAGCCTTTTTATTATCTGAAGATGTAAATATGAATTGCTCTATATTTTTAGAACAAAAAACATATATGTATGTGATGATTTAAGACCATGGAATTGTTGTAAATAGTCCAGATATCTACTACCACATGTTCCACCACGTGACTGTATATAACTTCTTATTTACTGCAAATAGAAAGCCTCAAGTAACATCAATCTGTACCGCGTAAGAATCTAATAAAGTATAGCAACTGTACAGATAGAAGAAATGGAGACTAACCGGAGAAAATTAAGGTTAAAACTAATCAGGCTTAGGTGAGAATAGAAGAAGGCCTAGCAAAACCAGTCCAAATTTTACGAGTTCGTGGCCCTCCTGGATAATAAAACTTCCCCCCCTGTTTACGTCAGAAAAGGGCAGCGACTTGTTCGGACCCGCTCAGCTATAAAAGGAGGTCCCGATCCTCAGTTAGTCAGTCCTTAGTTAGTCGTCGTTCCAGTTCCAGTGCACCGGACGCTCCGATCAAAGGTAAACCCTTTCCTGCCAGAAAATTCTCCTCGTCCTATTCCTTCTTGACGTTCAGACGCTTCTTAGTGGAATCTCTGTTTGCTTATTTCACCTTTGGCCCAGCTGTGTCGCCTTCCACCACGACTGCACGGTAGAGTTGACATCGAGGTTCGTCTAGCATCAGGTAACACTGGTCCCAGAGGTCCCAAGATATCACATGTATATACAGTAAAACCTCTTTGTAAAGGACACCTAATTGCAGAGAAAAATGTCCTTTATGAAGAGGTGTCCTCTTACCAGGGAGTTGTTAAATAGTAAAAATGGTAATTTTGACAATAAAAATTGTCCTTTGTAGAGAGGTGTCCTCTACTGTGAGTGTCCTCTCATGGAGGTTCTACTGTATTGGAGATGAAAACTGTCCTTTGTAGAGAGGTGTCCTCTAGCCGGAGTGTCCTCTCATGGAAGTTCTACTGTATTGGAGATGAAAACTGTCCTTTGTAGAGAGGTGTCCTCTAGCCAGAGTGTCCTCTCATGGAGGTTCTACTGTATATATAAACGAACTATATCAATAATATTTATATGAAAGATAATTTTACCAATTAAGGAAAAGGAAAAATAAAGAAAAACTTACGTTCCAGTAGGGTTTCATTATTACACATGCTCTCAAGCATGTTGACCGTTAGATTTTCTAATTCGGGAATTCCTTCCTTCATTTCTTCTGCTAGACATTCCTTGAGGTTGGAAATTAAGTTTCTGGATCCCGCTAGTCTTGTCCTGTACAAATACACATTTTTTATCTGTCAAGAATTCTTTATATTCTAACCCACTAAACTTTGATTATAAATTTGAGCAAAATCGGTAAACCTTACTCAAGGTAATGCACTCGATAAACTTGAGCAGTATTGTTGAATATGTGGAATTATGATTTAAGGTAAGGTTTTATGGTGTAAGGATTCTGATTTAAGGTTTTATGGAGACTGTGAGTTTGTTCCTGCACAAATAAGTAATACACGCACAACACATACATTTGGTATCTTCCAGGAATTCTTTATATTCTCACTCACTAAATTTTGAATCTAAATTTGAGCAAAATCGGTAAACCTTATTAAAGGTAATGCACTAGATACATATAAACTTGAGTAGTATTATTGAATATGTGGAATTATGATTTAAGGTGAGGTTTTCTGGTGTAAGGTTTCTGACTTAAGATTTTATGGACACTATGAGTTTGGTCCTGCACAAATAATTGATACACATTTGGTATCTGTGCCAGGAATTTTTTATATTCTCACTCACTAAACTTTGAATCTAAATTTGAGCAAAATCGGTAAACCTTATTGAAGGCAATTCACTAGATACAGATAAACTCTTGAGCGCGCGCGTATTGCTAAATATGTGAAATTATGATTCAAGGTAAGGTTTCAGGCTTAAGGTTTCTGATTTAAGGTTTTATGGGCCCCGCGAGTTTTTGTCCCCGCACAAACATGTGATATACACATTTAGTATCTGCCATTTGAGTAAACCTTATTGAAGGTAATACACTAGATACAGATCAAATTGAGCAGTATTGTGGATATGTAAAATTATGATTTATGGTGAGGTTTCTGATTTCAGGTTTTCTGTACCCGCGAGTTTGGTTCTGCACAAATAAATAATACACACACATTTGGTATCTGCCAGGAATTATTTATATTCTTCATATTTAATAAGATTATTGTGCAAGTTAATTATAAATATTTTATATTTATCAAAAGAGAGAAAATTAATCATTCTTAAAAAAAAAAAAAAAAGGTTCGTATTCTTGAATTTTAACTTTTCTCTTTTTTTATTTAGCCGACCTTTATCTGTTTTTTAAAATCTTGTTCCTGGTCTGCAGAAAAGAGTTCTTTTTTGGTAGCTCGCCAGAAGTTTTCAATAAAGAAACTACTTATGAAAATAATAAACAAAAGGGCTTCCGAGGGAGGGTCAGTTTCTTATTTTATTTTAAATTTATATCAAGCTTTCGGGTACATCACATAGACTTCTACTTGCCCTAGGTTTAATAAAGTTTTAGGTTTGAGGAGTAGTAACTTAAGAATGATACCTACTCGCAATGCTCTTTTATATTTTCTTTGGTCTTGTCCTGCTTCCAAATGCCGTTGCTGACAATGTTGATATAGTCAGCCATTTCTCCTTTTAAGGTTTCCATGTCGCAGTCTTTGAAATACACGTCGAATTCACTCCCCGATTGGGCCATAGACCCATAATCTGAAACACACAGGCACATAATTACTGTAAATTCAAGAAATAACCCTGACAGTTGGAATCCCGAAAAATCAAATCCCGACCGTCATAATCCAGACAGGTTTCAAATCCCAAACAGTCATAACCAGACAGGCCACAATCCTGACAGGTTTCAAATCCCAAACAGTCATAACCAGACAGGCCACAATCCTGACAGGTTTCAAATCCTGACAGTCATAATCCAGACAGACCACAATCCTGACAGGTTTCAAATCCCGAACAGTCATAATCCAGCAGACCACAATCCTGACAGGTTTCAAATCCCAACAGTCATAATCCAGACAGACCACAATCCTGACAGTCATAATCCAGACAGACCACAATCCTGACAGTCATAATTCAGACAAACCACAATCCTGACAGTCATAATTCAGACAAACCACAATCCTGACAGTCATAATTCAGACAAACCACAATCCTGACAGTCATAATTCAGACAAACCACAATCCTGACAGTCATAATCCAGACAGACCACAATCCTGACAGTCATAATCCAGACAGGCCACAATCCCGACAGTCATAATCCAGACAGATCACAATCCTGACAGTCATAATACAGACAGACCACAATCCTGACAGTCATAATCCAGACAGACCACAATCCTGACAGTCATAATACAGACAGACCCCAATCATGACTATCATAATCCAGACAGACCACAATCCTGACAGTCATAATCCAGACAGACCACAATCCTGACAGTCATAATCCAGACAGACCACAATCCTGACAGTCATAATTCAGACAAACCACAATCCCGACAGTCATAATACAGACTGACCACAATCCTGACAGTCATAATCCAGACAGACCACAATCCCGACAGTCATAATCCAGACAGATCACAATCATGACAGTCATAATACAGACAGACCACAATCCTGACAGTCATAATCCAGACAGACCACAATCCTGACAGTCATAATCCAGACAGACCACAATCCTGACAGTTATAATTCAGACAAACCACAATCCTGACAGTCATAATCCAGACAAACCACAATCCTGACAGTCATAATTCAGACAAACCTTAATCTTGACAGTCATAATTCAGACAAACCACAATCCTGACAGTCATAATCCAGACAGACCACAATCCTGACAGGTTTCAAATCCAGACAAACCACAATCCTGACAGGTTTCAAATTCAGACAAACCACAATCCTGACAGGTTTCAAATCCAGACAGACCACAATCCCGACAGTCATAATCCAGACAAACCACAATCCTGACAGTCATAATTCAGACAAACCACAATCCTGACAGTCATAATCCAGACAGACCACAATCCTGACAGTCATAATTCAGACAAACCACAATCCTGACAGTCATAATCCAGACAGACCACAATCCTGACAGGTTTCAAATCCCGACAGAAACGAAATACCGACAGAATAAATTTCAGAAATGGGTGGTCAAAATCTAAAAAAAAAAAAAAAAATTAAAAATCTAAATAACTTTAAGAATTTGTCAAATCATTTCACTGTGTTGGGATAGAATGTTCATAAACCATTATATATATTTACACCAACTAAATACATTTCTTTATTTTTTCTCTATTCGCGGGATTTGTTCAATAGCAGAAGCTGAAATGTTTTTTTCTTTTTAGTAAATTTTAGTAAAAGCTTTTTTAAATACCATTTTAAAATTAATTATCTTTATATATGTATGTAGTAATATCTCTTCTCTCTATATATAAAAATGAATGTTTGTATGTTTGTCTGTCTGTATGTCCGGTATACAAATTCGCAATAGTTCACTAATTCAAAGCAAAATTTCCATACATAGGTAAAAGAATACGGGGAAGACGATAGGCTATTTTAAAAAATATATAAATCAATTATTAAAACTATATATTTTTAGTCAGAAAATGATGATGACGATATTGCTGTATCATGTTTGATTATCAGATACAAAATTATATCGGGAAAAATTCCAAAAAGTAGAGACCACGGGTGAAACCAGTTCATTATTTTGTATACAGGAACAAAATTCTAACAGAAAAACATTCATTCGAGCAGAAAACAAAAGCCAGATCATCTTTCTATAAAAATATCGCTTCTCAGACACAAAGTTTGGAGCGGGACGTTTCACAAAAGTGACATCCACGGCGCCAATTTATAATTGTAACGAATAGTATTTGAATAGGGTACATTTAATAGGGTAAAACCCGGGCGTTGCCCGGGTCATTCGGCTAGTATATCAATATACACTAGATTTCCATATGTACAGTTAAACCTGTCTATAGCGCCCCCTCTAAATAGCGCCTCCCTCTCTATAGCGCTCGATTTTAAATACACAGTACGATGCGATTTACATTAAAATTGACCTGTCTATAGCACCCTATTTTGGTGAGTTCCAAGAGTGGGCGCTATAGGCAGGTTTAACCGTACCATAATTATAAATAGTACAACAGCTCCAATATGTAAATATAATTCAACACGCCAGCTTGGCCATCTTGTACTCACAAACAATAAAGTTTTATTGAGAGTCCGCCACTCCTAAGACAGGGACAGGTCCTATTTCAGAAGTCGTTAGTAAATTTCACGTAAACAAAGTTCACACAAAAGCTTCGGCAGTTACGCCTCATATATGTGGAACATAGGGTGAAAAAAGAAGAGGTGAAAAAAGATACATATATTCATATAATTTTGTGTTTTATTAATATGTAAAGTTTTATAGATTATAATAAAAATTCATAGTGCAAATTTTAAATACCCTTTCTCTCTTTATATTAATAAACTAAAAACAATAAATTTCCAGGGAATGGGAAAAATTTAGTTTTTACAAATTGAAACTATTTTAGACTTGTATTATTCTTTTAAAAATAAGAATTCTCTACTACCTTTTAAAAGAATCATACGCATCTAAAGTAGTTTCAATTTTTCATAACAGATGGCGCGCCAATACATGATTTTATAGTTTTTAACAAACTGATCTTGTATGAACATGAATATTTGATCCTAAATATGCCTTTGAATAATAAAATACAGTAATAAAGTTTGCAAAAGAAAATATAGTGTTTTGTAAACTAATACAGACTTTGGACAAGAATTATCAATTCAAGATGAACTTTTCATCATTAAATGGTTCCTATTATATTAAAGTTTTTTTTTTTTAATGAGAAACTAGTTAAGGGAGGTGAAACATCAGAATTCCCCAGGAAATGGAAAATATATAGTTTTTAACAAAGAAAACTAATCTTGTATGAACATAAATATTTGATCCTCGAAATAAGCCTTTGAAATAATTAAATATTTCTACAGTAATAAAGTTTGCATGGGAAATATAATGTTTTGTGAAAGAAAAATGACTTTTTACAAAAATATTTGACCCAAGGCCCATTTATCATTAAACGGTTTCTATTATGTTAATACAACAGGAAATGTCATGGGGAGAATATTAGACTGGTGTGGAACAATAGGTTGACCGTATCTGAAGAGAAAACGAAAAACTATACTTGTTTAATAGCAAAATAGCTGCAAATATTCCGAACACTATCACTACCAATCGGGTGGAAAAACTGAAGATTATGGGAATAGCTTTTAAAAATCACAGAAATAAAAACAAATTGGATTTTGTGCCTCATATTGAGGAGATTATTACTAAGACAAATAGAGCTAGTGGATACCTAATTGGATTAACCGGGAAAGCATGGGGACTGGACAGTAAAAGAAGAATAGTACTTTATAAGACACTGTTTCGAAGTTCACTAACTTATGGTTCCACGATCTGGTACAACTTTATACCCAAAAAAGTCAAAGATAAATTAAACTCTCTGCAGTACAAAAATTTGAAGCACAGTACACAGGTTTATAATTCAACATCGTCAAACTGTACTCATATTGTTGCTAGAACACCAAAGCTCACGGATTTTATTGAAACAAATATACTAAAAATAAATATTGGATACAAAAAATCAGATTCAACTAAAAGAAAAATTATATCTAATTTTATAAACCAGAAATTTGAGGAATACTATGGAGGTGCCAATGATAATTTCAAGGGATTCTTTGATACTTCAAGAATTCCTAACTATGTTCAACCCAACTTCTATAACGTTCAATTTTTTACTGGGGACATGGTGACTTCAACACATATTTGTTTAGAATTGGCAAAATTGATTCACCTGCATGCACTTGTGGAAACGAAAGACAAACCCCTGAACACCTTCTGATAAACTGTCCATTAACTTCTGATCTAAGGGAAGAAATCCAACTTTACCTGACTAATACAAAACAAGTTGCTTGCGCAATAAGGACCAATACATTAAGTTTAATAGATTCTGCAGGATGTATATTTCAAGGCGAAAGTGTTGACTGTACATATTTCAAGCTACTTTTTCTAATTGCTATATGCAAAATTTGACATCGAACGTTTAATTTTCATAATTCCCAATGTTCAATTGTGTTAATTGTATATAATGTAAGATATACACGCAATTGTCCTAATTGTGGATATGGCGTGTCTCTCCCAACTGTTAAATAAATAACATTATGTTAAAGTTTCAGGTGAAAATATAGTTAAGATGTGAAAACATCAGGTTTAAAGTGAATGGAAAAAATTATTTTTTTTTTATCAAAGAAAATTGACCTTATTATTATTTTTTTTTTATTTGACATATCGGACGCGATATGCCAGCTTGGGATTTTTGCGCCTTAATACATTTTAGCAACCTATATACAATTCATTTTATGTACAATTAAATAAACAAGACTAAAACAAATTTAGAACTGAGAGGTTGGTTTTCTCAAATAGAAAAGAAAGTCTGAAATGAATATTGATCTTATGTGAAAAAGGATATTTTCTCCGAAATAAACCTTAAAACAATAAAATATGTTTACAAAAATAACTTTTACAGAGGAAAATATAATATTGTGTAAACTAACACTGACTTTGACATGGAATATTTGCTCAAAGATGAACTTTTCATTCATTAAACGCTTTAAATTAGAGGAATGAAATCATTTAAGCAATGAATGCTTCTTTTATACACAAAACAAACTAACTCCGCCTTTGCCGGTCCCAAACCCGGATGAAAAAGGAGGAGGGGGAGCAGTAACAAGCTCACTAAAAAACTTGGGCTCAGCTGGCCTGGCTGATAGTACCCTGTAAGGGCTCCAGGGATACAGGATGAGCAGCGTTTGTACACCATGTTAGGAGCGGCTGCACATAGTGTCTGTTCCTCATGCCAGAGGCAGCCATTTCTTTTGGAGCTAAGTCGGCCTGCCACTGAGTAGTGCTCCCAGTCTTAATGACAAAAGTAGGCGCATTCTACTTCATCCAGACATGATGGTTGTCAAATCTCAAGCTTTAAAAGCTAGAAACCCTAATATGATTGAGTGGAGATAAGAAAGAAGAAGACCATATATTACAAAAGACATTTCGGCTAGAAATTGTTTCTGGATGAAGTGTCTTTCAATTTTAAGAGGTTTCTATTATAATAAATTTTCTCAGAAAAAAATTATCAAGGAAAACTGACCTTGTACAAGGAGCAATGTCACAAGTAGAACGATCGCCGAAGAAGCCATGTCGACTGATTCCTGAGAAATCTGGAACTTTATTTTATACTCTAGAAAATAAGGAAATAAATATTGTGTATGTGGAACTGAATAAAATATTATCAACACAAGTGTGGCTTAATCCAATGAATATTCAATATTATTAATAATAAATATTGTAATAAAAATATTTCATGAATAATTAGTAATTATTTATGCGCGAAGTAGAGAGATGCACGTGTTCGATGTGGGCTATCAGAGAATCAGAAGAAAGAAGTTGTAGATCTTCTGATTGGAATTGATTCTTTCTAAAGATATGCGAACTGCTCACTAATTGATTAAAAAACTAGATAGTAAAAAGAAGTTGGGGATTGGTGACTCAAAAAAAGAGATATGAAACAATAATACAAAAGTGAAATTGTTCTCGGATCAAGTTGATAAATAAATAGAAAGACGTTTATATTATGATGCACTAGCGCGCCATCTGTTATGTATAAAAGGAAGATCGAAAAATGCTATATAACAGCGGTAAGGTAGATTAAACTGGCGCTGGGAGGGTTCACCACTAATGAGCCAGGCCCTCCCATTAATTTTTCCATATTGCAGTAAGGGCAGTAAAAAATGTATAATTTAAAAAAGAATCTTACGCGTCCAAAATAGTTTCGAATTTTCAGAAAGACATTTCTTAATCATGTAACTTAAAGTTGATGATGGCTTGTATTATCTGTCGGAATAAATACAGTATAACTTAGATTGTGAAATAATTACAAAGGATTTAAAACGATTTATCAAAATAATTGAAAAAGGTTTATTCAATAAAAATGGCAAGTTTTTAATAGCATATTTTATAAATTTTATTTTCGTTATTGTTAGGTATATTAATTCAAAGAATTTTTCTCTATGTAAATAAATTATTTATAAATATGAATAAATATAAATTGATGATGATAACATTAGCTAATATATGAAGATTAACAATTGGCAACGTAGTTAGTGCCTTCTTGATTTTGTTTTTCTTCTTAATTCTTAAATTTCACTTTTGTAGTTTCTATGCATAAAGATAACATTAAAATATATTTAAGTAACATTTTCTCTTTTTTTACCCTAAAAAACACCAACAATTGGTAGCAGAGCGTGGTTTATGCAAAAAAAAAGAGGTAAACAAAGGCCATTTTTTGAAAAAAGAAAGATAGAAAATATCTTTAAGGTTCGAAAAGAACATATTAAGTAAAAATTCAAAATGGCTGAATCATCGATGAATATCCAAAAATTCGATGGAAATAATTTCACAGGTTGGAAATTTCGCATCATTTGTATTTTGGAAGGCAAAGATCTAGATGGCTTTATAAAAGAAGATCCTCCAAAAGATGAAAAAATAACTGTCGGATGGAAAAGAAAAGATGCCCAAGCTAGAGGGATAATAACTTGTGCAATGGATGACACACAAGTAAGTTTAATTTTAACATGCAAAACAAGTAAAGAAATTTGGACTGCTTTGCATTCTAGATATGAGGGTAACATAAAAGGAAAATGCATAGAGGCTAAAAACAATGTATCTAGATTAACAATGAAAAAAGAGGAAACCTGGGAACAATATTTGCTTAGAGCAGAGAAATTATTGCAAGAAGCAAGCATTTTGGGTGGATCAATGGAAGATGAAGAATTCATCACAGCTTTTATTAGAGGGCTACCCCCAAAATACAATCTTGTCTCAATGCAATTTGACAATTACCCAGATGCTACTATTTCTGATATAAGAAGAATTTTTGAGCTCCATGAAGCAAGAAACAAGAACAGCAAGGATGAAAATGCTGCATATAATATGGGCCATAAATTTAACAAAAACTTTAAGAAAAATTCAAGTGATTCTAATAGAGAAAGAAAACCCAAATGCTTCATTTGTCAAAAGTTTGGACATAAAGCAGCAGTATGCTGGTTCAACCCAGTTAACAAAAGAAAAGAAAACAATCAAGGGAATTCTATACAAACAATCCCCAAACAAACATTTTCAAAATATAAACAATATCCTTCTAGGGCTTCTTTGAGAGGAAAAAATCATAATCAAGAAACTGCCATGAACTTACATATAAGTTCCCCAGACTTCAACAATAAATGCAAGTGGATACTAGACAGTGGAGCAACAAGCCATATGTCTACAGACATTAATCTAATAGATGATCTTCAAGATGATAGCAGAAAAATCACTCTTCCTGATGATAGATTCATCAAATCAAATGGTAGTGGCACTGTTGAAACTTATCAGGATGATAATCATCTTTTAACACTAAAAGAAGTTCTATATGTACCTGAACTCAACAGTAATTTAATATCAGTAAGTAAAATAACTGAAGATGAAAAACAGATTATATTTGATGAGAATGGTGCAAGGATAATAGATAACAATGGATCCAGCATTATAACTGCAAAAAGGGAAGATAACATTTATACAATTGATGCATGTGCAAACATTAAACTAGAAGAAAATGTGTTCAAAACACAAGAAAATAATTGGAAAATTTGGCACAAACGCCTTGCACATATAAATGAAAATTATATGAATATGACGCTAAAAGACTCCATGGTGTATGGGTTCAGTTGTTCACCAATTAATAACTTAGAACCATGTATCACATGCATTCAATCAAAGTTTACTAGATTGCCATTTAAAGAGATTGATTCAAAGCAATCAACCAAACCCCTTGATCTCGTTCATATGGATTTAATAGGTCTATTTCAGCATGAATCCATTGGCAGAGCAATATATGTGCGGAACATAGTTGATGACCTTTCAAGGAAAATATTCCCAAAGTTCCTTAAAAGCAAATTAGAAACCTTTGCCAAACTAAAGGAATTTATTGAACTTATAGAAAACATAAAAGGTACAAAAATCAAAAGAATAAGGTCTGATAATGGAGGGTGTTGTGTATTTAAATACTTGGGATATATTGCATATCTGCAAATATCCTCTTTGCATACTCATTTCTGAGAGAAATGTATAAATAGCGCTACAAGTTGTTAGCAGTCAGTCAGTCAGTCCGTATTGTAGAAGTTAGTGTTCTAATAAATTCTAAGAGAATGTAGTGGCCTTGGTAATGAGAAACCCACACAGAGGCACACAGCAAGTTGGCGACGAGGATCACTGGAGGAACTACGGGAGCGACTACAGGACTCTACAGGATCGACTACGAGAATCGCTGAGGGAACTGTGGGAATTCCGGCAAATAACGAGTTTGCTAAAAGTGCACAGCTAAAGGACATCGATCGACTGACATTCAGTATCTTGGGGTATTCAAATTAACCGCCTTAGTGGCTAGAGAAAAATGGCGATTAGTCAAACTGTGCCTTTCAGAGTCTACGATCCAAATGAAGACGATTTTGAAATCTTTATACAAAGATTCAATGCTGCGTGCACTGCAAATGAAACCAGTGAACACAAGAAAGTTGTGATTTTACTGTCTCTATTGGACTCTGGACTACTGAAACTAGGTAACGACCTATTCTTTACAGAAAAGATGGAAGCACAAACATATGAACTAATCGTGAAAAAAATTAGGCAACATTTAGAGCCTAAGAAGAAGTTAATACCTCAAAGGTGCTTGTTCTTGAAACGAACACAGAGGGAAAACGAATCTGTTTCCGAATATCTGAGAGAATTGAAGCACCTGGCCTCTAACTGCGCTTTTGGGGAGATGTTAGAAATGATGCTACGGGATAGATTTGTAGCAGGCTTAACATCAGAATCCCTTCAAAAGAGGCTCTTGCAAGAGGATGATGACGTGAAATTAGAAAGGGTATTTGCCCTGGCAGTCTCATACGAGTTGGCAGAGAAAGATGCCAAAGAGCTGCATGAAAGAGAAGTGGCGAGAGTAACCTCACATATTGAGAGGAACAGAAAATCGAAGCACTCTCCTACGAAGAAAAACTTCACGTCTTCGACCAAAGAAAGGACTTGTTACCGGTGCGGCATGAAAAATTCCCACCTAGCACCAGCATGCCCACACAAGTCCAAGGCTTGTTATAAGTGAAAAAAGATTGGGCATCCAAGTAAAGTATGCAAAGCGGCAAATAATGCACAGAAAAATAGATATGTGCAAGAACAGATACTGTCCCTCAAGGGTGAAACGGAGGCTAAAGTTACACTCACTTTAGACGGAAATGTATTAAAGTATGTAGTGGATACTGGAAGTCCGGTAACATTGATGCCGAAGACCATCTTCAAGAAATTCTGGAAAGTAAAATTATTTCCTACTTCGAAGAATCTAAAAACCTTGTGCAATAATCCTATCAAGATAGTAGGAGAAAGGGACGTTTTTGTTGAAGAAGCCGGAAAGAAACTTAGAATAATAGTGGTCGATGAAGGTTTCCCAGAGGTTTTACTGGGAAGAGAATGGCTGAGATTCTTGAATATTGACTACTGCAAGTTACTAAATGTGAATAAAATCATCGAAGAATCTTGCATGAAGTCATTAATTGAAAAATATTCAATTTTATTCAACAATGAACTGGGTTGCTTAAAGGATGTAAAATTAAATATTTGCATTAAGAAGGATGCAGCACCAGTGTTTTGTAAGGCTCGAAGTCTGCCTTTTGCTATGAAAAAAAAAAGGTAGAGGATGAATTGGAGGATATGGTAGATAAAGGAATTTTAGAGCCTCTTGATTACGCCGACTGGGCAGCACCCATAGTGCCAGTTTTGAAGAAGGATGGCGCGCGCAGAATTAGAATCTGTGGAGATTTTAGGAGTACGGCAAATAAGGCAATTATATTGGATAAATACCCATTGCCTACGATAGATGAGATATTTTCTAAATTATCGGGTAGTACAGTTTTCTCAACTCTGGACCTTTCAATGGCCTATCTGCAGGTAGAGCTAGCAGAAGCCAAAGGAGTAGTAAATATAAATACTACGAAGGGATTGCTTGCATATAAAAGACTCCCTTATGGTGTGGCTGTAGCACCGAATAAATTCCAGAGGTTGATGGACAACATTTTTGCTGACATACCAGGAGTGGCTTGTTATATTGACGACATTTTGGTATCAGGTAGAGATGCAAATGAGCATAAAGCCAAGTTGGAGCTGGTATTTAAAAGATTAGAGGACAAAGGCTTGAAATTGAATAAAAATAAATGCAGGTTCGCGGTTGATTCGGTTGAATACTTGGGTTTTCGAATCGATAAGAACGGCCTGCATCCATTGATCAACAAGATTCAAGCAGTCTCTAATGCTCCTGAGCCTAAGAACATTGGCCAGTTACGATTATTTATCGGAATGTTGATGTACTACGCCAGATTTATAGAGAATATCTCTCATATTTTAACTCCTTTTTACAAGTTATTGAAGAAAAATACTCGTTGGAAATGGACAAGAGAACATCGGATATTGTTCAATAGATGCGAATCATTATTGACTAATGAGTCAGTATTGACACACTATGATCCAACGAAGGAACTGGTACTGGCATGCGATGCCTCAAGCTATGGACTTGGTGTGGTACTTAGTCACAGAGACAAAAATAAGCAGGAGAGTCCAATAGCGTTTGCGTCGCGAACACTTACATATGTGCTGAAAAAAATATTCCCAGCTTGAAAAAGAAGCCTTAAGTATTGTTTATGGCTGTGAAAAATTCAGGCAATACCTTCTAGAACGCTCGTTTGTGTTGGTGACTGATAACAGGCCGCTGATGCACTTGTTCTCACCTCACAAACCGATTCCAGTATGTGCAGCGTCTAGGATAAAGCGTTGGTCGTTAAAGCTGGGTGCTTTTCATTACTCAGTTGAATTTCGGAAGACTGACGACCACGGAAATGCGGATGCTTTATCAAGGTTGCCGTTAAAAGCAGTTGAGAGAGAGTCTATTGATGAAGATCAAGTCTTGCTTCTGAGAAAAATGAATGAAGTACCTTTTTCATTCCGGGATGTGGCTTTTGAGACTAGAAGAGACAAGATCCTCTCAATTGTTTTGAGGAATGTCCGGGAAGACAATTGGCAAGTACCAAAGATCTCGAAAGAAAATCCGTTGTTCCCTTTCTACAAGATTAGGAATGAACTAAGTGCGGATTTTGGCTGCTTACAGTGGAGGGAACGGATAGTAATTCCTCCCAAGTTGAGATCGCAGATTCTTAGAGACCTCAATGAGATGCATTTTGGGATAGTGAAAATGAAAATGATCGCACGGAGATATTTTTGGTGGCCTGGAATAGATGGGAACATCGAAGATATGGCCGGGAATGTACCATCTGTCAGGAATCTGCAAATATGCCTCCCTTCACGATTTCAGAATGGACTTGGCCCGAAAAACCCTGGCATCGACTACATATGGATTTGGCCGGCCCTTTTATGGGTATAATGTTTTTGGTCACAGTGGACGCCTATACAAAATGGTTGGAGATTTTCATCCTGAAAGAAATAACCAGCAGAACCATTATTTACCATCTCAGGCAAGTGTTTGCAAGGTTCGGACTGCCGGAATTATTGGTAACGGATAATGGGCGACAGTTTGTATCAAAGGAATTTGAGGAATTCACCAAGATGAACGGAATTCGGCATACAAAAAAAAAAGCCCATACAATCCAAGCACAAATGGATTAGCTGAGCGCTATGTGCGAGAGTTCAAGACCTCACTAAGGAAGAACAGTGGAAAGGATAGCCTCGAGACAAACTTGGAGAGATTTTTATTAGCTCAGAGAGCATTTCCACAGACAGTGATAAAGGAATCGCCGGCGGAACTATTGATGAAAAGGCGTTTGAAAACAAGGTTTTCAAATCTAATGCCTAAAATGGAGTTTAAAGGAGAGGCGTTTCATGATGCCCTAAGAAAACAAGAGAATTTCAACATAGGTTCCGATGTTTATTTCCGGAATTATGCTGCTGGACCAAAGTGGAAGCTGGGCACAATACTAAAACTCCTTAGTTGCCGCCACTACCTAATAGGGTATGAGGACCAATCTTTCAAGAGACACATAAACCAGTTGCGCCCTGTAAAGGAAAAACCAGAGGCTGCAGTACTGAAAGATCCGAGGTTAGTACTTCCAAGTACATCTACGGAAACCCTGGAAGACCATCCTGAGATGAAGCCCTCTCAAGTTGGCCTGGAGATCCCTGAGAGTAAATTGCCAGATATGGAATTGGCAGAGAAGCCTGGATAGACAGGGCAGGACTTGGCACCAGTTGAAGACAACCAGAGTCCTATTGCTGCTTCTGGAGAAAAGGTCCCGAGCCGGAGCCCTAGACCCCAGCGAGAGAAGCCGCGGTCAACAAGGCAGGACGTGGCACCAGTTGGAGACAACCAGAGTCCTGTTGCTGCTTCTGGAGGAAAAGTCCCGAGCCGGAGCCCCAGACCCCAGCGATCCAGGAGACCGCCAGACCGTCTCCAATATTATTAGGAGGGGAGGGTGTTGTGTATTTGCATACTTGGGATATTTGCAGATATGCAAATATCCTCTTTGCATGCTCATTTCTGAGAGAGAGGGGAATTTACAAATAGACAATTAAGCTCTTATTTGATAGAAAAGGGAATAGAACATCAATTTACAACCGTTCATTCACCCTCTCAAAATGGAATAGTGGAGACAGTAAATAGAAGTTTAATTGAAGGTACAAGAGCACTATTGATTGAATCACAATTGCCACCAAAATTCTGGGCAGAAGCCATAAACACTTATTCTTATATAAAAAATAGAAATCCACATAAAAGGAATGATAAAACCACCCCTGAAGAACTATTTACAAGAAAGAAACCTACTATAAAACATTTAAAAATTTTGGGTGCAGAGCTGAATACTGGATTCCTAAATTCAAAAGATACAAATTTGAAAAATCACAAAATCAGGTATATTTGTTGGATACTCAAATAAAAGAAAAGCATTTAGAATATGGGACCCTAAAAATTATGCAATTACTGAAACAAGGGATGTAAGCTTTATTGAAAAAGAAAAGGGAGCTGAACTACTTAGTAATGAAGTAAAAGCTGAATTGCCAGATCATGTATTGATTGACCTAAATCTTTGTCATAAAAATGGCCAAAAAGAAGAAGAACCAATTCCTATTCACCAAGGAAATGTTCCAGAATCCACAAGTAATGAGCCAGATGGAGGTAAAAATGTCTACAACTTGAGACCTACCCCTGAACAAGGATTTTACTATGAACCATCATTATCTGATGAAGACACATCACAAGATGACACCACTTCTGATCCTACCTACCCCATCCAGTAGATAGTGTTATGAAGGTTGATTCATTGCCAATTATACCAACTAATTATGAAGAGGCCATAAACTCTCCAGATAAAGAAAAATGGGTTCAAGCCATGAAAGGGGAAATATATTCTTTAAATAATCACTAGGTGTGGGATGTTTTACCTATGACTAAAACCATTAAGCCTATCAAATCAAAATGGGTGTTTTCCATTAAAAATAGCCATGATTCTTTAAATCCCATATATATAAGGCAAGATTAGTTGCAGTAGGATGCTCACAAAAATTAGGAGTAGACTATTCATAAACTTATTCACCTGTGATAAAATCAGATTCTCTAAGGACTTTAATTGCTTTTGCAGCAATGAAAAATTTGCATATTCATCATTTTGATATAGAAACTGCCTTTTTGTATGGTAAGTTGGAAGAGACTATATACATGTCACAGCCTAAAGGATTTGAATATCAAGAAGAAGGTAAGGAATTTGTTTGTAAACTTAATCAGGACATTTATGGACTTAAACAAGCAGGCAGAGTCTTTTATGAAACCTTTACTAAATATCTTCTTCAGATAGGATTTACAATTTTTAATTCAGATAAATGCTTATTTTCAGACCAAAATAATGACTCAATTCTTCTTTTGGGACTTTATGTTGATTATATCATTATTTGTAATACTGATTCTAAAATTTTAAATGATATATATACACACATACACAAAAGCCTTTATTAAGACGTTAGTCTTATACAGATTCTCCGTACAAGTTGCAATAACAGGAAAAGAGCAGCACAGGAAACCAGTAGTTCCGCAACTATATACAATTATTAGTAATAAGGAAAAGCAAGATTTAATATGAAAGGTCGACGCCATCGCCTCAAGTCTTCAATTCCATAAGCGCGGAGCAGAAATAGGGACTAAGTTATTTAGTTCGCCATAAATATAGCATCGAGACACAAAAAGGAGGTTTACTCCAGCACAGCCATCCCTATCACCAGCTCCGCAATCTCATCGTCGACCAACACGATGGCCCCTCGATGTTTCGTCATCATTCTGAGGTGTAAGAACAATAGCTTCCGAGTTCTCTTTTCTTCCTCTTTACACCTACTGCCTTGTAAAAAGGTCGTACCCAGACGCTATTCGTGTACTTTGTTTACTCAGGATGCCACAAAGATATACATGTGAGTTCGAAGGGATGCAGCTAAAGTTATCGTTTTATTGTATCTCACTTAACAGAAGGAATACAACAGTCTGACTTGCCTTCGACCTCCCCGTCAGTTGAATCCTTGGCGCCGTGGACGTCCTCTTGTGAAGCGTTCCGCTCCACACTATACACATGCAGCCTGGCCCACACCGCCTTGTAGGTCATTCCGATGTCAGTCTCTCCTGGCACCGCCTTGTAGGATCATCCACACGCCCGAAGGCAAGTCGTCACGTCTTCTCCTTGCCGCAGATGTAACCAGACTCTGTCCTCCCCCACACAGGAATGCTGTTTTAAGCGCCTGCCACATGGCAGTGGGGGCCGCTAGAGTCCACCCCTCTTTCCTCAACTTCACTCTGGTATCTTGGCCTTGTCATCCACGTTACACTATCTTCTAAAATTCTAACATGGACGCTATAACAACAACAAAAGACCAAGCGTTCCTGTATTTCTAGTAAGGAAGCGGTAGTACCTTTAAGACTGTATAGGTACTAAGATCAAACAATTACGCCATTTATTCATCAATATACAAAGGTGCTTGCATATAATATATATCAATATTAATGAAGAATAACACATTTCAGAAATTTCTTGGAATACATAAGCCTGCTGTTACATCTTATGAATGTTAACATTGGGTGACCTTGTTTGAATAGCGCAGATTTTTTCATTTCTCATTCATCACAGATGACTTTTACCAGAATTCCTTCCATATTCATCTTAAAATGAATATATACTCCGGGTTGTGAGAAAACAAACTTCATATGATACACAGACATCATGGTGTCTTGCTTCCTTTTATCTGCCTTGATTCTTTTCCAAGGTAAGAGTTTGTTTTATTTGCCCTACATTTTCCTAAGGTTTGCTATGATTCTTTCCCAGGATAGGAGGGTTCTTTTTACCTGCTCTGATTTCTCCCAAGGTAGAAGGGTTCCATTTCTTTGCTCTGATTTCTCCCAAGGTAGAAGGGTTTCTTTTCTCTGTTCTGATTTCTCCCAAGGTAGTACGGTTCTTTTTCTCTGATTTTTTTTCCAAGGAAGAAGGATTCGTTTTCTCTGATTTTTCTCCAAGGAAGGAGTGTTATTTTTATTTTCCCTGATTTATCCTAAAGTGAAAAAAAAACACGTTAAGCTGCCCAAATTTTACCAAGGTGAAAAAGGTTTTTTAATCTACACTCATGGATAAAAAACTTAAGCAAGTAAGAGGTCTATACAAAAATCAGTTTAGACAATATTTACAGAATGCGTTCTGTAGTATTTACATGAGTTTGGTGTTTTCAACAGGAAGTCTTCTAGTCTTGGCTTTAACAGGACAAGAAGTTGAAGATTACTTCAAGGACTGCGATGTAGAAACTGTGAAACGTCTCACACTAACCTATACCAACATCGCACCCAATGGTGACAGGAAGGTGGATGCAAATAAGGAGGATGTGATAGAACACTGCAAGTATGTAAATATGTAAACATCAACAACGTCACATTATACTGTGGATGTGTGTGTGCTTAGAGAAAGGATCGACGCTGGCAAACAGGTAGTGGCTCTACTCCAGAACTGTCTGGCGGAGGAACTGAAGGAAGGACTTCCAGAATTTGAAGAGTTTGCGGTAAAGATGCTGGAAGACATGTGTCAAAACGATACCATTGTCGAAGGTAAAAGAGATTTATTGTAGATATTATATATATATTATATAATCTAAAACTCAAATATTTCTATATTTTAAAAAATATATATTTTATTTTATTCATTGATGATTTTACTTTTGTTATCATCGTTTTTAGAAAGACTTTCAGTTTTGTTGTAAATATGCGTAGTTAACATATCTATCCTTTTGAATCACTAATATAGGATTAACTAATAAATTCTATATAATGTGTGAAAATAACTAAAAGATAATTATTTGCCTTCAAGTAGCTTTTATTTTCAATTACTTGAGGAAAGATATTACACATTAGTCATTTTCACATTATATAGAATTTATAAAGTTAATCCTATATTAGTGATTTAAAAGGATAGATATGTTAACTACGCATATTTACAACAAAACTGAAAGTCTTTCTAAAAACGATGATAACAATATCAACCCTTTATCTAATAACAACAAAATATTCATAACATATATGTAGTAACTAGACGTATGACCCGGCTTCGCCCGAGAATTCCCCCGATTGCAATTTCCTTCATACTGAAAGTACATCAATAATAAATATTAGAAGTGCCATAGAATAGCAATACAGAAGTAACACATAAACTACAGGAAAAAAAGTGTGTGTGATGGCAAAAATTGTATTATATTAGTGTTTAGGTATTTGATTTAATTAATATAGTTGATATAATAATATATATTTATATTATCTATCTTCTTCTATATTAATAAAATGCAAATTTCATAAGTGGTGTTCGCTAAAAACTTTCGTTACAATGCATCAATTTCGACCAAATTTTCAACATTTATGTAAAACGAGATGGAGCAGGTTTTGCTTAACATCAAAATATTTTTCCTAACTTTAACATGCGTAACTTCGCTGTTATCGATTAAATACAAAAAAATTCAACAGAGTTAATTTTATTTATATATATAAATACAAAAAAAATTCAGCAATTCATTCAACTCAATCTAAAAAAATATTCAAAACTAGCGGACGTACCCGGCTTCGCCCGGGTTTTACCCGAGTAAAAGTTTGTCTAACGAATCTCTCGATAAAGTGAACATTTTTTTCCCGGTCCCTTGAAAATACTCGATAAGTTGAATAAAATCAATATTAATTGGTTCCCTCGGTAATTGGAAGTTAAAGGAATAGTATCTTGCCTTGGAATTGTATCATTATTCTTGTATGGATGTACCCGGCTTCGCCCGGGTTTTACCCGAGTAAAGGTTTGTTTAACGAATCTCTCGATAAAGTGAACATTTTTTCCCGGTCCCTTGAAAAATACTCGATAAGTTGAATAAAATCAATATTAATTGGTTCCCTCGGTAATTGGAAGTTAAAGGAATAGTATCTTGCCTTGGACTTGTATCATTATTCTTGTATGGATGTACCCGGCTTCGCCCGGGTTTTACCCGAGTAAAGGTTTGTTTAACGAATCTCTCGATAAAGTGAACATTTTTTCCCGGTCCCTTGAAAAATACTCGATAAGTTGAATAAAATCAATATTAATTGGTTCCCTCGGTAATTGGAAGTTAAAGGAATAGTATCTTGCCTTTGAATTGTAACATTATTCTTGTCTCAAATAAATTGCCGTGTCATCCTGAATTTTGTCTTTCCTAATTTTCTACATTACAAAATCATCGTATCATCATGATAATATTTAGAGCAGATTGTTGAATTATAACAGATAAATTAGAATATTTATCTTGATTATTTCTAGGCGAAAAGTTATTTCAAAAATTTTATTTGCTAGAAACCTTCCCAGTACTATACTAAATAACTTCCCAAAGTTTCATGGCGATCCAATGAGTGGTTTGGTCAGGCATAAAGGACAAACAAACAAACAAACAGACACACATACATTCATTTTTATATATATAGATAGACAAGCAATTTTAAGATAACACCATATGTAAAACAATCGGCCAAGAAAACAACAACGATATTACATCTTTCTCACATATTCACACGCAATCTTGATTAATAATTAAAACTAATCTTTAACATTGTTTATTATACTTCATAATATATAATATTCGTTAGGCAAACTTTCACTCGGATAAAACCCGGGCGAAGCCGAGTACACATCCGCTAGTATATATATATAATTGAATGTCTGTCTGTGTGTACTCTATAGATTCAAAAACCATACATCCAATTGCCGTGAAATTTGGGATATTATTAGGTATATCCCCGGGAAGGTTTTTGAAAAATAATTTCTTGAATAGCTTGAATATCCTTAGAGATTTTTGCAGATTTGTAGATTTAACTCGCAAGCAGCGCCACCATTGCGACGATGATAACAAGTTTTTTATCTATAAGTTTTATTATCACTAAGTTTATTATCTTAAAGATTATTTATCAAAAGTAAGATTATCTCAGGATGACACGGCAATTTATTTGAGACAAGAATAATGATACAATTCAAGGCGAAGATACTATTCCTTCAACTTCCAATTACCGAGGGAACCAATTAATATTGATTTTATTCAACTTATCGAGTATTTTTCAAGGGACCGGGAAAAATGTTCACTAGATAAAACGATGATTTTGTAATGTAGAAAATTAGGAAAGACAAAATTCAGGATGACACGGCACACAGGGACCGGGAAAAAATGTTCACTTTATCGAGAGATTCAAATTTACGAGTTTCAAATTATCAAAATATATCTTTTTTTATAAGTTTATAGAGAATTGTTTTAACAAATGTTCGTTAGACAAACCTTTACTCGGGTAAAACCTCGGGCGAAGCCGGGTACATCCGCTAGTATATAATATAAATGAGTTTTAAAAATTGTAAAAAAAATGCATCGGCCGGGAATCGAACCCGGGCCGCCCGCGTGGCAGGCGAGCATTCTACCACTGAACCACCGATGCTTATAAAAAATGGCCATATTTGGGTATTCATTCCATTCCGGATTACTCCGCGTAAAAAAAGTCCTTCAAATGAAAAAAGAAATAGCCAAAAATACTAATCAAAATGTAGCCGAAAATTTTCCTCAGGTTTATAAAAAGCGACATGCAAAATTTGGTACCAATTGGTTCAGTAGTTTTTGAGTTTATCGCGAAACAGACAGACAGACATTGACTTTTATATATATAAGAGATATGTCAATATACACTATATTTTCATATGTTCCATAATTATAAATAGTTTCATAGACACTAAATGTAGATACAATTTTTAAAGTGCCAGCTTGGTCATCATGTAATAATAAATAAGCTATTCAAATTAAAAATACTTCGGCCAGTAAATCTTTTAATTGTCTCGACGTTTCGACAAAAGTCTTTTGTCCTCGTCAGGACAAAATTTACTGGCCGAAGTAGTCTTTAATTTGAAGAACTATGAATGCCGGCCAGGCAACCTCTATCTTTACGATAACAAATAAGATTAAAGTTTTATTAAGACAGCCGCACCAAAGGTTTTACGACCGCTATTGGACACCGACAAAAGGGCGTACGACAAAATATCATCTCTCCCTCTCATGTAGATAACACCCTCCTGCACCTTGTCCGTGTCTTCGGCGCTGGCCTCTCTCTGAGGTGACATCCAACCTGCCCCGTTCTTTGTGTTACCTATTGAACCCTGAAACCACTTTTGGCCCCATGACTGCATAGTGCCTGCCTACCACATACAGCTAAACCTGTCTATAGCGCCCCCTCTAAATAGCGCCCGATTTTGAATACGTAGTACGATGCGATTTACATAAAAAGTGACTTCTCTATAGCACCCTATTTTGGTGAGTCCCAAGAGAGGGCGCTATAGACAGGTTTAACTGTATACATTTTCGTTATGAAAAAAAAAAGGCATAATCTGATAACTGAAATGAGTATTAAAGATGGCAAAGCGCCATATATTTTCATAGCAAGCAACAAAACTTTAAGGTAATTTTATACCAGAATATTATATAAGGTCACTTCGTCTCTCAAATTGACACAAAAACTACGCGTCGTTTTTAGAGACGGTCAAGCGCATTGTTTTAGCGTCCATTTTGACGTAGGGGTGATCTTTGTTTTTAAAGTTAAGATATTTTCATATGCATACATTGATATTTATATACAGTTAAACCTTTCTATAGCGCACCTTCTAAATAACGCCTCCCTCTCTATAGCGCCCGATTTTAAATATGTAGTACGATGCGATATTGACATTAAAAGTGACCTGTCTATAACACCCCCTCTCTATAGCACCCTATTTTGGTGAGTCTCAAGAGGGGGCGCTATAGACAGGTTTAACTGTATATTGATAAATACTCTTCAATATGAAAAACAATTCACTTAAAGAGTATAATACGAAGGACAAATATTTCAAACTTTAAATGAAAGTAATTCTGGTAGATCCCTAGAGTCCCAAATATGTAAACAAAGGCTGACCTACTTCGGGCAAACAATGAGAGCAAATTGTTTAGAACACATATTGATGTTGGGAAAATTGAAGGAAGACGAAAGTCCAATGAGATGGCTGGAAGAGGTCAAGGAAACTAAATGGTCACTAGGTGAACTTTGAGTGATAGTTACTAAAAGTTCAAATTGGAGAATTAGACATAAATAAATTATAAGGCAATAATGTACCATCCATATACAGTTAAACCTATCTATTAACACAAAGATATAACGCGCCATCTATACATATAAAATAAAAAGGATTTAAAAGCGCGAATGTTTCTTTTATACATAAAACGAACTTCTACTGTCCTTACTGCGATGAAAAATATATTGGGAGGGCTTGGCTCATCAGTGGTGAACCCTCCCAGCGGTTTCGCCAATTTAATCCACCAGACCGCTTCTCAGAGCTCTAATATTGTATTGGATCATTCTGCTTTTATATGCTACACTGAAGGATGGAATCTTAGAAATGGTTTTCAAGTAAACTATGGACATAAGCTTATAGGACAGTAGAATTACATTCAAATATTTGCTTCGAGCAATGCTTTTCAGCAAACTATAAAGACAAGGCCATTAGGAATAAATTAACACAAAGCTATAACGCGCCATCTATACATATAAAATAAAAGGATTTAAAAGCGCGAATGTTTCTTTTATACATAAAACGAACTTCTACTGTCCTTACTGCGATGAAAAATATATTGGGAGGGCTTGGCTCATCAGTGGTGAACCCTCCCAGCGGTTTCGCCAATTTAATCCACCAGACCGCTTCTCAGAGCTCTAATATTGTATTGATCATTCTGCTTTTATATGCTACACTGAAGGATGGAATCTTAGAAATGGTTTTCAAGTAAACTATGGACATAATCCAATACAATATTAGAGCTCTGAGAAGCGGTCTGGTGGATTAAATTGGCGAAACCGCTGGGAGGGTTCACCACTGATGAGCCAAGCCCTCCCAATATATTTTTCATCGCAGTAAGGACAGTAGAAGTTCGTTTTATGTATAAAAGAAACATTCGCGCTTTTAAATCCTTTTATTTTAAACCTATCTATAACGCCCCCTCTTGGGACTCACCAAAATAGGGTGCTATAGAGAGGGAGTGCTATAGACAGGTCACGTTTATTGTAAATATCGCATTGTACTACGTATTTAAAATCGGGCGCTATAGAGAGGGAGACGCTATTTAGAGGGGGCGCTATAGACAGGTTTAACTGTATATAAGAAATAATTCCATTAATCACGATTGTTTCATTTTCCAATAAATCTTTGTGTATATGTAAATATGCTGTCCTAAAATTTCATGTACATAGTTTGATTAAATATACCATAACGATGGTTCTATTCCTCACTGCCGCATATATAAGCAGAATTGTCCAATACACTATTAGAGTTCTTAAAAAAACGCGGTCTCTCTGGTGGATTAAATTGGTGACTAAACCGCTGGGAGTGTTTACATCTAATAAGCCAGGCCCTCCCAATAATTTTTTTTATCGCAGAAAGGACATTAAAATTTTTATTTTATTTGAAAAATAAAAATTATGATTATTAAAAAGGCTTTATTTCTTATATATAAATTAGAGGATATTTTATAAAAATCAAAGGTCGTTCTCCAGTCAAAAATGAACGTCAAAACTAAACGCCATCTTTTAACAATCGCCGCAAACTAACATCCTCGGGTCGGTGACAAAGCCACAACACCAGCTTTGACAAACTAAAAGGCGTTCACTTAGAAACACGGTTTCGGGCTAATGATCCTACTCAATCCAGGGTGGACTTTACTGCATGAGATACACGGGAGAGGCGACCTTTTTTTTATAGATCAATTTTTCTCGGCAAAATTTCCATCTGGAGAATATTTGTCCATTTAGTCACCAAAATTCGAACTCGACTAACAATACAACAGCGATGCTACTGAAGGTAGTACCAATGTAGGAAAGTAGAACGAGTAAATTGTAGATACACTGAATGTGTGTGTGTGTGTTGGTGCAGAGGCCACTGTAGGAGAAATCTCGACCCTCATGATTCAAGGATTCTACCAATGTCAATGTCAGAAAATAGAACAATTGTAGATATGACGTTTGAGAATTTTACCGCAAATGTTTCTTTTGAACGAAAAATCGTAATTTATTTTAAGAAGAAATAACAGCTATTTCTATCCTTAGGGATGAAGTATGAAAGTATGAATTGGGAAGAGTAATGATAAACGGAAAAATAAAAGTATCCAGGGATAGGAATCGAACCCACAGTGTTTCGCTTACCGGGCAGATGCCATGTCCACTAGGCTACCCTGGAAGGGAAAAATATATCCAAGAAATCTTAGTGGACATGGCATCTGCCCGGTAAGCGGAACACTGTGGGTTCGATTCCCATCCCTGGACACTTTTATTTTCCGTTTATCATTACTCTTCACAATTCATCCTTTCATACTTCATCCCTAAGGATAGAAATAGTTGTTATTTCTCCTTAAAATAAATTTCGATTTTTCGTTCAAAAGAAACATTTGCGGTAAAATTGTCAAACGTTGTTCTACAATCATAAGCCGCATTATATTGTATTATAAATTGTAGATACACTAAATGTTGTTACAGAGGCCACTGTAGGAGAGACCTCAACCCTCATGGTTCAAGGAATCTACCATGACTGCGAGGCCATCGTCAAAACCAGAGATGAATTGATGATGAAAGAAGACGTCGAGTTTTGGAAACTTCGATTTTGTTGGTGAGTTTTCTCTGATCCACGAGCTATTTTAAGTCAAATTCTATCTAATTATTGGACAATAACACGCCATCTACACTCATAGACAAAACTTAAGGAAGTATAAAGTCTTTAATGTCGCCGGACTATTTATTTATTTTTTAAGAAGAAGAAGAAGACAAAAGGCAATTTTGTCCACACTTGGTTTCTAGTGTGTCTTCAATAAATTTCGCTGTGTATCAAATATCTTTCAGAGTTATTGGCACTGTAGGACCAGTAACGGTGGCTCAACGACAGGTCACTGTGATGATACAGACAGACAGGTATGTCCTTTATCCCAACGTAGACTGATTTGGCTTAAATTCTTTCCATTTAGATACACCTCGTTCTTTTATATAGGCCTCACCGATCATTTTTATTCAAATAATTCGTTGAATTTTATATTTTTATAATGGTATTTTAATATATATATATATATATATATATATATATATATATATATATATATATAGTGTAGAAACTATATAACAAAATTATAACAGTGATTCTAATTTTAAAACTTAAGGAGCAAACTGATAATAATGATAACTTATATCAATTAGATTTGATTAGATTAGCAAGCTAAATCTAAATTAATTATAATAATAAATAGTTATTTAATTTTATAGTCCAGTTTTGTATTAAGATTATCTTCACTATTATGAATAAGTATTATTATAATAGTGAAGATAATCTTAATACAAAACTGGACTATAAAATTAAATAACTATTTATTATTATATATATAATAAATAGTTATTTAATTTTATAGTCCAGTTTTGTATTAAGATTATCTTCACTATTATGATCATTTAAATTCAAATTATAAAATTTGTAAAATGTTATTAATTTGTAGATAGAGAGAGAAAAAAAAAATTCTTTACTTCTAATACATCCTCAAGTTAATTATATATTTATAATTAATAACAATAAAAATTAACAACGTAACGTCTATTACATCGGCTTTTACACGTCATTTAGACATACTCTAATCCTATATATAGAATAATCGAAGAGAGAATATATATAATAGTTAGAAAAAAGGAGAAAGACAGAACCATGCACTTTTAATCAAACTAATAATAAGGAAAAAAAAAAAAATTTTGTAAAGAAGGTAGATAAGATTGTTAGTATATATATATATATTTTTATGATTTTATATTTTATCCTTTTTTTTTTTTTTAAAGATTTTTAAAGGTTTTTTTATTTTATAATATGATTATAAATAGTTGTATTTAGTAATATATCTATAGTATGAATTAACATTTGTTATAAGTTTGGATATTATGTTTTGAAACCCTAATGGTAGACCAGACATACACAAAAAACTTTAAATTGAAATAAATTGGAAAAAGAGATCTGCTGGACCGGGGATCTTCAGATAAAAGTCCAACGACATTTCACCCCTTCTTTATTATGTCATAGATCTCTTTTAAACCGGATTTTATGTGTTAATATTAAGTTGTTTCAGTGAAATATTTAAATGAACATATATAACAGATACAAGTGTTAACAAATTCAAACTGTAAACCTACCTCGACCGCGGCGTCCTCCATTGTGAATATCTATTTCTGGCTGACACATGTTGCGGGAGGGGAATGTCCCCCCACATTTCAAATTTAGACCATTTATTCAGAATTTTTTTGAACAACAAGAAAATTAAAGAAGAAAGGAAAAATAGTTAAGGGAAGAAAGCTGAATTTCATAATCTTTACAGTTAGTTATATCAAAATAACTGATTCAACACTTATTCATCTTTTAATATTCCTTTAAAAAGGCAAATTATAAGAGTTTAATAAAGCTATTAATTGTGCAAATTCATCTTTATTTAACTTCCATTTTCCTCCCCAGAAATTGGAGATTAAATAAAATGAACTTTATACTATAACACTTTAAAAATCTTGTGAGAATATCTTTTAATCAGTTATTTAATCAAAGTTTAATTAACTGTTAAAGATTATAAATTTGTATTAGTTAATATTAAGAGAAATTATAGAAAGTTGAATTTATAAATGGATATTTCCATTTATTTTTTTTTATAAATATTTTATAATTGATATACTGTTGAAATATTTTACTTGTTTGATACTAAATTTGTTTTTAATAAATTCCATGTTTAAATTTTTAACATCTTCTATGAAATTATCTAATATATTATTTATTCTATAAAATCTTAGAAACTGACCATAATATATACCTTTACAGCAATTTAATGATATATTAGAATTCATATTACAGTATTTTATAATATTGAAATTATAATTACTCTTTTTATTATAAACTCTAACAGCACTATTTGTAAGGTCTATATTCAAGTCTAAAAAGTTAACTTTTTTGTTTCTATAAATTTTTTCATTGTTCTTAAGTTTCAAGTATTTAGGATATATTTCAGGTATTAATTTTTTAAACTGTGGATTATTAAATATTATTATGTCATCTACATATCGGAATATTTGCCAATTAATATTATTTTGTAGAAAGTATTCTCTTTCGTACCAGAACAATATTAGATTTGCTAATAACGGACTAGAAGAGGTTCCCATGGGAACGCCTTCTGATTGAATATATATTTTATTTTTAAATTCTATATAGTTAAAATTTAAAAATGTTTCCAGTAGAGTTTTTGCTGTTTTAAGATCTAATTTAAATGTTTTATATCTGTTATGAATAATTTTAATGTAGAAAGTTTTGTCATTAATGAATTCATTAAATAAATTGGTTATTTTATTATTTAGATCTCTTAAATTTATTTTAGAATATAGGTCCTCAAAGTCAAATGTGTGTACTGTTTCAATGTTTGTCCAATTGTTCATTAAATAATTAATGATTTTTTTATTTGAGTCGATAAATTTATAATTATATTTATTAGTTAATTTATTTATAATAAATTGTAGTGTTGAAGTTAATTGTATATCAATATTTTTTATGACTGAATTTATACCAGATGTGATTGTTCTGAAAGAAATAGGTTTTTTGTGTAGTTTAGGAATTATATAGAACTTTGGTATGTTTGGATTTTTGTGGTTATTATAAATTTTTAGTGAATTTTCAACATTTTTGATGTCTTTTTTGATTTTTGTGCCTGTAGTTCTAGCAAAAGTGTATTTATGATTATTATCAATTTCCTTTTTTAGTATATCGTGGTATAGATTTTTACAAATTAAAGATAAATTATTGGAACATTTATCTATAGGAGTGATAATATAGTCCTTCTGTAAATTAATTATATTTTCTTTAATAGAAGGAATGTCTGAATTGGGTTTTGTGTATTTAAGTGTATTATTATAATAATTTATAATTTCCTTTTTAATATTATGTTTCCATTCCAGAAAAGTAAATTCTGGAATACTGTATTTTATACTAGTTTTATTTATGAAAATATCTATATCTTTTAATATAGATTTAATTGTATTATTATAATTGTGTTTAATTTGAGGTATATATTTATACCCTTTATTTAAAATTTTTTGATATTCTGGATTTAAAAAAGAAAAATTGCTAGTTAATATATGACCTGAGAACTTATATTTATCAATATAGTTGTTGCAATTACATTTAATTTTTTTAAAATTTGCCAAATTATTAATAAATTGGTTATAATTGCAAACTAAATTACCTATATTTTTATTGTATCTCCAGATTGTTTTGAAATTTAAATTTTTTATAGGGAAAAGATTATTGATGATTTGGTTATTAAAAATATCATTAAATTTAATATGATTAAATAAATTGTTATTAAATTTAATGATAATATTAATGTTATTAGTAGCTTGTTTAATTTTTCTGTATTTAAAGATGTCGTGTGTGATATCTATTAATCTGTTAGTCAGATTATGAATTTTAATATATTCTATGAGTTTGATAAATTTATTATTATTTAGTTTAAATAATGTTTTAATAAATTTATCGACGAAGTTGTTAGTGTACATTTGTTTTGGGTCCAGTAATTCTTCAAATTCAATGTAACCTAATTTATTTGTAGTTTTACCTCTAGTTTTATTAGGTTTAGTTTTAAATTCATTTTTTTGTATTTGCAACTGATTTCATAGGTTGAAATTTCTTCTGTTTGTGGTTTGTATGTGTAGTTTAATTCGTCGTTAAGTCCATAAGGGAATAATGTGTTGTGTTTATAAATGTAGTTGTTTTCTAATAATAGTCGTTGTTTTTTGTTTTGACATATGTCTAGTATTTCTATCTTAAAGTTGTTAAAAGTATGTAATTGATTGTGTTCTTTCATATATATATTACCAATTGATTTTTTAGCGTGGTTTCTATGTAGGTTTATTCGTATATTTAATGGATTACAAGTTTGTCCTATATATGATAGTTGACAAATTTGGCATGTTAATTTATAAATAGTATTCACTAATTTACAACTAGTTGTTTGAAAAGTGTCATGGTTCTTAAGAGAGGGACAAGTTTGACAATTTTTTCTTAGGCAATTCTTAGCGAGTTTAAATTAACATAAAAGAGGTGCTAACACTAATATGTTTGTAGTTTTTTTTAGTTTTTTTAGTTTGTTATTCTTATGAATTTTTAAGTATATTTTTCTTAATTGTTTTTGTGGTGATAAAATTTGTAATGAATTGAATAATTAATCTATAAATATATAGATATTACTGTTTGTTATCTGTTATATTTTTAAGAATAACTAATAAAAAAAACATCTTTAAACTAACTAAACAATGAAAAAAACAAAAGTTCTGAAGTTATTTTTTCTAGAATTACTTTTATAATTTACTTTTTAATAATCAAACAATGAAAGATAATTAAAATTTGTATGAAGATTTATTTATATTAGAATATCTAATATAATTTAATTTGTATATTATGTTATATATAAAAAATATATCATAGAGCAAGCTCATATGAATTAATATAGTGTAGAAACTATATAACAAAATTATAACAGTGATTCTAATTTTAAAACTTAAGGAGCAAACTGATAATAATGATAACTTATATCAATTAGATTTGATTAGATTAGCAAGCTAAATCTAAATTAATTATAATAATAAATAGTTATTTAATTTTATAGTCCAGTTTTGTATTAAGATTATCTTCACTATTATGATCATTTAAATTCAAATTATAAAATTTGTAAAATGTTATTAATTTGTAGATAGAGAGAGAAAAAAAAAATTCTTTACTTCTAATACATCCTCAAGTTAATTATATATTTATAATTAATAACAATAAAAATTAACAACGTAACGTCTATTACATCGGCTTTTACACGTCAAAACTGGACTATAAAATTAAATAACTATTTATTATTATAATTAATTTAGATTTAGCTTGCTAATCTAATCAAATCTAATTGATATAAGTTATCATTATTATCAGTTTGCTCCTTAAGTTTTAAAATTAGAATCACTGTTATAATTTTGTTATATAGTTTCTACACTATATTAATTCATATGAGCTTGCTCTATGATATATTTTTTATATATAACATAATATACAAATTAAATTATATTAGATATTCTAATATAAATAAATCTTCATACAAATTTTAATTATCTTTCATTGTTTGATTATTAAAAAGTAAATTATAAAAGTAATTCTAGAAAAAATAACTTCAGAACTTTTGTTTTTTTCATTGTTTAGTTAGTTTAAAGATGTTTTTTTTATTAGTTATTCTTAAAAATATAACAGATAACAAACAGTAATATCTATATATTTATAGATTAATTATTCAATTTATTACAAATTTTATCACCACAAAAACAATTAAGAAAAATATACTTAAAAATTCATAAGAATAACAAACTAAAAAAACTAAAAAAAACTACAAACATATTAGTGTTAGCACCTCTTTTATGTTAATTTAAACTCGCTAAGAATTGCCTAAGAAAAAATTGTCAAACTTGTCCCTCTCTTAAGAACCATGACACTTTTCAAACAACTAGTTGTAAATTAGTGAATACTATTTATAAATTAACATGCCAAATTTGTCAACTATCATATATAGGACAAACTTGTAATCCATTAAATATACGAATAAACCTACATAGAAACCACGCTAAAAAATCAATTGGTAATATATATATGAAAGAACACAATCAATTACATACTTTTAACAACTTTAAGATAGAAATACTAGACATATGTCAAAACAAAAAACAACGACTATTATTAGAAAACAACTACATTTATAAACACAACACATTATTCCCTTATGGACTTAACGACGAATTAAACTACACATACAAACCACAAACAGAAGAAATTTCAACCTATGAAATCAGTTGCAAATACAAAAAAAATGAATTTAAAACTAAACCTAATAAAACTAGAGGTAAAACTACAAATAAATTAGGTTACATTGAATTTGAAGAATTACTGGACCCAAAACAAATGTACACTAACAACTTCGTCGATAAATTTATTAAAACATTATTTAAACTAAATAATAATAAATTTATCAAACTCATAGAATATATTAAAATTCATAATCTGACTAACAGATTAATAGATATCACACACGACATCTTTAAATACAGAAAAATTAAACAAGCTACTAATAACATTAATATTATCATTAAATTTAATAACAATTTATTTAATCATATTAAATTTAATGATATTTTTAATAACCAAATCATCAATAATCTTTTCCCTATAAAAAATTTAAATTTCAAAACAATCTGGAGATACAATAAAAATATAGGTAATTTAGTTTGCAATTATAACCAATTTATTAATAATTTGGCAAATTTTAAAAAAATTAAATGTAATTGCAACAACTATATTGATAAATATAAGTTCTCAGGTCATATATTAACTAGCAAATTTTCTTTTTTAAATCCAGAATATCAAGAAATTTTAAATAAAGGGTATAAATATATACCTCAAATTAAACACAATTATAATAATACAATTAAATCTATATTAAAAGATATAGATATTTTCATAAATAAAACTAGTATAAAATACAGTATTCCAGAATTTACTTTTCTGGAATGGAAACATAATATTAAAAAGGAAATTATAAATTATTATAATAATACACTTAAATACACAAAACCCAATTCAGACATTCCTTCTATTAAAGAAAATATAATTAATTTACAGAAGGACTATATTATCACTCCTATAGATAAATGTTCCAATAATTTATCTTTAATTTGTAAAAATCTATACCACGATATACTAAAAAATGAAATTGATAATAATCATAAATACACTTTTGCTAGAACTACAGGCACAAAAATCAAAAAAGACATCAAAAATGTTGAAAATTCACTAAAAATTTATAATAACCACAAAAATCCAAACATACCAAAGTTCTATATAATTCCTAAACTACACAAAAAACCTATTTCTTTCAGAACAATCACATCTGGTATAAATTCAGTCATAAAAAATATTGATATACAATTAACTTCAACACTACAATTTATTATAAATAAATTAACTAATAAATATAATTATAAATTTATCGACTCAAATAAAAAAATCATTAATTATTTAATGAACAATTGGACAAACATTGAAACAGTACACACATTTGACTTTGAGGACCTATATTCTAAAATAAATTTAAGAGATCTAAATAATAAAATAACCAATTTATTTAATGAATTCATTAATGACAAAACTTTCTACATTAAAATTATTCATAACAGATATAAAACATTTAAATTAGATCTTAAAACAGCAAAAACTCTACTGGAAACATTTTTAAATTTTAACTATATAGAATTTAAAAATAAAATATATATTCAATCAGAAGGCGTTCCCATGGGAACCTCTTCTAGTCCGTTATTAGCAAATCTAATATTGTTCTGGTACGAAAGAGAATACTTTCTACAAAATAATATTAATTGGCAAATACTCCGATATGTAGATGACATAATAATATTTAATAATCCACAGTTTAAAAAATTAATACCTGAAATATATCCTAAATACTTGAAACTTAAGAACAATGAAAAAATTTATAGAAACAAAAAAGTTAACTTTTTAGACTTGAATATAGACCTTACAAATAGTGCTGTTAGAGTTTATAATAAAAAGAGTAATTATAATTTCAATATTATAAAATACTGTAATATGAATTCTAATATATCATTAAATTGCTGTAAAGGTATATATTATGGTCAGTTTCTAAGATTTTATAGAATAAATAATATATTAGATAATTTCATAGAAGATGTTAAAAATTTAAACATGGAATTTATTAAAAACAAATTTAGTATCAAACAAGTAAAATATTTCAACAGTATATCAATTATAAAATATTTATAAAAAAAAATAAATGGAAATATCCATTTATAAATTCAACTTTCTATAATTTCTCTTAATATTAACTAATACAAATTTATAATCTTTAACAGTTAATTAAACTTTGATTAAATAACTGATTAAAAGATATTCTCACAAGATTTTTAAAGTGTTATAGTATAAAGTTCATTTTATTTAATCTCCAATTTCTGGGGAGGAAAATGGAAGTTAAATAAAGATGAATTTGCACAATTAATAGCTTTATTAAACTCTTATAATTTGCCTTTTTAAAGGAATATTAAAAGATGAATAAGTGTTGAATCAGTTATTTTGATATAACTAACTGTAAAGATTATGAAATTCAGCTTTCTTCCCTTAACTATTTTTCCTTTCTTCTTTAATTTTCTTGTTGTTCAAAAAAATTCTGAATAAATGGTCTAAATTTGAAATGTGGGAGGACATTCCCCTCCCGCAACATGTGTCAGCCAGAAATAGATATTCACAATGGAGGACGCCGCGGTCGAGGTAGGTTTACAGTTTGAATTTGTTAACACTTGTATCTGTTATATATGTTCATTTAAATATTTCACTGAAACAACTTAATATTAACACATAAAATCCGGTTTAAAAGAGATCTATGACATAATAAAGAAGGGGTGAAATGTCGTTGGACTTTTATCTGAAGATCCCCGGTCCAGCAGATCTCTTTTTCCAATTTATTTCAATTTAAAGTTTTTTGTGTATGTCTGGTCTACCATTAGGGTTTCAAAACATAATATCCAAACTTATAACAAATGTTAATTCATACTATAGATATATTACTAAATACAACTATTTATAATCATATTATAAAATAAAAAACCTTTAAAAATCTTAAAAAAAAAAAAGGATAAAATATAAAATCATAAAAATATATATATATATATACTAACAATCTTATCTACCTTCTTCACAAAAATTTTTTTTTTTCCTTATTATTAGTTTGATTAAAAGTGCATGGTTCTGTCTTTCTCTCTTTTTTCTAACTATTATATATATTCTCTCTTCGATTATTCTATATATAGGATTAGAGTATGTCTAAATGACGTGTAAAAGCCGATGTAATAGACGTTACGTTGTTAATTTTTATTGTTATTAATTATAAATATATAATTAACTTGAGGATGTATTAGAAGTAAAGAATTTTTTTTTTCTCTCTCTATCTACAAATTAATAACATTTTGCAAATTTTATAATTTGAATTTAAATGATCATAATAGTGAAGATAATCTTAATACAAAACTGGACTATAAAATTAAATAACTATTTATTATTATAATTAATTTAGATTTAGCTTGCTAATCTAATCAAATCTAATTGATATAAGTTATCATTATGTTATTATTATCATATCTATATGCTTTATATGCAAATCTAAATTCAGAGCAATGTGTGTGTGGTAGCACGTGGTCTGATGCCTGGCAGTGTTTCGACATGGCACTACAGGACGCCGATCCTGCAACAAGGAAGCAGGACATGAACCATTTCGATTTCTTCTTCAACGCCCTCTTACATCGATTCTGTGGCCCGGAGCCTCTTGGTGAGGTTTGCGGCACTGTGCCGCGTGGCGCCCCATCCAAAGCTCAACTTATTTACATCATGTTACTGATGCACGAATTTGAAATCTATTAATATTTTCCCCCAAGTATTTCTTAAATAAACTCTAAATGCATGTCTTTCATATCGTCTTACATTTAATTTTTAATATGATGCATTAGCGCGCCATCTGTTATCAAAATTCGAAACTATTTTAAACGCGTAAGATTTTTTTTTTAATTAAACAATTTCTACTGGCCTTACTGCAATGGAAAAATTAAAGGGAGAGCCTGGCTCATCAGTGGTGAACCCTCCCAGCGGTTTACCTACCATACCGCTGTTATATTGCATTTTTGGAACTTCCTTTTATAGTAATACTGTTGCTAGACTCTTGGAATGAGTATTTCAGAAGAACTATGGACATAAGCTTTAGGGCATTCCGCCCCATATAGAATTCGCCGTATTTACACATCAACGAGAGGAGAGGGAAGAGGAAACATTTACAACAAAATAAAGTTTGTCTCACATTCAGTTACCTATTTACAGATAAGTCATCCTCCAGTATCCTTTGCCCTGCATTCTTTCTCATGCGCCCAGCTTCTGTGCAGAACTTAAAGTATCTAACAATCAGTAATTCATCATCCAGAGCTGAAGAGAGAAGTTGACATATGCCATGGTATCTAAATTGACCAACGTTAGGGCTTGGGAAAATTTCGGTACGTTTTTCTTCTAAGAGAGGGCATTGGAAGAAATAATGAACCAAATCATCATCCATGAGATCCTTACAAAGTAAACAGTTCCGGCCATTTTCCTTCCAGAAGTCTTTTCTTTCTTCCCTGAAAAATTGCCATAAAACTCTATGTTGTGCAACTAGTCTTTTGTTGGGAAGCGAGATATTTGATCGTAGGTACTCCTCTGTCATGAATGATTCACTCAAAAATTTGTAGTGAGCAAAGTGGGTAGAATCAATGATTTTCATCTGATCGTTTTGAATTATTTGGTCTGTGGTGGTTCAGTAAAATTACATACAATTATAAATATATAATTTTTCCATATTGCAGTAAGGGCAGTAGAAATGATTTAATTTCAAAAAGAAACGCGTTACGCGTTTAAAATAGTTTCGAATTTTGATATTTCATTTTCAAATACAAGTTAGTATGCTTTTCAACAAAATATACTTGAATAAAAGTCACTCTCTCTCTATGTAACCTGGATTCCTGGAATAAAATTTTTAATTTCTATCTATATTTCGGTCATTGATTTGGCTTATCCATCCTACCATCTAAACACCTCTTTGGAAGATTGTGAAGATTTCATTCGATCCTTTGTAGATCTTATGAAATAAAGTCTGTATTGGACTAACAAGGGCCATTAGCCCGAAATCATGGTCTCCAAGTGGACGCTTCTCAGTTTGTCAAAGCTGGTTTTGTGGCTTTGTCTCCGACCTCAGTCATCTAGTTTGTGGAGACAGTCAATAGATGACCTTTAGTTTTAGCGTTTATTTTGACTGAAAAGGCGATGTTTATTTTTATA
>CP092869.1:85034554-85062231 GCA_030710605.1 Cordylochernes scorpioides | reverse complement strand
CTAGTTGGTATATATTTATCCCTTTTTACAATTACAATTATTTTATTTCCAAAGCGCTATATCCCACAAGGGATACTTGCACCAAACAAGGAGAAAAGTATATTTACATAAGTTATTTACATTATTCAAAGCATGAAAACATTAGAGATCCAGATTTTATAGAAGGTTTAGAATGTACTAGCGGACGTACCCTGCTTCGCCCGGGTTTTACCCGAGTAAAGGTTTGTCTAACGAATCTCTCGATAAAGTGAAAATTTTTTCCCGATCCCTTGAAAAATACTCGATAAGTTGAATAAAATCAATATTAATTGGTTCCCTCGGTAATTGGAAGTTAAAGGAATAGTATCTTGCCTTGGAATTGTATCATTATTCTTGTCTCAAATAAATTGCCGTGTCATCCTGAATTTTGTCTTTCCTAATTTTCTACATTACAAAATCATCGTATCATCATGATAATATTTAAAGCAGATTGTTGAATTATAACAGATAAATTAGAATATTTATCTTGATTATTTTTAGGCGAAAAGTTATTTCAAGTTATTATCCGTGACAGAGGCGGCCGATGAGGAAAGACGGTCGTGACTATATATAGTAATAATCCAAACTGTACCTTATCATGGATGTGGTCTTGTTACCTTGTGTTTATAATCTATAATCCAAACTGTACCTTATCATGGATGTTGTCTTATTACCTTGCGTTTATAATCTATAATCCAAATTGTACCTTATCATGGATGTGGTCTTATTACCTTGTGTTTATAATCTATAATCCAAACTGTACCTTATCATGGATGTGGTCTTATTACCTTGTGTTTATAATCTACAACGCCCGGGGTTTACCCGATTAAATGCTTTTATTCAAATACTATTCGTTACAATTATAAATTGGCGCCGTGGATGTCATTCTTGTATAATATATAAATAAGTTTTAAAAATTGTAAAAAAAAAAAATGCATCGGCCGGGAATCGAACCCGAGGCGCCCGCGTGGCAGACGAGCATTCTACCACTGAACCAAAAGCAAACGGTGACAGAATTAAGAACGCATGACGATGATAACTGTATATTATCCGTGACAGAGGCCACGACAGACGGTCGTGACTATATATATTTATTATATATAGATTTACAAAATGAATTAAACTTTAAATATGATTTTTTATCGGAAATCAAATCGTCAAGTTCACAAACAACTAGTTCATTCTTCATTCTATAATCTTGAAATGCTGGGCAATCGATCGATAGATGTCTTGAGGTTTGTTCCTCAATACCAAAAAAGCAACTTGAATCCTCCACTGCCTTTATTCTATTTAAAAAACTTTTTAAATTTCCGTGGTTTTTTATATATATAAAACAGTGCATTTTAAAATAAAATCTTTAAAAATACTATTTTTATTAATTATTTATTTACCTTAAATTTGGCGTACTTTTGTAAATTAAATGTATATTAGGGTTTATTTATAAGTTAGTGATTTTGTATTAAGAACTGTATTTCTTTCACTACGGATAAACAGAAGTTCATGTCCCTCTATTTTATAATCACATAAATATGTTTTTTTTAAATTGAAATAATCCTGTCTTTTTTGGAAGTGTGAATTATTTCTTCTAAAACAATAATTTTCTTCTTTCTTATATCCACACTGGGTGAAGTAGAATGCGTCTGCCTTTGTCATTAAGACTGGGAGCACTACTCAGTTGCAGGCCGACTTAGCTCCGAAAGAAATGGCCGCCTCTGACATGAAGAACAGACGTCATGTGCAGCCGCTCCTAAAATGGAGCATAAACGCTGCTCATCATGTATCCCTGGATCAGGAGCTCTTACAGGGTACTATCAGCCGGGCCAGCTGAGCCCAGGTTTTTTAGTGAGCTTGTTACTGCTCCCCCTCCTCCTTTTTCATCCGGGCTTGAGACCGGCAAAGGCGGAGTTTAAAACAATAATGAATGTCCATAACAGTTTTTTTACAAGCGCTTTTAATATCTATATATATATATAAATCAATGTTTGTATGTGTTGTTTGTTTTATGTTTGTTTGTTTGTTTGTATGTCCGGTATACAAATTCGCAGTAGTTCACTAATTCAAACCAAAATTTCCATACATAGGTAAAAAAAATACGGGGAAGACGAAAGGCTATTTTAAAAAATATATGAATCAATTATTAAAACTATATATTCAAATTATTCTACTTAGCTCACGAACAGCGCCCTCTATCAAAGATTAGATTAAATTATGCTGATGCATACAAATAGATAATGCTAATAACAAACAATTATAAAAAAAAATCTTATATAAATATATATCACTCGGGTAGATATGCACACGGGTCAATCCCGGGGTGAAGCCCGGGTCACCCGTCTAGTTCATTATATTTCTTTATTATTATTTTTGAAAATTTTTTGAATATATATTTAAATATAAAATAATTTTTTCAATATAATATAAATGTATTTTTAATATATTTTTAATCTGTTTTTTTTTTTTTCATGAAAATTTCTAACTGATTTTCATATCTCTTTGGTCCTCTGTATCGCTATTAAAAATATTTGTTCGCTTCAGAAATCCGGATTGTATCAGTGGAAAGGTATTTTTATTTGTTTCAAATTATAAAATAAAATAACAATTAAGAAAAATCATGAATAACGATCAGAAGAATTCTCAAAAGAAACCAGCGAACAACAAACGTAATTCAGGACGCCAAAAACAAGTTGACATTACTTCACAACTGAATATAGTATTCATTGACGATAATCCTAGACGAGGAAAAAATCAATTAAATGAAAGAAAAGATAACAAATATAACGGACAAAGATCAAATGGTAATGGTAAAAAAATTCAAAAGAAACAAAAAATAAATAACTCACAAATAAACACACCAATCCACGATAGCAGAACGGAAAGAGCAAGCGAACAGAACAATACACATAATATACAAATACCAAACAATCATGGTGAAACAATGGCCAATAATGGTGGGGTCAATAATGACCAAAACAGCTCCAATACAGCTAGCCGATTGCAGAACAATGTTGAGGAAGAATGCATACTCGCTGTGGACATTTACAGCATCTATGTTGGAAACATGGCCTATAAAACCACGTATGGGCAACTGATCAACGTTTTTAAAGACTGCGGTAAGATTATAAACATGAAGATAGTTAGGCATCCCAATGGAAATTCAAAAGGGTATGGATTTATAGAATTTGAATCCTACTATGCAGCAAACACGGCCATCGACACAAAAAACGGCGTAGAACTGGAAGGTCGCACAATAATTGTTCGAGACAAGATTGTAAAAAATCACCCTAATGCCCAACCTCTTGGAGAAATTGTGTAAATATGTTGTTCATGACAATATGCAGCTAGTTCTCCATATTGTTGATTATTTTAAATATAATAAATAAATTCATTTCAGTTCCACAATAAGGAGATACCTTTTTCTTAATTTATCTCAGTACAATTTCACATTTTTATAAATATATATTTTTCAAATGATATAAGTTATTTATTGTGATAATATAAAAGCATGCAATATTTTCAAATATTTTTTCTTTTTTATGGATATGGAAGATATTTTCAAAAATGTTTGACACCATTAAAGTATTTATATGTATGTAAAGGCGTAGCTAGATCTGTGATTTTTATATAAAAATGTTTTTCTTTCATAGATTCAGATATACGCCTTCTGAAAATATAATTATAATCAAAGGATCACTTTTTAATTCAATTATATAAATGTGATGAGGAATCCAGTCGACTTAATCTATGGTGACTTCCCGAACAATTGGAAAACATCGATCATTTGTCCCATACTAAAACAAGGCAAATCAAAGTACGACCCAGCAAGTTATAGACCCATTTCCCTCCTACCTGTCACCTCCAAACTATTCGAAAGAATCATTTTAAGAAGAATAAAAAAAGCACTCAGCGACGAACATCCCCTCAGGCCCGAACAATTCGGGTTCCAGCAAAAACACTCAACCCTTCATCAACTTGTAGTCGTCACGGAGAAGATAAGAAAGGCCATGGAATCAAAACAATTAACAGGAGGCATCTTCTTTGACATCTCCAAGGCATTTGACAAAGTTTGGCACGAGGCCCTTTTGTATAAAATGGCAAAAAAAGAACCTACCTGGAGACATCATCCGAATGACAAAAAGCTTCCTTTGTGACAGAAACTTTAGAGTAAAAGTCAAAGATGTTCGTCAACCCCAAGGAAAATCCGAGCAGGAGTCCCTCAAGGGTCAGTCATCGGCCCCACCTTCTTCAATATTTTTATTGATGACTACCCTTGCCCCGAAGGAATGTCCCTACACCTATACGCAGACGACGCCGCAACTCTAGTCTCAGCCTTCAACCTCGATACCATCTATCTCAAACTTCAAGAAGCACTGGTATTCGTTAATATTTGGTGCGACGAATGGCGGGTTGAATTGAACCCACAAAAAACCGAAGCTGTACTCTTCTCAGACAAAAGACTAAAAGTGAAGAAGCCCTTAGAAGATCTAGGCTATCCTGATGAATCCATAAAATGGAAGGACAGCGCCCGCTACCTGGGCGTCATCCTTGATCAACACTTGACCTTCCAAGAACACGTGCAAAACCGAATAAACCTCGCAAAAGCAGCCCAGCACCGACTAGCACTATTTTTAGGGAACAAGAGCAAACTATCCCTACACTGCAAACGTACCATATACACGTCTATTATAAGACCAATCCTAACCTACGGCCACCCAGTCTTCATAACCGCAAACAAAACTACACTGAAAAAATTCGAAAGTTTCGAAAACCAGGTATTAAAGAAAATAATAGGTGCCCCATGGTTTGTCAGAAGTAGTATCATCAGAAAGGACCTCAATTTAGAAAATATAAATGATTTCATAATAAAAACAAGCCTTCAACTTTTACGATAAATCTGAAAATCTCGAAAATATTACATTCAGAGAAGCCTGTAACTACAAACAAGAACTGAAGAGAAGGAAACCAAAGCCAAGGCAACTCCTATATCGATTGAGAACAAATGTAGAAAAATGGAAAAATCTTAAGAAAAAACACGTTAAAGAAAAAAAAAAATAAATAAAAAATAACAGAACATATTAGAAAAGAGAACACACCGAATCAAAGACCGCGCGCCAGGCTCTAACCTTGTAGAGATGTGAATACCCTGTCAATGTGAAGAACGTGTACATATAATTCATTGTTAATATCATAAGCTAGGTTGCTCTTTTTGAGCGGCACCTAATAAAGTTATTTTTGAACTGGAACTAATCTATGGTGTGAGATCCTGTCGACTCTCGCTATACTGTGTTGACCGAGAGGAACAGTTAGGATGTGGAGTTTTCCAGTACCTCTCTGCACCTTGGAAGACCTTTAACAGTTCTTACAGAGTACAGGCAGTCGAGGCAGAGTGGAAAGCTTGGGAATGTCCATCACAAAAAAAAAATAAAGAGACACAGTTGTATTAGGAAAGTTCCGTGAACAGATAGGAGACGAGCTAAGCAGCGAAAGATGGAGAGATAAGAAGTTTTCTTACTGATCTACTGCATGGTCGAGCATCAGAAGATGAAGTGACGAGGGCTCCCGCTGATGGTGAAGTGACTATATTTTCAGCTAGGGCGGAGGTCTTATATATCTTTGCCGAGAGAGGAAGTATTGAATTTCAGCGGATGCCACAAGAGCGTGGATCGGAAGCGAGATTATACACTGGCGCCGCCCTGACAGTTTCCTATCTTTAGATGTTGTTGGACTTCCATCTCAATCTCTTGCTTTAGCTCAACTCTTAATCTATTACAGATTTTATTTATTCATCCTCAGTTTGTACAAAGTACATTACATATGATGATGTAATGACACATGTCAATAATACGTATAATTATTTACGGATGTGTTTCTATTATATAACATGAAAATCTTGTTATAAGTTATATACAACTAGACGAATGACCCGGGCAACGCCCGGGTTTACATGATTAAATGTATTATTCAAACACATTAAACATGTGCCCGTTGGCTGCCAGCGAGTAAATGTCTGCGCCCGTTGACTCCCGGCGAGCAAGTGACTGCTCCCGTCGGCTGCCGGCGAGCAAGTGGCTTCCTGGCGCATGCGCGCGCACAGGGAAGCCACGTGCTCGCAGGCAGCGAATGGGCGCGCCCCGCCATCAGATCCACCGCGTTCTAGAGGGCGCTGCTCGTGAGCTATTTAGAATAATTTGAATATATAGTTTTAATAATTGATTTATATATTTTTTAAAATAACCTATCGTCATCCCCGTTATTTTTTACCTATGTATGGAAATTTTGGTTTGAATTAGTGAACTACTGCGAATTTGTATACCGGACATACAGACCAACAAACATACAAACATTCATTTTTATATATATAGATATAAGGTTGTTGGTTTAAATTACCATATATATATATTTGTTAACTCTCCAGAGAGAGGAACCTGGGTTATAAATATCGCTTTTTTGATGCATTAGCGCGCCATCTGTTATCAAAATTCGAAACTATTATAGACGCGAATGATTCTTTTTAAAAATAAACAATTTCTACTGCCCTTACTGCAATGTAAAAATTAATGTTTAATAATGAAAAATGGAACATTAATTTTTCCATTGCAGTAAAGACAGTAGAAATTGTTTATTTTTAAAAAGAATCATTCGCGTCTATAATAGTTTGGAATTTTAAATATCTCTATTTGTTAACTGTTTTTATAGCTGGAAATTATATTTTTTTTATGATGTTTCTATACAAGTTTTCAGGAGTGAAACGAAATCTCCCCGAGATGGACCCTAAGCATCTTGATTTCAAGTTCGGTCAAATTCTTACACCAAATTTAACTTTATTAGGTATCTCTCAAAAATAAAAACTTAGCTCATGTTATTTACTATAGATAATATGTACAGGATCGTCACATTTACATTGTATTTACATATTTACGAGATTAGAATCTTGAGGTGTGAATCTTGGTTTTGGATGTTTATTCTTCTATGAAATGATCTGCTTTCCTAGTTTTTTTTTTCGACCACTTGTTTTTTTTTCCCACTTCTCTACGTTTGTTCTTAATTGATATAGAAGTTGCTTTGGGTTTCTGTTGACTTTACTTATAATTTTTAATGAAACTGATTCCAAGAATTAAACATTAATTTATTGATTTACAAGAGAGAGAACAAAATATAAAAGAGAAACTAATATTAAATAAAGGAACTTTTTTTTCTGTTTCGGTTAGCGCCTATTTACCTGTGAGCTTACACACACTCTGTGGTAACAATTAATTAATATATATACAACAGTTTCCTTTTCTTTGTTTCATATTTGTAATTGTAAGCTTCTTTGAATGTTTTTTTCTGAATTTTCGTAGAGAGAGAGAGAGAGAGAGAAATTAAAATCTTGTCTTATTATGATATCATTTAAATTTTCTATTTTAATCTCCTTTATAATGATACTGCTCCTGACAAACTGTGGGGCTCTTATTATTTTCTTGATTATCTGGTTTTCAAAACTTTCAATTTTTTTCAGAATGGTTTTATTTGAAGTTATAAATATTAGGTTAGGGGGGGGGGCATAGGTTAGAATTGGTCTTATACTTAATGTGTATATTATGATGCATTAGCGCGCCATCTGTTATCAAAATTCGAAACTATTATAGACGCGTATGATTCTTTTAAAAAATAAACAATTTCTACTGTCCTTACTGCAATGTAAAAGCCAGTCCCTCCCATTAATTTTTCCATTGCGGTAAGAACAGTAGAAATTGTTTATTTTTAAAAAAGAATCATACGCGTCTATAATAGTTTCGAATTTTGATGTGTATATTGTTCGCTTGCAGTTTTTTGTGTGTGTTTTTGTGTTGTTGTTGTGTTGTGTTGTGTATGGATAATTTAATTTTATTTCCCAATAGAAAGGCTAGTCTGTGTCTTGCTACCTTTGCGAGATTGATTCGGTTCTGGATGTGTTTTGGGAAGGTCAGATGTTGATCAAGGATGACACCCAGGTAGCAGATGCTGTCCTTTTTTATTGGTTCATCAGAGAAGCCTAGATCATATTGGGTTTGTTTTCTTTTGAGTCTTTTGTCTGAAAAGAGAACGGCTTCCATTTTTTGTGGGTTCAGTGAAAACCGCCATTTGTCGCACCAGATATTGACAAATACCAGCGCTTCTTGGAGTTTCAGGTAGATTATTTATAATCAAATCAGACCCGATATCCACACAAGGGATGCTTACGTCAAGAAACAACACCAAGATACTATATTACATAAACTATTGAATAATTACATGGTTTGAGTAGAGTTTAAAGAAGAAAAGAAAGGACACTAAAATCATGCTTGAATTTACAACCAACTAATGAAATAAACACAAACAAATATACCTAGTTTGGCAATTATGGTTTTTTTAACCAAGAGAGAAAATCATAGATATATTTACAGAATTTTCTAAATTTGAAATATGAGTCTTTACTATATATAAACATAAAAAAAGATCCTTGTATTCAATGTTTTCCCGATTTCAGTAGTTCTGGAAGATTGGTTACTCATGATGTCGAAATCGTATGCTGAGTTTTGCGGCGTCGTCTGCATATATATACAGCGACATTCCTTCCGGGCAGTGATCTATGTATATTGTAACAAAGTTTTTATTAATTTTTATTATTTTTACTAACAGAGTGGTCATTTTTATGCTTATATTTTGCTACTCTGTAAATTTCCTTTGTGGCTTATCTTTTGTTTACCATTCTTAGTTTTGTCCTTCCCTGAAATAAATTGCTGTCCCCTCCGGAAGTTTTTGTCTTCCCTAATTTTCCACGTGGCAATATGTTGAATTAGGTGGGACCAGTAAATGATCTTTGGGGGACCCCAGCTAGGATTTTCATTGGAGTCGACAGAGCGTCTTTGACTTTTACTCTGAAATACCTATCCGAAAGTAAGCTTGTTGTTATTCCAATAATGTCTCTGGGCAGGTTCTTTTTTGACATTTTGTATAGAAGGGCTTCGTGCCAGACTTTATCAAATGCTATGGAGATGTCAAAGAATAAACCTCCTGTTAATTGTTATAGTTTTCCATGGCTTTTCTGATTTTCTCTGTGACGACTACAAGTTGATTAAAGGTGGAGTGCTTCAACTGGAACCCAAATTGTACAAGCTTTAGGTGATATTTATCATATACTAGTGGACGTACCCGGCTTCGCCCGGGTTTTACCCGAGTAAAGGTTTGTCTAACGAATCTCTCGATAAAGTGAACATTTTTTCCCGGTCCCTTGAAAAATACTCGATGAGTTAAATAAAATCAATATTAATTGGTTCCCAATATTAATTGGAAGTTGAAGGAATAGTATCTTGCCTTGGAATTGTATCATTATTCTTGTATGGATGTACCCGGCTTCGCCCGGGTTTTACCCGAATAAAGGTTTGTCTAAGAGAGAAAACGAAAATATAACGTGGTGAGTTTCTTTTTATTGAAAATACAAGCTTTCAAGCAAAACGCTTTTCTTCAGGTAATCGAATCTCTCGATAAAGTGAACATTTTTTCCCGGTCCCTTGAAAAATACTCGATAAGTTGAATAAAATCAATATTAATTGGTTCCCTCGGTAATTGGAAGTTAAAGGAATAGTATCTTGCCTTGGAATTGTATCATTATTCTTGTCTCAAATAAATTGCCGTGTCATCCTGAATTTTGTCTTTCCAAATTTTCTACATTATAAAATCATCGTATCATCATGATAATATTTAGAGCAGATCGTTGAATTATAACAGATAAATTAGAATATTTATCTTGATTATTTTTAGGCGAAAAGTTATTTCAAAAATTTTATTTGCTAGAAACCTTCCCAGTACTATACTAAATAACTTCCCAAAGTTTCAAGGCGTTCCAATGAGTGGTTTGGTCAGGCATAAAGGACACACACATACATTCATTTTTATATATATAGACTATCCGAATGATCCGGGAAACGCCCGGGTTTTACCCGATTAAATGCTTTTATTCAAATACTATTCGTTACAATTATAAATTGGCGCCGTGGATGTCATTCTTGTGAAACGTCCCGCTCCAAACTTTGTGTCTGAGAAGCGATATTTTTATAGAGAGATGATCTGGCTTGTGTCTTCTGCTCGAATGAATGTTTTTCTATTAGAATTTTGTTCCTGCATAATAAAAAATGAACTGGCTTCACCCGTGGTCTCAGCTTTTCGGAATTTTTCTCGATATAATTTTGTATCTGATAATCAAACCTGATACAGCAATATTGTCATCATCATTTTCTGACTAAAAAAAACAATTTTCCCCCAGAACCTGTCAATTTCAAATTTTCACGGCTAAAAATGCGACAAATATCTCTTCCAGATTTTTTTCTATGTCCTGTTAAAACAGGTTTCACATGTACATTAGGTCAGCTGATATTACCTCCTATTTTCACCGCCAGAGGCGCTGCTTGCGAGCGAAAGGGCAAATTTGCAAAGCAAATTTGCAAATAACGCGAAGAAAATTCGGGATAGAGACCTGAAATATTCAGTATAAGTTTTTATAGATATAAAGGAATTTTTCAATTATTATTGCGGGCGCCAAAGAGAAAGTTTGAGATTGAATATACTCTTATTAATCGTACATATTTGATTATATAGGGTTGATAGGAGAGAGAAAAAAGAGAGTGACAACTATTTTTTTTTATTTGAATATATTCAATACAGGTCAAAGTGCATAATTCAAACAAATCATTGTGTGAATGATGATAAGAAAATTATATACAATGATTATTTTAAAAATAATTAGATAGATGTTATGTATACAATGAATATGTATATGGCGACTTTCCATCTTTTGAAGAGTTTGATGGAAAGAAGATGGTGATAACGTGGTCCTCTCTTGAGACCCACTGTGAAGATCCAAGACTGCAGGTCTGTCTGCCGCCCGATGATGGAGAACATCTCTCGGATGAAAGGGCGGACTACGTTGCAGGTCCAGTAGCGGTGGGTCAGCGACATGTCGCTGAAGTCGCAGGCGATTCAGATAGGCTGACTCGACGACGGATTCCCCAGATGGCAGGGCGTTCAGGGCTAGCCGCACAGCGATGTTAACTGAATGGCCCCCCGAAGGAACAGCGACGATGGAAAGTGAATCTCATACTGGTTGAATACTAGTTCAGTGGCCATCTTCTTGGTTTTATTATGGATGACCATTTTCCATTTACCTTTCACTGAAGTAGCTATCACATTTGAGGTAAAGAGAGAAAAGTTTGCTGTCTTTACCTTGCAGTGAATTTCTCTAGATTTCTTAGTAGAATTTACGGATTTAATTACGACATGATATTTGAAATGTCTTGTCAGGTTGTTATAGGTGACTTAGCTTTCAGGTAGACAGGCGCTGGGAATATTCTCGTGGTTTCTGCATTCAGGATATGAGGATCTGGATGGAATCTCTGCCAGTGACGTGACTGTGCGAGGTTGATCACAGTATAGACATTCTGGAGAACAAACTCAGCGCAGGTCAGAGCAAAGTGAAGAGTTTTGATGAAGCCTCTGCGTTTCTCTTCATTTACAAGGTTATCACAAAAGTTCGTAAAAACTTGCAAAAAATAGAAATACCAATATTATTCGCGGTTATGTATAATATCTTTGTATTATGTATAAATTAATTGTATTATATATTCGCCGTAATAATAATATTTACGCCAAGAAAAACACGAACTTTTTGGACATCCTTATAATTTAGCCTTTGTAGCGATCTGGCTTATTTGCCGTCGTTAAAGGTGCAAGAAATTTGAACGAACTTGAAATCGAGATGCATAGGGTCAGTGTATATCTCGGGAAGGTTAAATTTCACTCGTGAAAACTTGTTAAGCCACAGCATAAAATTAATTTAAAAAATATACCGAAACACGTTCGTGATTGACTTTTCTTGATTTATCAAGAAAATAGGTTGGCCAAATATAAGGAAACATGTTGAATCAGCATTTAGTTGATTTCTGTTCCACTAGATGGCACCCTGCCATTAAAACGCTAATGTTACTGATCAGGATATGCCAAATTTAATATCAACACCTGACCTTTTTTAATTATATTTTCACATAAAAATATAAATACAATTGCCATCTATAAAACAGTTAACAAATAAAGAGATATATTGATTACCCAGGTTCTTGGAGAGTTAAATACATATATATGTTCATATAAATAAATATATTTACAAATGAATAAATATATATACATATGTTTAGGTTTAAAAAGTGATCGTTTGGTTAAAATTGAATTGTTTAAAAAGTAATATATCTGGATCTATGAAAAACATTTTATATAAAAATCACAGATCCATCCTACATATATATTTACATATTATACATTTACTTTAATAGTTTCAAAACAATTTTAAAATATCTTTGATGCCCGTAAAAAGCGAATTTATTTGAAAAAATATAAAAATGTGAAATTGTACTGGGATAAATTAAGAGAAAGGTATCTCCTTTTATCGTGCAACTGAAAGTAATTTATTATATTTAAAATAATCAACAATATGGAGAACTAACTGCATATTGTCATGAATAACATATTTGAAAAAGAAAGAATAAATAATATTAAGGTAAAGGATTTCTTTTAATTTTGATTTTCGCAAGTTTTCGAGTAAAATTTCTGCTCTTCAACGGGCATATACTTCTATATACAATATCAAGATGAACTTTGTACAGTAATAATTGTGTTATTGGCATGTATGGGCGTGCATCAGACTGTTTACAGCTAAAAGATATTATAATGGGATGAAATATATATTAATTTATAGATAATTTGTCTGGGATATTGCCATATTGGGTTGGGAGGTCTATTTTCCTATTTATCTCAATATGGCAATATCCCTGGCAAATTATCTATAAATTAATATATATTTCATCCCATTATAATATCTTTTAACTGTAAACAGTTTGATGCACGCCCACACATGCCAATAACACAATTATTACTGTACAAAGTTCATCTTGATATTGTATATAGAAGTATATGCCCGTTGAAGAACAGAAATTTTGCTCGAAAACTTGCGAAAATCAAAATTAAAAGAAATCCTTTACCTTAATATTGTTTATTCTTTCTTTTTCATATAATTTCTAGGTAACTATTACTCACAATAACATATTTACACAATTTCTCCAAGAGGCTGGGCATTAGGGGAATTTTTTACAATCTTGTCTCGAACAATTATTGTGCGACCTTCCAGTTCTACGCCGTTTTTTGTGTCGATAGCCGTGTTTGCTGCGTAGTAGGATTCAAATTCTATAAATCCATACCCTTTTGAATTTCCATTGGGATGCCTAACTATCTTCATGTTTATAATCTTACCGCAGTCTTTAAAAATGTTGATCAGTTGCCCATACGTGGTTTTATAGGCCATGTTTCCAACATAGATGCTGTAAATGTCCACAGCGAGTATGCATTCTTCCTCAACATTGTTCTGCAATCGGCTAGCTGTATTGGAGCTGTTTTGGTCATTATTGACCCCGCCATTATTGGCCATTTTTTCACCATGATTGTTTGGTATTTGTATATTATGTGTACTAGCCGAGTGACCCGGGCAACGCCCAGGGTTTACCCAAAGGGCCTGCAGAGACTTTAAAAGTATAGATGGTGGCTTAAAAATCGCAATGGGTACATTCCGATTTCCTAGAAGCAGCATTTCAAGTAAGGATAAGTAAAAATACTTTCTAAGTATAAATTCGTTAATTCGACCATGTTTTGATTTCCAGAACCTATGAAATTACAAACAGTAATTCGACAATACCGATAATTCGACACCTTGCGATAATTCGACCCTGATTTGATTTCCCAATCTCTGGCCTATCAAATAACAAACGGTAATTCGACAATATTAATGATTCACCACTTCTGATAATTCAACCATTTTAAAATGCAAATTGCGACGATTGATGTTTACTTACAACTTTACTAATAAAAAGGTATTATAGATGCGAGCAACGAAACATTTTGAACCCATATAACGCAAATTCATATCCTCACTTATAGGGTATCAAGCCTAAAGGATGCGAATTCATGTCCCTGATTTCTAAAAATTAACATAAAATTGTAGGCTACCAACGCGAATTCGCGTCTACTGGGATCTTTTCCCATACCTTCTTGCCTATTTATCAGTGGGTTGGGTTGGGGGGAATGTCAGCTGTCCCAATGTACCTGTAAAATGTCACATGCGACCGAGTTCAAGCAGCCTTTATTTTTATTTATTTCAAGCTATATAGATTACATTAAAAGAAAATAGCATTTTTTAAACATGTTTTTATATGAACAACTCGATTTTCATACGGCCCACTGGACCATGTAACTCTGGAATCATAAGTGCAAAAACAGACATCCCTAAAGGACTCCTTTAAAATATCTTCATGATTCTTTTTTAATAATATTCTTAAACATTTTTATTTTTTTTTTATATTTATTTACTTTTCAATATAGAAAATAAGATAACATAAAAGGGATAAATTCATTTAATGGACCTCACTAAAAACTGCATTTCTAGCCGAGTGACCCGGGCAAAGCCCCAGGTTTACCCTAAAGGCCTGTGAATGGGCAGGATAACCATATGTGTGCCATTGCAAAGATCCTAAATCAATGTATAGAGCACTGGGGAAAATAGGTAAAGACCAAAAGTCAAAATAATAATAAATATTTTATTAATGAACAAATAATACAAAAATTCCTTTCAGGTGAGAAACTATAGGCATTGGTAAAAACTTTAAACAATTATATTGAAAAAAAAAATAAAAGAAAACAAATATTAAAAGAAAATTCAATACAACACAACTATATAGCAAATATAGCCATAATTTCTAGCCGAGTGACCCGGCAACGCCCCGGGTTTACCCTAAAAACATGTGAAGCGCTAGATAACCATATGTGTGCCATTGCAAAGATCCTGAATCAATGTATAGAGCACTGTGGAAAATAGGTAAATAAAGACAAAAAATCCAAATACTTAATTATAAATATTTTATTAGTGAACAACTAATAAAAAAAATCCTTTCAGGTGAGAAACTATAGGCATTGGTGAAACTTTAAACAATTTTTTTGGAAATGAAACAAAAATTAAAAGAAAACAAATCTTAAAAGAAAATTAAATACAACACAACAATATAGCAAATAAGACAACATAAAAGGCATACATTCATTTATTTGAAATGAAAAAAAAATTAAAAGAAAACAAATCTGAAAATAAAATTGAATACAACACAACTATATAGCAGATAAGACAACATAAAAAGGATAAATTCATTTAAAGGACCTCATTAAAAACTACATTTCTAGTTTTATAAATACGTGGGTTCAACTTTACCCGTATGCTATTCAAAGTTCGCACACGTGAAAAAGCCAAATAGAGCTGTCCATGAGTAAACAAGGGCTCTTGTAGCAAGAGACCCACTCTAGCAAAGGTTTGGCCTTGAGCCTTATTAATAGTCATGGCAAAAGCCAACCTTAGTGAAAACTGACGCCTCTTCAGAATGAAGGGAAGGTTGGTATCTGAAGGAGCCAAAGATATTTTTGGCACCAATACAGTGTGTCCAACTTTGGTCCCTGTCAGTATTTGTGCTTCTAGGACATGAGAGCGCATGCGCTGGATAACCATAGGTGTGCCATTGCAGAGACCCTGCTTAGGATTCAAATTTCTAAGGAGCATAACAATAGCACCAATCTTAAGGTTTAACCGGTGTGGAGGCATTCCTGTGGGAGTAAGGCTATTAAGGAATTCAGTAGGGTAGTTATTTTGTTCCTCCACATTCTCACACTCGACACTGTCAACACTGAGAAAACACTGACTCCTGTTTGGTAAGCGATCCAAAACTTTTTCATTAATCTCTAATGAATCTGTGTTTTTTGGCGTTAAAATCACAAACTGGCTAAGGGCGGTAATATCACCATAGGAAGAACCAAATATTTCCTGCACCAGGTCAACCCCATGAAAGATACAGCTTTCTGGAAGAGAAATGAGGCCCTGTTGGTCTGTAGGTAGATCACCATCACCAACTTTAAGTAACCATTGAGAGAAGCTCTGTGCATCAATACCTGCTCGCATATTCTGAGTAAGGCGTAATATAACAAACAATGGCCATAGCTTGCTTTGCTTAATGCAAGCAGCAACAATTTCAGCTCTTGAAGCTCGAGGTACCACAGGTAGCACTTGGCGAAAGTCACCTCCAAGAACAACAACATTTCCGCCAAAAGCAAGGTCACAATGCATAATGTCCTTTAGGAGACGATCCACAATTTCAAGTGCTCTGTAGTGGGCCATAGGAGCCTCATCCCAAATAATTAAGGATGATCTACGAATAAGCTCAGCCTCAGAACTATTGGCCGAGATCGCAGCTACAGAATTCTCAAGCAAGGGAATCGGCAGCTTAAACCTGGAATGGACAGTCTGGCCACCTGACAAAAGGGTAGCCGCTATTCCAGTGGAGGCCAGCGGAATGACAATTTTTCCAACGGCTCTAACACAATGAATTAGGGTGTTATAAACATAAGTCTTGCCCGTACCACCAGGCCCATCAATAAAAAAGCAACGTGGATTTACATTGAGGGAATCAACAATTGTGTCAACAATTGACTTTTGATCTGGTGTAAGGGACCTATACATTTGTGTCCCAATTTCCAGCTCTGCATTAACATCAAGGTGATCCTCTCCTGAATCAAGAAGTGGGGTTAGGGGTGCAGGAAGTCCATAATGGTGGCAACTGAGGCGATTTTCTCTCAGCTGGAATTCAAGCTCTCTGAGAGTCATCTGTTCAGCAGCTGCGTCAGATGTTGCACGAGAAAAGTCCTCACTAAGATACCCCTTGTATTTGGTCCACAGTGATACAGGGTCGGTAGGATTATTGTAGATGAGAATTGTTGCAAAGAGCTGCCGCAGTTGACAAGGCATTTGGAACAAAGCCGCCTCAGCTAAGCATGCATCCCATTCAGAATCATCAGCCAATAATCCACGGCGCTGGGCAGCCTCTTTAAAAGTGGAGCAAACAATAGCATCCACAGTTCGCAAATCTTCAAAACTCTGAGCACCTGCAACATGTAATAGTAGAAGCCGGAGGTGGTATATAACGCTCAGAATCTTTAGGATTCACTGAACACATACGTCCAATGCACAAAGCCCCACCCCGAACTCTAGCACTCCAATGATTCTGCCTGAAAACATAAGCGGAAGGTATGTCTCCATATAAAAGTGATCTTGCGGATACATTAACACAATTGAGCTGAAACCAGGCAGTCATAGTTGTGCGTCTGCGTGAGGCATTTTCAAGAGCCTGTTCTTCACTACCTTCAACAAAATAGACAGATTGAAAATTAGGTAGATGAACAGCTAAGCGACATATGGTATGCGAGTGAGCATGCAAGCGATATTCAAACATTCGCCACATTGCCTCAGGAGCACTTACATACCGAGCGTCAAGAAAGTTTTTGATTTCATCATGTGCCCTGCTTTCCAAATCTAATTCTCCAACAGACACTTCCACCTCAGCCCTGTCGTGTCCCTTATATACATACTTGAAAAGATATTTGACACTTTTCACAGAGGCACAGACCTCCACATTAATGTGAGCATTGAACCTAACCAGCAGATAGGGGTTATAGGGAACAACCCAGCGGTTATCCACCTCGTGAGTGCCCACAACTAATGTCTGGCCGTCATCTTGACGTCTGTAGCGAGGATAGCCATTATTGTTAGCCGCAGTCAGCTGCAGGAATGATTTAGGGAAGTCTTTAGTACACTTGCCATCAGACATGCATGGTGAGTGAAGATTGAAGTTTCCACAAGGACCATGGATCATATGTTTACGAACCATGTCATACAGCTGAACCTGCATAGTAGGGCTAGGAATTTCTGCACAAACCAATCTGTCAATGGCATCCCTGTCTCTAGGCTTGTCTTCTTCTCTAAGCATAAACAGCATGTGGGCATGAGGTAAACCGCGTTTTTGGAACTCAACAACATGCACCCGAGCAATGACCACTCCCAATACATGTTGACTAACAATCTCGCGCAGTAATTGTTGTAACTTGAGATTGAAAACTCTAGCCACCAGATCCGGTCTATCAGAAGGATTCTGGTTAGGAAGAAGATTTTCAACAATGTCAGTCCAACGTGGGTTACAGGTAAATGTCACGAATAGGTCAGGTCTTCCAAACTTTCTAACAATGGCCATCGCATCCTGATAGTTTTGTTGCATGGCCCGGGAACTCCCAGGAAAGGAAGATGGAAGAATAAAAATACGGCCTAATTGCACACCCCAAGAATGTTCCTGTTCGTGGATATAATCCATCAGACCTTGATATAACTCCACCCTAAGCAGGGACTGATTTTGGCGAATATAGTTCAGGCGATTGCCCTCTGTTTTAACATAGGCATCAACAACATATTGCTGAAATAGTCTCCTGCCATAGTGAATGGGCGAAAAGCCAGGTCTGATGGCCAACCTATAACTATAGAACTGAAGCATGGTAACATGGTCTCTAGTTCTTGTGCGCATGTTTTCTTCATGTAAGATTCCTATTGTCCAACCAGGATCACCGGCAGGAAATAAAAGAGGGTATGTCATTGGGTCACAGTTAGGATTAAGTGGAGAAATACGCACAAAACCACGATCATGCGGAAAAACAGCAATATCTCTGTTAGAAGGTACATGGCCATCTTGATCAACAAAAATGGCCGCAACTTCACTTACACTTGGCGCATTATATCGGCGAAGATCTCTACAATGATTTTGCCGGATGATCATCTGAACCTGACACATTTGCCGGTTCTCAATGCGAGCCCGGTGTTCCTCAGCTAGTTCCACCTGGTGCATCTGCCTGTAAGCAGAAGTATACGGATTCACACGCCTAAGCACAGAATCTAAAAGAGTCAATATACCAGGATGGCATTCCAAAGACCTAGATGCTGCAATGCGTATATTATTCGCAGCCTCAGAATCCAAAATATAAAGTTGGGCATAAGACGGGGCTCTGTTTTCATGAGGATGAAGGGGCCCAGTCAAATGATAGATCTGTCCATGGATTCTATAACAAAAAGGCCCCTGTCCAGAAAAGACATCAACCTGCGCACCCATGGAGGCAAATGCCAAAGAGCTGTTGTAGCTCCGAATGTTGGTCTGGAAGTGCTTAGCCTCCACACTGTTTGAAGTCATCAATTCCATCATTTCATATGGAAAGGAGGACAAAGCAGGAAGAATAACTTTCCCTTTGTGGCAGCAGGAGCTACCAACAGTTTCGCCAGGGAAATGAAGGGCTGAGCAGTAAGGGCAGACTATATCGAGGTCCCCAATAATATATTCAGTGGGAACAGGAGAAATAGGAATAGGGGCGTTGTTCCTGTGGCGAGTCATATAAGCGCGCCTAGTTGACTGGAGAGCGAGTCTTCCACGGCCTCTGCGAGGCATGATACAGAAGCCGCTGAAAAAAAAAAGCTAAACTAAAAACCAAGTAGAGCAAATACATGCCAAACACAGCCTAACCTAAATAAAAAAATATGGGAGCTAAAAATGAAAATATTGTATTTTAATATATAGATAATCTAATTTAAAAGATCTCATTATAAACTACATTTCTATTTTATATATATATACAATATCACCTCCTCAATTCAACACACTGTAATGCGACACTTTCGATAATTCAACTATTTTGAAATTCAAATTTCAACAGTTGATTTTTGCCTAAAAACCCTTTAATTAACAACATATTAAACTGCACAGTGCAAAAATGTAGAAAATTGTATGTATACAATTGTACGCAAATAATTGTACAGGGTGTACCAGGTAAATTGGGAATTTCAACAATGGTATTTTAACTGAAATTTTTTGCAAGTAAAAATTAAAATATCCGAATGAAATTTGACACAGTAGTAGATAAAAGGATATAGTTTTTATTTATTCAATGTAGTTTCCATTATTAGCTACAACAGTCTCTATTCTTCATATTCTCAGTCAGCAACTGACCTTTCCGAAGGGCATAAGACTTGAGACCAAGGTCCTCATGGATAGTTCTGACAATTGTCATAGAGCCAACGTCCATTTCCTTGGCTATGGCCCTCATGCTCTTCCCAGGGTTTCCATCAATCTTCTCCTTGACATTTTTGACAAATTCTTCGCCTCTTATCCTGTCCGATCGACGCGAGTGCTTTTTCCTTGTAGCTATCCCCTCTTTGTTACTGTCGGCCTCATCAAACTGCTTCTTGACACGATAAATAGTGGTTTTGGGCAACTTAAGAAAATCCACTATCTCTTTGGGGCTCCTTCCGGCGCGCAGAGCAACGATGATGGCAGCTCGATTTTCAAATTCTCGGTTACTCTTCATCACTACACTGTTCTGTTCGCTTGCTCTTTCCGTTCTGCTATCGTGGATTGGTGTGTTTATTTGTAAGTTATTTATTTTTTGTTTCTTTTGAATGTTTCTACCATTACCATTTGATCTTTGTCCGTTATATTTGTTATCTTTTCTTTCATTTAATTTATTTTTTCCTCGTCTAGGCTTATCGTCATTGAATACTATATTCAGTTGTGAAGTAATGTCAACTTGTTTTTGGCGTCCTGAATTACGTTTGTTGTTCGCTGGTTTCTTTTGAGAATTCTTCTGATCGTTATTCATATTTTTCTTAATTGTTATTTTATTTTATAATTTGAAACAAATAAAAATACCTTTCCACTGATACAATCCAGATTTCTGAAGCGAACAAATATTTTTAATAGCGATACAGAGGATCAAAGAGATATGAAAATCAGTTTGAATTTTTCATGAAAAAAAAAAAACAGATTAAAAATATATTAAAAATACATTTATATTATTGAAAAATATATTTTATATTTATCTATATATTCAAATAATTTTCAAAAATAATAATAATGAAATATAATAAACTAGACGAATGGCCCGGGCAACGCCCGGGTTTTACCCGAGTGCGTATATATTTTTAAAACGTTTTAATTCAAATACTATTCGTTACAATTATAAATTGGCGCCATGGATGTCACTCTTGTGAAACGTCCCGTTCCAAACTGTGCGTTTTTAAAATGTTTTAATTAAAATACTATTCGTTACAATTATAAATTGGCGCCGTGGATGTCTCTCTTGTGAAACGTCCCGCCCCAAACTGTGTGTGTCTTGAAAATATAAAAATAAAAATGTGAATTTTCATAAAGATTTCATCATGTCGAATTTTTTTTTTTTGCATTTCACCTACTAAATCGATAGAGATAATTACATTTGCAACATGAACTTAGGTATATTGACTAAATAGAAAACTGCATAGTAATAAAGATCATTTTTTAAAGGCACCATATCGTTTTTTTTTTCAATAAAATCGAAACAAAAATTAACGATAAATAACGATAATTGCCTTAAAAAGAAATTGCCTTAAAAAAAAGAAACATTCGCGGTGATTTTGTCTTGCATTCGTTTATACAATTATTATATACGAATGACCCGGGCAACGCCCGGGTTTTACCCGATTAAATGCTTTTATTCAAATACTATTCGTTACAATTATAAATTGGCGCCGTGGATGTCATTCTTGTATAATATATAAATGAGTTTTAAAAATTGTAAAAAAAAAAAAAAAAATGCATCGGCCGGGAATCTAACCCGGGCCGCCCGCGTGGCAGGCGAGCATTCTACCACCGAACCACCGATGGGTATGAAAATTCCCATCCGTGAGCTTCAGACAAACAAACAGATAGAATAATGCAAATATATAAGTAGATACGAATGACCCGGGCAACGTCCGGGTTTTACCCGATTAAATGCTTTTATTCAAATACTATTCGTTACAATTATAAATTGGCGCCGTGGATGTCATTCTTGTATAATATATAAATGAGTTTTAAAAATTGTAAAAAAAAAAAAAATGCATCGGCCGGGAATCGAACCCGGGCCGCCCGCGTGGCAGGCGAGCATTCTACCACTGAACCACCGATGGTTATGAAAAATCCCATCCGTGAGCTTCAGACAAACAAACAGACAAACAGACAGAATAAGACAACTATATAAGTAGATATTAAAAGCGCTTGTGAAAAATTGTTATGGACATTCATTATTGTTTTAAACTCCGCCTTTGCCGGTCCCAAGCCCGGATGAAAAAGGAGGAGGGGGAGCAGTAACAAGCTCACTAAAAAACCTGGGCTCAGCTGGCTTGGCTGATAGTACCCTGTAAGGGCTCCTAATCCAGGGATACAGGATGAGCAGCGTTTGTACTCCATGTTAGGAGCGGCTGCACATGGCGTCTGTTCCTCATGTCAGAAGCGGCCATTTATTTTGGAGCTAAGTCGGCCTGCCACTGAGTAGTGCTCCCAGTCTTAATGACAAAGACAGATCGTTTTAGAATAAAGAATCCACTCTTCCAAAAGACAGGATTATTTCACTTTAAAAAAACATATTTATGCCATTATAAAATAGAGGGACATGAACTTCTGTTTATCCGTAGTGAAAGAAATACAGTTCTTAATACAAAATCACCAACTTATAAATAAACCCTAATATACATTTAATTTACAAAAGTGCGCCAAAGGATCATATAAATAAATAATTATGATGCAATAACCCGCCATCTGTTATGAAAATTATTCCATAGAAAGAATTCAGTGGACAAGTGGGTAACACCCTCGATTCCCGACAGTCATGAACCGGGATTGAATCCCGCGTTAACATTTTGTTTAATATGTGAATTCACATATTATTAATTGTTACATTTATCATAAACTAGGTTCGCTCTTGTTGAGCGGTACCTAATAAAGTGATTTTGGAACCGAAAATAATCCATTGCAGTAAGGGAAGTAGAAATTGTTTAATTTTTAATAGAATCATTAAAATATACAAGTATCAGAGTCATCAACAATTCTGTCACCGTTTGCTTTTGGTTCAGTGGTAGAATGCTCGCCTGCCACGCGGGCGCCCCGGGTTCGATTCCCGGCCGATGCATTTTTTTTTTTACAATTTTTAAAACTCATTTATATTATTAAAATACTAGCCGAATGACCCGGGCAACGCCCGTGTTTTACCCGATTGAATGTTTTTATTCAAATACTATTTGTTACAATTATAAATTGGCGCCTTTTAAATAAATGCATATCCTAATCAATCAGTCATAGGCCGCCTCTGTCACGGATGGCCGGCGCCCTCCTATTGGACGGCTACGATCACGTGTCATCGTTGGCGCGTAGGTGACCTTGAGTGACGTAATGCCCCCCCCCCCCCCCCCCCTGCCGGCGGCGCGCGCCCGTTGGCTGCCGGCGAGCACGTTACCTCCCTGTGCGCGCGCATCCGTGACAGAGGCGGCCGGCCAATGACTGACTGATCAGGAAAGACTCTCGTGACTATATATATATAATATAATATAATATATGTATAAATTTCTATAGGTAAACTCCGTATAATTGTTACAATTGCACAACGAATCACAAGTTTTACGAAGGAACTTCTTTATTAAGAAGCTCCTTCGTAAAACTTGTGATTCGTTGTGCAATATATGTATAAGTACATTTTGTGTAGAAATAGGATTAGTTGACTTTATAAGGTAAACTTATTCATACAGTTTGTATCCCTCGATAGCTCAGTTGGCAGAGCGGAGGACTGTAGATGTTACAACGGTGATCCTTAGGTCGCTGGTTCAAATCGGCTCGAGGGAGTTTTACCGAGGGAACCAATTAATATTGATTTTATTCAACTTATCGAGTATTTTTCAAGGGACCGGGAAAAAATGTTCACTTTATCGAGAGATTCGTTAGACAAACCTTTACTCAGGTAAAACCCGGGCGAAGCCGGGTACGTCCGCTAGTAATTAATAAAAATAGTTTTTTTTAAGCTCTTTCATTTTTTAAAATTCACTTTAAAAAGGAAAAAATAAATATATTAAGTGTTATACCATATTGAACAATTAATTTATTTTGAAATTGGAGTAAAATCCATGCTTAAATCTTCATATAATAAAAAGTATATACAGTAGAACCTCTCTTTAGCGGACACCCTGCTAGAGGACACCTCTCCACAAAGAACAGTTTTCATTTGCAAAATTACCATTTTTACTATTTATTAACTCTCTGGTAAGAAGAAACCTCTCCCTAATAGACAGTTTGACTCTGCAATTAGGTGTTGTCCTTTATTTTAACTCCGCCTTTGCCGGTCCCAAGTCCGGATGAAAAAGGAGGAGGGGGAGCAGTAACAAGCTCGCTAAAAAACCTGGGTTCAGCTGACCCGGCTGATAGTACCCTGTAAGGGCTCCTAATCCAAGGATACAGGATGAGCAGCGTTTGTACTCCATGTTAGGAGCGGCTGCACATGGCGTCTGTTCCTCATGTCAGAGGCGGCCATTACTTTTGGAGCTAAGTCGGCCTGCCACTGAGTAGTGCTCCCAGTCTTAATGACAAAGGCAGACGCATTCTACTTCACCCAGTCATGATGGTTGTCAAATACCATCAAGGGTCACAACTTGATACCCTAATGATTGAGTGGAGATAAGAAAGAAGAAGAATATATATATTTGCCAATTCATGCCTTTTTATTTTATAAATTAGATTTATATGAGTCAAAATAGAGCGGTGGAGAACTATCATCAAGAATTTGCAACTTAATGTGATTTAATATCGAGCAACTGATTAACACGTGTGTTTATGTTTCACTAAATATTTTAACTCTTCACTCAATATACAATGATCGTCCCCCGGCCGCTTTTATTTTGACTCTAATATAGGTTTCGTAATTTTAAGATAACATTTTACACTTTAGTGACAATATTTAACCCTTTAGTGACAACATTTAACCCTTTAGTGACAACATTTCACACTTTAGTGACAACATTTCACACTTTAGTGACAACATTTAACCCTTTAGTGACAACATTTTACACTTTAGTGACAACAATTAACCCTTTAGTGACAACATTTTACACTTTAATGACAACATTTCACACTTTAGTGACAACATTTCACACTTTAATGACAACATTTAACCCTTTAGTGACAACATTTTACACTTTAGTGACAACATTTTACACTTTAGTGACAACATTTCACACTTTAGTGACAACATTTCACACTTTAGTGACAACATTTTACGATCAAAAAACTTGCGCACAAAATTAAATCCAAAAGACAAAAACCTCTCGCAATCAGTATCTTTTATTATTACAAATAACGGACGCTAGCTTTCGAACAATTAGTTCTTCAACGGGCGTTTTTACAAAACGAAACATTTTACACTTTAATGACAACATTTCACACTTTAGTGACAACATTTTACACTTTAATGACAAAATTTCACACTTTAGTGACAAAATTTCACACTTTAGTGACAACATTTCACACTTTAGTGACAACATTTAACCATTTAGTGACAACATTTCACACTTTAGTGACAACATTTTACACTTTAATGACAAAATTTCACACTTTAGTGACAACATTTCACACTTTAGTGACAACATTTTACCCTTTAGTGACAACATTTCACACTTTAGTGACAACATTTTACACTTTAGTGACAACATTTCACACTTTAGTGACAACATTTCACACTTTAGTGACAACATTTTACACTTTAATGACAACATTTTACACTTTAGTGACAACATTTCACACTTTAGTGACAACATTTTATACTTTAGTGAAAACATTTAACCCTTTAATGACAACATTTTACACTTTAGTGACAACATTTCACACTTTAGTGACAACATTTAACATTTTAGTGACAACATTTTATACTTTAGTGACAACACTTAACCCTTTAGTGACAACATTTTACACTTTAATGACAACATTTGACACTTTAGTGACAATATTTGATATGCAGACCACGAGCTGCCCAGCGGAGAGTCGGCGTGGTCCTTCCAGGCGCCGCACTACAGTCCTTTACTCTTGGTGAAGTTCACGCATACTCCTGACGCACCACGGAATTCTTCAAAGATGGTCTTGACTTTCTCGAAATGCAAATCTTTGAGGATCAGCAGGAGAATATCATCGGTAGGACTGTGATTTTTAAAGACTTTATTTGTACTGCTTAATTCTTTCTTCAAGGGTTTTTTTCCGGTTTTTACCAATTTAGGAAGATGGTTAGGATTTACATGAAATACGGCAAATATGGTTTAATTTTATGTCTTGATTGGAGTTGCATTTGGTGTCTGTATGGCGAAGGATACTTCTTAGATTTGCTGAGGTCTGATATCTTGTTTTAATGCTGTACCTTTTAAGGCTCATGACTAAGGCTCAAGGCTCAGTCCACTCTGGACTGTATATCGGGATTCAGACAATAACTCTGAAAGATATTACAATAACCTTTATTGAAGACACACATTTATACACTCATGGACAAAACTTAAGGAAGTTGTACCTTTTAGCATACATATCGGGATTCAGACAATAACTCTGAAAGATATTACAATGACCTTTATTGAAGACACATGAGATAACTAAGTGTGAACAAAATTGCCTCTGTCTTATTTAGAAAAAAAAAACAGGTTTTCCACTTCCTAAAGTTTTATCTATGATTGTATTCACAAGGTAATAAGACCAAATCCAAATAAATAGAATGTGAAGTTTCGGTAACTGCGTTGTTGCCATCTTCAGACAAAAGTACTGAATGTACTTGTGATTCAGTACTTTTGTCTGAAGATTGTAACAACGCTGTTACCGAAACGTCACACACTATTTATTTATTTGTATTTGGTCTTATTACCTTGTGTTTATAATCTATAATCCAAATTGTGCTTTATCACTATGATTGTATTTTTATTGTTAAAATTTGTAGCCATTTAATATTCTGCAAAAATGGCATCTGAAATTTTTGCAATGAATAATCGATAATGTGAACTGCCATATGTTGGTGATATTTTATTCATTGCTACCACCCTACTCTTACATAAATGTACCGATTTCTTTAGGAAACGTTTAATATTACGTTAATTTACAAATCGACATGGTTCTCTATGTAATCCTGGTCGTTTATCTGCTCCTTGCCCAAGGTTAGTCTTTCTATATATATGTGTCTCTTCTTCTTCTTTCTTATCTCCACTCAATCATATTAGGGTATCAAGTCTTGTAAAGCTTGAGATCATGACTGGGTGAAGGAGAATGCGTCTGCCTTTGTCATTAAGACTGGGAGCACTACTCAGTGGCAGGCCGACTTAGCTCTAAAAGAAATGGCCGCCTCTGACATGAGGAACAGACGCCATGTGCAGTCGCTCCTAACATGGAGTACAAACGCTGCTCATCCTGTATCCCTGGATCAGGAGCCCTTACAGGGTACTATCAGCCGGGCCAGCTGAACCCAGGTTTTTTAGTGAGCTTGTTACTGCTCCCCCTCCTCCTTTTTCATCTGGGCTTGGGACCGGCAAAGGCGGAGTTATATATATGTGTGTATGTGAGTAACAGTTACCCAGAAATTATTTGAAAAAGAAAGAATAAACAATATTAAGGTAAAGGGTTTCTTTTAATTTTGATTTTCGCAAGTTTTCGAGTAAAATTTCTGTTCTTCAACGGGCATATACTTCTATATACAATATCAAGATGAACTTTGTACAGTAATAATTGTGTTATTGGCATGTGTGGGCGTGCATCAAACTGTTTACAGCTAAAATATTAGATATTATAACGGGATGAAATATATATTAATTTATAGATAATTTGTCAGGGATATTGCCATATTGGGTTGGGAGGTCAATTTTTCTA
>CP092869.1:84994229-85034454 GCA_030710605.1 Cordylochernes scorpioides | reverse complement strand
CCTGTCAATTTCAAATTTTCACGGCTAAAAATGCGACAAATATCTCTTCCAGATTTTTTTCTATGTCCTGTTAAAACACGTTTCACATGTACATTAGGTCAGCTGATATTACCTCCTATTTTCACCGCCAGAGGCGCTGCTTGCGAGCGAAAGGTCAAATTTGCAAATAACGCGAAGAATATTCGGATAGAGACCTGAAATATTCAGTATAAGTTTTTATAGATTTAAAGGAATTTTCCAATTATTATTGCGGACGCCAAAGAGAAAGTTTGAGATTGAATATATTTTTATTAATCGTACATATTTGATTATATAGGGTTGATAGGAGAGAGAAAAAAAAAGAGAGTGACAACTTTTTTTTTTATCTGAATATATTCAATACAGGTCAAAGTGTATAATTCAAACAAATCATTGTGTGAATGATGATAAGAAAATTATATACAATGATTATTTTAAAAACAATTAGATATATGCTATGTATACAATGCATATTTACTTGGCGACTTTCCCTCTTTTGAAGAGTTTGATGGAAAGGGAGATGGTAATAACGTCGTCCTCTCTTGAGACCCACTGTGGAGATCCTGCAGGTCTGCCTGCTGCCCGATGATGGAGAACATATCTCGGATGATAGGGCGGACTACGTTGCAGGTCCAGTAGCGGTGGGTCAGCGACAGGTCGCTGGAGCCGTAGCGATTCAGATAGGCTGACTCGACGACGGATTTCCCAGATGGCAGGGCGTTCAGGGCTAGCCGCACAGCGATGTCCGCTTCATGGCCCCGCGAAGGAACAGCGACGATGGAAAGTGAATCTCATACTGGTTGAATACTAGTTCAGTGGCCATCTTCTTGGTTTTAATATGGATGACCATTTTCCATTTACCTTTCACTGAAGTAGCTACCTCATTTGAGGTAAAGAGAGAAAAGTTTGCTGTCTTTACCTTGCAGTGAATTTCTCTAGATTTCTTAGTTGGATTTACGGATTTAATTACGACATGATATTTGAAATGTCTTGTCAGGTTGTTATAGGTGACTTAGCTTTCAGGTAGACAGGCGCTGGGGATATTCTCGTGGTTTCTACATTCAGGATATGAGGATCTGGATGGAATCTCTGCCAGTGACGTGACTGTGCGAGGTTGATCACAGTATAGACATTCTGGAGAACAAACTCAGCGCAGGTCAGAGCAAAGTGAAGAGTTTTGATGAAGCCTCTGCGTTTCTCTTCATTTACAAGGTTGTCACAAAAGTTCGTAAAAACTTGCAAAAAATTGAAATACCAATATTATTCGCGGTTATGTATAATATCTTTGTATTATGTATAAATTAATTGTATTATATATTCGCCGTAATAATAATATTTACGCCAAGAAAAACACGAACTTTTTGGACATCCTTATAATTTAGCCTTTGTAGCGATCTGGCTTATTTGCCGTCGTTAAAGGTGCAAGAAATTTGAACGAACTTGAAATCGAGATGCATAGGGTCAGTGTATATCTCGGGAAGGTTAAATTTCACTCGTGAAAACTTGTTAAGCCACAGCATAAAATTAATTTTAAAAATATACGAAGGCGCCAACAGCCCGAAACACCTTTTGATTGACTTTTCTTGATTTATCAAGAAAATAGGTTGGCCAAATATAAGGGAACATATTAAATCAAGATATAGTTGATTTCTGTTCCACTAGATGGCACTCTGCCATTTAAAAAAAACGCTAATGTTACTGATCACGATATGCCAAATTTATTTTTAATATCAACGTCTGACCTTTTAATTATTAAAATAAAAGAATCATACGCGTCTATAATAGTTTCGAATTTTGATGACAGATGACGCGCTAATGCATTATAATATATACAATTGCCAGCTATAAAACAGTTAAAAAATAAAGAAAGATATTGATTACCCAGGTTCTTGGAGATTTAAATACATATATATGTTCATATAAATAAATATATTTGCAAATGAATGAATATATATACTGGGAGGGTTCACCACTGATGAGCCAAGCCCTCCCAATATATTTTTTCATCGCAGTAAGGACAGTAGAAGTTTGTATTATGTATAAAAGAAACATTCGCACTTTTAAATTCTTTTATTTTATATGTATAGATGGCGCGTTATTGCTTTGTGTTCATTTATGCCTAAATGACCTTGTCTTTATAGTTTGCTGAAGAGCATTGCTCGAAGCAAATATTTGAATGTAATGCTACTGTCCTATAAGCTTATGTCCATAGTTTACTTGAAAACCATTTCTAAGATTCCACCCTTCAGTGTAACTTATAAAAGCAGAATGATCCAATACAGTATTGAATCTCTGAGAAGCGGTCCGGTGGATTAAATTGGCGAAACCGCTGGGAGGGTTCCCCACTGATGAGCCAAGCCCTCCCAATATATTTTTTCATCGCAGTAAGGACAGTAGAAGTTTGTATTATGTATAAAAGAAACATTCGCGCTTTTAAATCCTTTTATTATATATATATACATATGTTTAGGTTTAAAAAGTGATCGTTTGGTTAAAATTGAATTGTTTAAAAAGTAATATATCTGGATCTATGAAAGAAAAACATTTTATATAAAAAATCACAGATCCATCCTACATATATATTTACATATATATTATACATTTACTTTAATAGTTTCAAAACAATTTTTAAAATATCTTTGATGCCCGTGAAAATCGAATTTATTTGAAAAAATATAACGATGTGAAATTGTACTGGGATAAATTAAGAGAAAGGTACAGTAGAACTTGAATAATTCGAACTTCTTTAATTCGAAAACCTCTTTAATTCGAATATTTATCTTGGTCCCTAGAATTTCCTATATAAATAATGTTTAAAAATCGTGGTTAATTCGAATTATGTCTTGGATAATTCGAACTTTTACGAGTTAAAATAAGGACCTGATGCCGGTTCAAGGCGTGAAATTTTGCGAAATGACGTTGTAATATTGTAACAACGAATTTGTTATTTTATTATTATTAATTATTTTCTTAACAGAGTTATCAATTTTTATGTTTATATTTTGCTACTCTGTAAACTTCCCTCATTGCTTATCTTTTATTTTATCAATTATAGTTTGTCCTTGCCTTAAATAAATTGCTGTGTCACGCCGAAGTTTGTCTTTCCTAATTTTTCACGTGGCAATATCTTGCCGCAAGAGAAGTACTATATAAAATAAATTTATTTTTATTGGATTTTTGAGACTCCTTATTTATCAAGAAAGCTAAAAGGAGCGAATATGTCGGCGCTTCGAACATACAAAACTTTGACGTTGGCTGAAAAAATAGCGGCGATTAAAGAAGTATAGATGGGGATGAAAAAAAAAATCCGATATTGCTAAGGACTTTGGGATTCCTCGAAACACGTTGTCGACGTACTTAAAAAATAAAGAAAAAATTCTCAGGAGTGAAAGTGAGTGTGATAAAGGCCGAAAAAGGTTAAGGGAGCCGGGAAATCCTGATTTGGACAAATGTGTTTTAAAATGGTTCAAGCAAGCAAGAGATAAGAAGATTCCCGTGAGTGGTCACCTTATAAGAAGCAAAGCTGAACATTTTGCTACTGAAATGGGGAAACCCGATTTTAAGGCGAGTTCTGGGTGGCTAGATGGCTTCAAAGAACGCAACAAAATTTCGTTCAAAACCATTTGTGGAGAAAGTGGGGCCGTTAATCTACAAGTAGCCGAACAATGGAAAAATAATTTACGGGAATTGATCCAGGATAAAGACGCTAGAGACGTCTTCAATGTTGATGAAACGGGTCTTTTTTTTTTTAAATGCACCCCTGACAAAACGCTAGCTTTTAAGCATGAAAAATGTCACGGGGGAAAACTAAGCAAAGAGAGAGTCACTCTCCTGGTTGGTGCAAATATGGATGGATCTGAAAAGCTTCCTCTATTGATGATAGGCAAGGCAGCCAATCCACGTTGTTTCAAGAACGTCAAAACGAAGCCAGTGGACTATGCAAACAGCGCAAGAGCTTGGATGACTAGTTATCTTTTTGAGAAGTGACTGTTGAACTTGGACAAAAAGTTCACAAAAGAAAAACGAAAAGTTATTTTATTTATCGATAACTGTACTGCACACAACTCAATCCCTCCAATAGAAAATGTGGAAGTAATTTTTTTTCCTGCCAACATGACTTCGGTTATCCAGCCCATGGACAAGGGAGTCATCAAAAATCTTAAGCATTTTTACAGACGGTTTCTAGTTGAGAACATATTGACAGGAGATTCCGAAGCCCTTAAAATCAAACTAGACGTTCTTCAAGCCTCTCGATTGTGTAAGAAAGCTTGGGACCAAGTAACGTCCGAAACGATCAAACACTGTTTTAAAAAAGCTGGTTTCGTAAAAAAGGAGGAGGATGAAGAAAATGCAGATGATATTATAGCGGAAACGATGCCTTCAGTTGACGGCTGGGAGGACGTCATTTCTAATCCTACCAGCTCGTATGACGATTTCTTAAACGTGGATGACGATGTTGCAGTATGTGGTGAGATAACCGACGCAGATATCATCGCTGAAGTGCTCAACCACAACATTGAAAAACAAGACGGCGACGAGGCATCGGGTGATGAAGACGAGTCATCAGTTGCCGGGGAAATGAACGTTCCAAGTGCGGCCGAAGCAACGAACTATATCATGCAACTTAGACGCTTTTTTGAAAGTAAAAATGACGTAAGTCCCTCTATTTTCCACTCGTTGAATATGTTAGAATCCTTTGTCCTTACTGAAAGACTTAATCCTAGAAAACAGGCTAAGATTTCTGACTTCTTTGGCAATAATTAAATTTCAGAGTTCCAACGAAGCAGAATATTCTGTACATTTTTTTAACCAGCAATCTGCCTTTTTTTTGTACATTAATACATCAGTTTTGAAATTTTTTAATATGTATATAGTATATACATACAATTATTGCACATAATCTAAATATACGGTAAAAATGTAAATTTACAGCAACTAATGTTATTCTTAATAAAGGAATTGATCGAAATTGTGAGATTTTTATTGTTTTAAGCCTTTTTATTCAAAACATCTTTAATTCGAATTTTTGGATAATTCGAATTTTTTTATGGTCCCTTTGGGGTTCGAATTATCCAAGTTCGACTGTATTTTCTTATTGTGCAACTGAAAGTAATTTATTATATTTAAAATAATCCTATAAAAGACAAGATTGAAATTGAAAAACAATGGATTATGATCTGTCTGAGGTTGGACGGTGAAATGCGAGTGTGTATGATCTTTGCTTACTTGCCACCAAACGAACACTATTTGACCAACTGCAAAAATTTACTCGACCAAATAGAAGGGAAAATAGTTGAAGGATATGAAGTTTTACTTTTTACATATTGTCATGAATAACATATTTGAAAAAGAAAGAATAAATAATATTAAGGTAAAGGGTTTCTTTTAATTTTGATTTTCGCAAGTTTTCGAGCAAAATTTATTCTCTTCAACGGGCATATACTTCTATATACAATATCAAGATGAACTTTGTACAGTAATAATTGTGTTATTGGCATGTGTGGGCGTGCATCAGACTGTTTACAGCTAAAATATTAGATATTATAATGGGATGAAATATATATTAATTTATAGATAATTTGCCAGGGATATTGCCATATTGGGTTGGGAGATCTATTTTTCTATTAAACCCAATATGGCAATATCCCTGACAAATTAATATATATTTCATCCCCCATTATAATATCTATTATTTTACTGTAAACAGTTTGATTCACGTCCACACATGCCAATAACGCAATTATTACTGTACAAAGTTCATCTTGATATTGTATATAGAAGTATATGCCCGTTGAAGAACAGAAAATTTGCTCGAAAACTTGCGAAAATCAAAATTAAAAGAAACCCCTTACCTTAATATTGTTTATTCTTTCTTTTTCAAATAATTTCTAGGTAACGATTACTCACAATAACATATTTACACAATTTCTCCAAGAGGCTGGGCATTAGGGGAATTTTTTACAATCTTCTCTCGAACAATTATTGTGCGACCTTCCAGTTCTACGCCGTGTTTTGTGTCTATGGCCGTGTTTGCTGCATAGTAGGATTCAAATTCTATAAATCCATACCCTTTTGAATTTCCATTGGGATGCCTAACTATCTTCATGTTTATAATCTTACCGCAGTCTTTAAAAATGTTGATCAGTTGCCCATACGTGGTTTTATAGGCCATGTTTCCAACATAGATGCTGTAAATGTCCACAGCGAGTATGCATTCTTCCTCAACATTGTTCTGCAATCGCCTAGCTTTATTCGAGCTGTTTTGGTCATTATTGACCCCGCCATTATTGGCCATTGTTTCACCATTATTGTTTGGTATTTGTATATTATGTGTACTAGCCGAGTGACCCGGGCAACGCCCAGGGTTTACCCAAAGGGCCTGCAGAGACTTTAAAAGTATAAATGGTGGCTTAAAAATCGCAATGAGTATATTCCGATTTCCTATAAGCAGCATTTCAAGTAAGGATAAGTAAAAATACTTTCTAAGTATAAATTCGTTAATTCGACCATGTTTTGATTTCCAGAACCTATGAAATTACAAACAGTAATTCGACAATACCGATAATTCGACACCTTGCGATAATTCGACCCTGATTTGATTTCCCAATCTCTGGCCTATCAAATAACAAACGGTAATTCGACAATATTAATGATTCACCACTTCTGATAATTCAACCATTTTAAAATGCAAATTGCGACGATTGATGTTTACTTACAACTTTACTAATAAAAAGGTATTATAGATGCGAGCAACGAAACATTTTGAACCCATATAACGCAAATTCATATCCTCACTTATAGGGTGTCAAGCCTAAAGGATGCGAATTCATGTCCCTGATTTCTAAAAATTAACATAAAATTGTAGGCTACCAACGCGAATTCGCGTCTACTGGGATCTTTTCCCATACCTTCTTGCCTATTTATCAGTGGGTTGGGTTGGGGGGAATGTCAGCTGTCCCAATGTACCTGTAAAATGTCACATGCGACCGAGTTCAAGCAGCCATTATTTTTATTTATTTCAAGCTATATATAGATTACATTAAAAGAAAATAGCATTTTTTAAACATGTTTTTATATGAACAACTCGATTTTCATACGGCCCACTGGACCATGTAACTCTGGAATCATAAGTGCAAAAACAGACATCCCTAAAGGACTCCTTTAAAATATCTTCATGATTCTTTTTTAATAATATTCTTAAACATTTTTAATTTTTTTTTTCATATTTATTTACTTTTCAATATAGAAAATAAGATAACATAAAAGGGATAAATTCATTTAATGGACCTCACTAAAAACTGCATTTCTAGCCGAGTGACCCGGGCAAAGCCCCAGGTTTACCCTAAAGGCCTGTGAATGGGCGGGATAACCATATGTGTGCCATTGCAAAGATCCTAAATCAATGTATAGAGCACTGGGGAAAATAGATAAAGACCAAAAGTCAAAATAATAATAAATATTTTATTAATGAACAAATAATACAAAAATTCCTTTCAGGTGAGAAACTATAGGCATTGGTGAAAACTTTAAACAATTATATTGAAAAAAAAAAATAAAAGAAAACAAATATTAAAAGAAAATTCAATACAACACAACTATATAGCAAATATAGCCATAATTTCTAGCCGAGTGACCCGGCAACGCCCCGGGTTTACCCTAAAAACATGTGAAGCGCTAGATAACCATATGTGTGCCATTGCAAAGATCCTGAATCAATGTATAGAGCACTGGGGAAAATAGGTAAATAAAGACAAAAAATCCAAATACTTAATTATAAATATTTTATTAGTGAACAACTAATAAAAAAAAATCCTTTCAGGTGAGAAACTATAGGCATTGGTGAAACTTTAAACAATTTTTTTGGAAATGAAACAAAAATTAAAAGAAAACAAATCTTAAAAGAAAATTAAATACAACACAACAATATAGCAAATAAGACAACATGAAAGGCATACATTCATTTATTTGAAATGAAAAAAAAAATTAAAAGAAAACAAATCTGAAAATAAAATTGAATACAACACAACTATATAGCAGATAAGACAACATAAAAAGGATAAATTCATTTAAAGGACCTCATTAAAAACTACATTTCTAGTTTTATAAATACGTGGGTTCAACTTTACCCGTATGCTATCCAAAGTTCGCACACGTGAAAAAGCCACATAGAGCTGTCCATGAGTAAACAAGGGCTCTTGTAGCAAGAGACCCACTCTAGCAAAGGTTTGGCCTTGAGCCTTATTAATAGTCATGGCAAAAGCCAACCTTAGTGGAAACTGACGCCTCTTCAGAATGAAGGGAAGGTTGGTATCTGAAGGAGCCAAAGATATTTTTGGCACCAATACAGTGTGTCCAACTTTGGTCCCTGTCAGTATTTGTGCTTCTAGGACATGAGAGCGCATGCGCTGGATAACCATACGTGTCCCATTGCAGAGACCCTGCTTAGGATTCAAATTTCTAAGGAGCATAACAATAGCACCAATCTTAAGGTTTAACCGGTGTGGAGGCATTCCTGTGGGAGTAAGGCTATTAAGGAATTCAGTAGGGTAGTTATTTTGTTCCTCCACATTCTCACTCTCGACACTGTCAACACTGAGAAAACACTGACTCCTGTTTGGTAAGTGATCCAAAACTTTTTCATTAATCTCTAATTAATCTGTGTTTTTTTGGCGTTAAAATCACAGACTGGCTAAGGGCGGTAATATCACCATAGGAAGAACCAAATATTTCCTGCACCAGGTCAACCCCATGAAAGATACAGCTTTCTGGAAGAGAAATGAGGCCCTGTTGGTCTGTAGGTAGATCACCATCACCAACTTTAAGTAACCATTGAGAGAAGCTCTGTGCATCAATACCTGCTCGCATATTCTGAGTAAGGCGCAATATAACAAACAATGGCCATAGCTTGCTTTGCTTAATGCAAGCAGCAACAATTTCAGCTCTTGAAGCTCGAGGTACCACAGGTAGCACTTGGCGAAAGTCACCTCCAAGAACAACAACCTTTCCGCCAAAAGCAAGGTCACAATGCATAATGTCCTTTAGGAGACGATCCACAATTTCAAGTGCTCTGTAGTGGGCCATAGGAGCCTCATCCCAAATAATTAAGGATGATCTACGAATAAGCTCAGCCTCAGAACTATTGGCCGAGATCGCAGCTACAGAATTCTCAAGCAAGGGAATCGGCAGCTTAAACCTGGAATGGACAGTCTGGCCACCTGACAAAAGGGTAGCCGCTATTCCAGTGGAGGCCAGCGGAATGACAATTTTTCCAACGGCTCTAACACAATGAATTAGGGTGTTATAAACATAAGTCTTGCCCGTACCACCAGGCCCATCAATAAAAAAGCAACGTGGATTTACATTGAGGGAATCAACAATTTTGTCTTAACAATTGACTTTTGATCTGGTGTAAGGGACCTATACATTTGTGTCCCAATTTCCAGCTCTGCATTAACATCAAGGTGATCCTCTCCTGAATCAAGAAGTGGGGTTAGGGGTGCAGGAAGTCCATAATGGTGGCAACTGAGGCGATTTTCTCTCAGCTGGAATTCAAGCTCTCTGAGAGTCATCTGTTCAGCAGCTGCGTCAGATGTTGCACGAGAAAAGTCCTCACTAAGATACCCCTTGTATTTGGTCCACAGTGATACAGGGTCGGTAGGATTATTGTAGATGAGAATTGTCGCAAAGAGCTGCCGCAGTTGACAAGGCATTTGGAACAAAGCCGCCTCAGCTAAGCATGCATCCCATTCAGAATCATCAGCCAATAATCCACGGCGCTGGGCAGCCTCTTTAAAAGTGGAGCAAACAATATCATCCACAGTTCGCAAATCTTCAAAACTCTGAGCACCTGCAACATGTAATAGTAGAAGCCGGAGGTGGTAACGCTCAGAATCTTTAGGATTCACTGAACACATACGTCCAATGCACAAAGCCCCACCCCGAACTCTAGCACTCCATTGATTCTGCCTGAAAACATAAGCGGAAGGTATGTCTCCATATAAAAGTGATATTGCGGATACATTAACACAATTGAGCTGAAACCAGGCAGTCAGAGTTGTGCGTCTGCGTGAGGCATTTTCAAGAGCCTGTTCTTCACTACCTTCAACAAAATAGACAGATTGAAAATTAGGTAGATGAACAGCTAAGCGACATATGGTATGCGAGTGAGCATGCAAGCGATATTCAAACATTCGCCACATTGCCTCAGGAGCACTTACATACCGAGCGTCAAGAAAGTTTTTGATTTCATCATGTGCCCTGCTTTCCAAATCTAATTCTCCAACAGACACTTCCACCTCAGCCCTGTCGTGTCCCTTATATACATACTTGAAAAGATATTTGACACTTTTCACAGAGGCACAGACCTTCACATTAATGTGAGCATTGAACCTAACCAGCAGATAGGGGTTATAGGGAACAACCCAGCGGTTATCCACCTCGTGAGTGCCCACAACTAATGTCTGGCCGTCATCTCGACGTCTGTAGCGAGGATAGCCATTATTGTTAGCCTCAGTCAGCTGCAGGAATGATTTAGGGAAGTCTTTAGTACACTTGCCATCAGACATGCATGGTGAGTGAAGATTGAAGTTTCCACAAGGACCATGGATCATATGTTTATGAACCATGTCATACAGCTGAACCTGCATAGTAGGGCTAGGAATTTCTGCACAAACCAATCTGTCAATGGCATCCCTGTCTCTAGGCTTGTCTTCTTCTCTAAGCATAAACAGCATGTGGGCATGAGGTAAACCGCGTTTTTGGAACTCAACAACATGCACCCGAGCAATGACCACTCCCAATACATGTTGACTAACAATCTCGCGCAGTAATTGTTGTAACTTGAGATTGAAAACTCTAGCCACCAGATCCGGTCTATCAGAAGGATTCTGGTTAGGAAGAAGATTTTCAACAATGTCAGTCCAACGGGGGTTACAGGTAAATGTCACGAATAGGTCAGGTCTTCCAACTTTCTAACAATGGCCATCGCATCCTGATAGTTTTGTTGCATGGCCCGGGAACTCCCAGGAAAGGAAGATGGAAGAATAAAAATACGGCCTAATCGCACACCCCGAGAATGTTCCTGTTCGTGGATATAATCCATCAGACCTTGATATAACTCCACCCTAAGCAGGGACTGATTTTGGCGAATATAGTTCAGGCGATTGCCCTCTGTTTTAACATAGGCATCAACAACATATTGCTGAAATAGTCTCCTGCCATAGTGAATGGGCGAAAAGCCAGGTCTGATGGCCAACCTATAACTATAGAACTGAAGCATGGTAACATGGTCTCTAGTTCTTGTGCGCATGTTTTCTTCATGTAAGATTCCTATTGTCCAACCAGGATCACCGGCAGGAAATAAAAGAGGGTATGTCATTGGGTCACAGTTAGGATTAAGTGGAGAAATACGCACAAAACCACGATCATGCGGAAAAACAGCAATATCTCTGTTAGAAGGTACATGGCCATCTTGATCAACAAAAATGGCCGCAACTTCACTTACACTTGGCGCATTATATCGGCGAAGATCTCTACAATGATTTTGCCGGATGATCATCTGAACCTGACACATTTGCCGGTTCTCAATGCGAGCCCGGTGTTCCTCAGCTAGTTCCACCTGGTGCATCTGCCTGTAAGCAGAAGTATACGGATTCACACGCCTAAGCACAGAATCCAAAAGAGTCAATATACCAGGATGGCATTCCAAAGGCCTAGATGCTGCAATGCGTATATTATTCGCAGCCTCAGAATCCAAAATATAAAGTTGGGCATAAGACGGGGCTCTGTTTTCATGAGGATGAAGGGGCCCAGTCAAATGATAGATCTGTCCATGGATTCTATAACAAAAAGGCCCCTGTCCAGAAAAGACATCAACCTGCGCACCCATGGAGGCAAATGCCAAAGAGCTGTTGTAGCTCCGAATGTTGGTCTGGAAGTACTTAGCCTCCACACTGTTTGAAGTCATCAATTCCCATCATTTCATATGGAAAGGAGGACAAAGCAGGAAGAATAACTTTCCCTTTGTGGCAGCAGGAGCTACCAACAGTTTCGCCAGGGAAATGAAGGGCTGAGCAGTAAGGGCAGACTATATCGAGGCCCCAATAATATATTCAGTGGGAACAGGGAAATAGGAATAGGGGCGTTGTTCCTGTGGCGAGTCATATAAGCGCGCCTAGCTGACTGGAGAGCGAGTCTTCCACGGCCTCTGCGAGGCATGATACAGAAGCCGCTGAAAAAAAAAAGCTAAACTAAAAACCAAGTAGAGCAAATACATGCCAAACACAGCAAATACAGCCTAACCTAAATAAAAAAATATGGGAGCTAAAAATGAAAATATTGTATTTTAATATATAGATAATCTAATTTAAAAGATCTCATTATAAACTACATTTCTATTTTATATATATATACAATATCACCTCCTCAATTCAACACACTGTAATGCGACACTTTCGATAGTTCAACTATTTTGAAATTTCAACAGTTGATTTTTGCCTAAAAACCCTTTAATTAACAACATATTAAACTGCACAGTGCAAAAATGTAGAAAATTGTATGTATACAATTGTACGCAAATAATTGTACAGGGTGTACCAGGTAAATTGGGAATTTCAACAATGGTATTTTAACTGAAATTTTTTGCAAGTAAAAATTAAACTATCCGAATGAAATTTGACACAGTAGTAGATAAAAGGATATAGTTTTTATTTATTTAATGTAGTTTCCATTATTAGCTACAACAGTCTCTATTCTCAGTCAGCAACTGACCTTTCCGAAGGGCATAAGACTTGAGACCAAGGTCCTCATGGATAGTTCTGACAATTGTCATAGTGCCAACGTCCATTTCCTTGGCTATGGCCCTCATGCTCTTCCCAGGGTTTCCATCAATCTTCTCCTTGACATTTTTGATAAATTCTTCGCCTCTTACCCTGTCCGATCGACGCGAGTGCTTTTTCCTTGTAGCTATCCCCTCTTTGTTACTGTCGGCCTCATCAAACTGCTTCTTGACACGATAAATAGTGGTTTTGGGCAACTTAAGAAAATCCACTATCTCTTTGGGGCTCCTTCCGGCGCGCAGAGCAACGATGATGGCAGCTCGATTTTCAAATTCTCGGTTACTCTTCATCACTACACTGTTCTGTTCGCTTGCTCTTTCCGTTCTGCTATCGTGGATTGGTGTGTTTATTTGTAAGGTATTTATTTTTTGTTTCTTTTGAATGTTTCTACCATTACCATTTGATCTTTGTCCGTTATATTTGTTATCTTTTCTTTCATTTAATTGATTTTTTCCTCGTCTAGGCTTATCGTCATTGAATACTATATTCAGTTGTGAAGTAATGTCAACTTGTTTTTGGCGTCCTGAATTACGTTTGTTGTTCGCTGGTTTCTTTTGAGAATTCTTCTGATCGTTATTCATATTTTTCTTAATTGTTATTTTATTTTATAATTTGAAACAAATAAAAATACCTTTCCACTGATACAATCCGGATTTCTGAAGCGAACAAATATTTTTAATAGCGATACAGAGGATCAAAGAGATATGAAAATCAGTTTGAATTTTTCATGAAAAAAAAAAAACAGATTAAAAATATATTAAAAATACATTTATATTATTGAAAAATATATTTTATATTTATCTATATATTCAAATAATTTTCAAAAATAATAATAATGAAATATAATAAACTAGACGAATGGCCCGGGCAACGCCCGGGTTTTACCCGAGTGCGTATATATTTTTAAAACGTTTTAATTCAAATACTATTCGTTACAATTATAAATTGGCGCCATGGATGTCACTCTTGTGAAACGTCCCGTTCCAAACTGTGCGTTTTTAAAATGTTTTAATTAAAATACTATTCGTTACAATTATAAATTGGCGCCGTGGATGTCTCTCTTGTGAAACGTCCCGCCCCAAACTGTGTGTGTCTTGAAAATATAAAAATAAAAATGTGAATTTTCATAAAGATTTCATCATGTCGATTTTTTTTTTTGCATTTCACCTACTAAATCGATAGAGATAATTACATTTGCAACATGAACTTAGGTATATTGACTAAATAGAAAACTGCATAGTAATAAAGATCATTTTTTAAAGGCACCATATCGTTTTTTTTTTCAATAAAATCGAAACAAAAATTAACGATAAATAACGATAATTGCCTTAAAAAGAAATTGCCTTAAAAAAAAGAAACATTCGCGGTGATTTTGTCTTGCATTCGTTTATACAATTATTATATACGAATGACCCGGGCAACGCCCGGGTTTTACCCGATTAAATGCTTTTATTCAAATACTATTCGTTACAATTATAAATTGGCGCCGTGGATGTCATTCTTGTATAATATATAAATGAGTTTTAAAAATTGTAAAAAAAAAAAAAAAAATGCATCGGCCGGGAATCTAACCCGGGCCGCCCGCGTGGCAGGCGAGCATTCTACCACTGAACCACCGATGGTTATGAAAATTCCCATCCGTGAGCTTCAGACAAACAAACAGATAGAATAATGCAAATATATAAGTAGATACGAATGACCCGGGCAACGCCCGGGTTTTACCCGATTAAATGCTTTTATTCAAATACTATTCGTTACAATTATAAATTGGCGCCGTGGATGTCATTCTTGTATAATATATAAATGAGTTTTAAAAATTGTAAAAAAAAAAAAAAAAATGCATCGGCCGGGAATCGAACCCGGGCCGCCCGCGTGGCAGGCGAGCATTCTACCACTGAACCACCGATGGTTATGAAAAATCCCATCCGTGAGCTTCAGACAAACAAACAGACAAACAGACAGAATAAGACAACTATATAAGTAGATATTAAAAGCGCTTGTGAAAAATTGTTATGGACATTCATTATTGTTTTAAACTCCGCCTTTGCCGGTCCCAAGCCCGGATGAAAAAGGAGGAGGGGGAGCAGTAACAAGCTCACTAAAAAACCTGGGCTCAGCTGGCTTGGCTGATAGTACCCTGTAAGGGCTCCTAATCCAGGGATACAGGATGAGCAGCGTTTGTACTCCATGTTAGGAGCGGCTGCACATGGCGTCTGTTCCTCATGTCAGAAGCGGCCATTTATTTTGGAGCTAAGTCGGCCTGCCACTGAGTAGTGCTCCCAGTCTTAATGACAAAGGCAGATTGTTTTAGAATAAAGAATCCACTCTTCCAAAAGACGATTATTTCACTTTAAAAAAACATATTTATGCCATTATAAAATAGAGGGACATGAACTTCTGTTTATCCGTAGTGAAAGAAATACAGTTCTTAATACAAAATCACCAACTTATAAATAAACCCTAATATACATTTAATTTACAAAAGTGCGCCAAAGGATCATATAAATAAATAATTATGATGCAATAACCCGCCATCTGTTATGAAAATTATTCCATAGAAAGAATTCAGTGGACAAGTGGGTAACACCCTCGATTCCCGACAGTCATGAACCGGGATTGAATCCCGCGTTATCATTTTGTTTAATATGTGAATTCACATATTATTAATTGTTACAATTATCATAAACTAGGTTCGCTCTTGTTGAGCGGTACCTAATAAAGTGATTTTGGAACCGAAAATAATCCATTGCAGTAAGGGCAGTAGAAATCGTTTAATTTTTAATAGAATCATTAAAATACACAAGTATCAAAGTCATCAACAATTCTGTCACCGTTTGCTTTTGGTTCAGTGGTAGAATGCTCGCCTGCCACGCGGGCGCCCCGGGTTCGATTCCCGGCCGATGCATTTTTTTTTTACAATTTTTAAAACTCATTTATATTATTAAAACTAGACGAATGACCCGGGCAACGCCCGTGTTTTACCCGATTGAATGTTTTTATTCAAATACTATTTGTTACAATTATAAATTGGAGCCGTGGATGTCACTCTTGTGAAACGTCCCGCTCCAAACTTTACATGTACATTAGGTCAGCTGGTATTACCCCTCATTTTCACCGCTAGAGGCGCGAGCGAATTGACTTTTTGTAAATATACATAATTATAAAGATAGAAGCTTCTATAGAAGATAATAATCATAATGATGATGCGCGCGCATCCGTGACAGCGATGAGGAATTGAGGAAAGACGGTCGTGACTATATATTAATGACGAATGACCCGGGCAACGCTCGTGTTTTACCCGATTAAATGTTTTTATTCAAACACTATTCGTTACAATTATAAATTGGCGCCGTGGATGTCACACTTGTGAAACGTCCCGCTGCAAACTTTGTGTCTGAGAAGCGATATTTTTATAGAAAGATGATCTGGCTTTTGTTTCCTGCTCGAATGAATGTTTTTCTGTTAGAATTTTGTTCCTGCGTACAAAATAATGAACTGGTTTCACCCGTGGTCTCTGCTTTTTGGAATTTTTCCCGATATAATTTTGTATCTGATAATCAAACATGATACAGCAATATCGTCATCATCATTTTCTGACTAAAAATATATAGTTTTAATAATTGATTTATATATATTTTTAAATAGCCTATCGTCTTCCCCGTATTTTTTACCTATGTATGGAAATTTTGGTTTGAATTAGTGAACTACTGCGAATTTGTATACCGGACATACAAACAAACATACAAACAGACAAACATTCATTTTTATATATATATAGATTTACTCTTCATTGTTGGCTTTTTATATTATATTTACTCTTCATTGTTGGCTTTTTATCTTACATTCACTCTGTTGGCTTTTTATATTACATTTACTCTTCATTGTTGGCTTTTTATCTTACATTCACTCTTCATTGTTGGCTTTTTATATTATATTTACTCTTCATTGTTGGCTTTTTATCTTACATTCATTCTTCAAGGTTGGCTTTTTATATTACATTCACTCTTCATTGTTGGGTTTTTATCTTACATTCACTCTGTTGGCTTTTTATATTACATTTACTCTTCATTGTTGGCTTTTTATCTTACATTCACTCTTCATTGTTGGCTTTTTATATTATATTTACTCTTCATTGTTGGCTTTTTATCTTACATTCATTCTTCATTGTTGGCTTTTTATATTACATTTACTATTCATTGTTGGCTTTTTATCTTACATTCACTCTTCATTGTTGGCTTTATATCTTACATTCATTCTTCATTGTTGGCTTTTTATATTACATTCACTCTTCATTGTTGGCTTTTTATCTTACATTCATTCTTCATTGTTGGCTTTTTATCTTACATTCACTCTTCATTGTTGGCTTTTTGTATTATATTTACTCTTCATTGTTGGCTTTTTATCTTACATTTATTCTTCATTGTTGGCTCTTTATATTACATTTACTCTTCATTGTTGGCTTTTTATCTTACATTCATTCTTCATTGTTGGCTTTTTATATCATATTTACTCTTCATTGTTGGCTTTTTATCTTACATTCATTCTTCATTGTTGGCTTTTTATCTTACATTTATTCTTCATTGTTGGATTTTTATATTATATTTACTCTTCATTGTTGGCTTTTTATCTTACATTTATTCTTCATTGTTGGCTTTTTATATTACATTTACTCTCTATTGTTGGCTTTTAATCTTACATTCATTCTTCATTGTTGGCTTTTTATATCATATTTACTCTTCATTGTTGGCTTTTTATCTTACATTCATTCTTCATTGTTGGCTTTTTATATTATACTAATGATGATGCGCGCGCATCCGTAACATGAGGAATTGAGGAATTGAGGAATTGATTGACGGTGGAAAGACGGTCGTGACTATATATGTTGATACTAGCCGAATGACCCGGGCAACGCCCGTGTTTTACCCGATTGAATGTTTTTATTCAAATACTATTTGTTACAATTATAAATTGGCGCCTTTTAAATAAATGCATATCCTAATCCTAATCAATCAGTCATAGGACGCCTCTGTCACGGATGGCCGGCGCCCTCCTATTGGACGGCTACGATCACGTGTCATCGTTGGCACGTAGGTGACCTTGTTGAGCGGTACCTAATAAAGTGATTTTGGAACCGAAAATAATCCATTGCAGTGAGGGCAGTAGAAATTGTTTAATTTTTAATAGAATCATTAAAATATACAAGTATCAGAGTCATCAACAATTCTGTCACCGTTTGCTTTTGGTTCAGTGGTAGAATGCTCGCCTGCCACGCGGGCGCCCCGGGTTCGATTCCCGGCCGATGCATTTTTTTTTACAATTTTTAAAACTCATTTATATTATTAAAATATTAGCCGAATGACCCGGGCAACGCCCGTGTTTTACCCGATTGAATGTTTTTATTCAAATACTATTTGTTACAATTATAAATTGGCGCCTTAAATAAATGCATATCCTAATCCTAATCAATCAGTCATAGGCCGCCTCTGTCACGGATGGCCGGCGCCCTCCTATTGGAGGGTTACGATCAGGTGTCATCGTTGGCGCGTAGGTGACCTTGAGTGACGTAATGCCCCCCCCCCCCCCCCCCCCCCCGCCGGCGGCGCGCGCCCGTTGGCTGCCAGCGAGCACGTTACCTCCCTGTGCGCGCGCATCCGTGACAGAGGCGGCCGGCCAATGACTGACTGATCAGGAAAGACTCTCGTGACTATATATATATAATATAATATATAATATATGTATGAGTACATTTTGTGTAGAAATAGGATTAGTTGACTTTATAAGGTAAACTTATTCATACAGTTTGTATCCCTCGATAGCTCAGTTGGCAGAGCGGAGGACTGTAGATGTTACAACGGTGATCCTTAGGTCGCTGGTTCAAATCGGCTCGAGGGAGTTTTTTTTTTATTGGCTGCCGGCGAGCACGTGACCTCCCTGTGCGCGCATCCGTGACAGAGGCCGATGAGGAAAGACGGTCGTGACTATATATATATGTGCTTTTCCTGTCTCTATGTACAGATTTATGGTCTATGTACAGGAGTATACAAGTATGTATACAAGTTATTTGCAAATTGCGTAGCAAATTTGCCATTTCGCTCGCAAGCAGCGCCTCTAGCGGTGAAGATGGGAGGTAATATCAGCTGACCTAATGGACATGTAAAAGGTGTTTTAACAGGACATAGAGAAAAATCTGGAAAAGATATTTTTCGGGATTTTAGTCAAGAAAAATAAATTGACAGGTTCTGGGAAAAAGTAGTTTTTTATTCAGAAAATGATGATGACAATATTGCTGTTTCATATACAAAATTATATCCGGAAAAATTCCAAAAATCAGAGACCACGGGTGAAGCCAGTTCATTTTTAGTATGCAGGAACAAAATTCTAACAGAAAAACATTCATTTGAGGAGAAGACACAAAGCCAGATCATCTCTTTATAAAAATATCGCTTCTCAGACACAAAGTTTGGAGCGGGACGTTTCACAAGAATGACATCCACGGCGCCAATTTATAATTGTAACGAATAGTATTTGAATAAAAGCATCTAATCGGGTAAAACCCGGGCGTTGCCCAGGTCATTCGGCTAGTACTCTATACGCCCTAGTTTCGAAATAAATAATTATTATCTATATATATAAAATTGAATGTCTGTCTGTCTGTTTGTCTGTACTCTATAGATTCAAAAACCATACATCCAATCGCCGTGAAATTTTGGGATATTATTAGGTATATCACCGGGAAGGTTTTTGAAAAATAATTTCATGAATATCTTGAATATCCTTAGAGTTATTTGCAGATTTGTAGATTTAACTCGCAAGCAGCGCCCCCATTGTGACGATGATAACAGGTTTTCTTATCATTAAGTTTGTTATCTTAAATATTATTTATCAAAAGTAAGATTATCTCAGGATGACACATGTGACACGGGAAAAAATGTTTACTAGATAAAACTATGATTTTCTAATGTAGAAAATTAGGAAAGACAAAATTCAGGATGACACGGCACACAGGGACCGGGAAAAAATGTTCACTTTATCGAGAGATTCAAATTTACGAGTTTCAAATTATCAAAATATATATTTTTTTATATAAGTTTTTAGAGAATTGTTTTAACAAATGTTCGCTAGACAAACCTTTACTCGGGTTAAACCTCGGACGAAGCCGGGTACGTCCGCTAGTCTATATATATAAAAATGAATGTATGTGTGTATGTGTCCTTTATGCCTGACCAAACCACTCATCGGAACGCCATGAAACTTTGGGAAGTTATTTAGTATAGTACTGGGAATGCAATTAAAGACACATGAGATAACTAAGTGTTAACAAAATTGCCTCTGTCTTATTAAAAAAAACAGGTTTTCCACTTCCTAAAGTTTTATCTATGATTGTATTCACAAGGTAACAAGACCAAATCCAAATAAATAGTGTGTGACGTTTCGATAACAGCTGAAGATGGTCACAACGATGTTATCAAAACGTCACACACTATTTATTTGTATTTGGTCTTATTACCTTGTGTTTATAATCTATAATCCAAATTTTGCTTTATCACTATGATTGTATTTTTATTGTTAAAATTTGTAGCTATTTAATATTCTGCAAAAATGGCATCTGAAATTTTTGCAATGAATAATCGATAATGTGAACTGCCATATGTTGGTGATATTTTATTCATTGCTACCACCCTACTCTTACATAAATGTACCGATTTCTTTAGGAAACGTTTAATATTACGTTAATTTACAAATCGACATGGTTCTCTATGTAATCCTGGTCGTTTATCTGCTCCTTGCCCAAGGTTAGTCTTTCTATATATATGTGTCTCTTCTTCTTTCTTATCTCCACTCAATCATATTAGGGTATCAAGTCTTGTAAAGCTTGAGATCATGACTGGGTGAAGGAGAATGCGTCTGCCTTTGTCATTAAGACTGGGAGCACTACTCAGTGGCAGGCCGACTTAGCTCTAAAAGAAATGGCCGCCTCTGACATGAGGAACAGACGCCATGTGCAGCCGCTCCTAACATGGAATACAAACGCTGCTCATCCTGTATCCCTGGATCAGGAGCCCTTACAGGGTACAATCAGCCGGGCCAGCTGAAGCCAGGTTTTTTAGTGAGCTTGTTACTGCTCCCCCTCCTCCTTTTTCATCCGGGCTTGGGACCGGCAAAGATAGAGTTATATATATGTGTGTGTGTGTGTATGTATGTGTGAGTAACAGTTACCTAGAAATTATTTGAAAAAGAAAGAATAAACAATATTAAGGTAAAGGGTTTCTTTTAATTTTGATTTTCGCAAGTTTTCGAGCAAAATTTCTGTTCTTCAACGGGCATATACTTCTATATACAATATCAAGATGAACTTTGTACAGTAATAATTATGTTATTGGCATGTGTGGGCGTGTATCAAACTGTTTACAGCTAAAATATTAGAAATTATAATGGGATGAAATATATATTAATTTATAGATATTTTTCCAGGGATATTGCCATATTGGGTTGGGAGGTCAATTTTTCTATTAAAGCTATTTATTTTTAATGATACTAGTGCTTCCAGGAATAATCGTTGTTGCTTGCTTTTTATGTCGTGGTAATGGGCTATTGCTTGTTTGAGATATATATATATATATATATATATATATATATATATATATATATATATATATATATATATATATATATATATATATATATATATATATATATATATATATATATATATATATATATATATATATGTAGTAATGTAGATTGTTGTCCTGTTGGATGAATGTAGTGTGGCATGTTGGTTTGCAGTCGTGGTGGCTACAATGTTTAGAGTGGGTTCAAGCCTGATTGGGATTACACAAAAGGACGAGACATGTTGGATGTCACCACATGTATATACGTTTTTTTCCCTAACTCTTGATTTGAATTTGTGAGATATGGATATAGGGATCATTCTTTAAAATGTTCATTTGCATGCCTTTTTTCAACCAGATTTAAAATTTTATTTAAATAACACATTTATTCGGTTTTATCTATTCATGGAACGTCATAGACGTTTATAAAACTCATTGAAGTGGAAGACTATTGGTAGAATAGTGGCAGGGAAGTCCCAAGCAGAATTTGCAAGATGTTCGAAACGTCAAGAAAAGTGGTTTGAATCTAAGAAAAGATTTTCAAGAAACAGGAGACAGCTCCAAAATAGAAGGACAAGGTCGCCTGAGAATCACAACCTCATCAGAAAAACGTTATCTGAAGTTACGGTAAACGTATCAAAACCATGACAGCCAGACAGCTAAAAATGGAGATTTATAGGGATATAGGAATGAATGCGAAACTAATATAGACACGTAAGATTCTTTTTTAAAATAAAACAATTTCTACTGCCCTTACTGTAATGTAAAAATTAATGAGAGGGCCTTGCATTTCAGTAAAGGCAGTAGAAATTGTTTTATTTTTTAAATAATCATACGCGTCTAAATTAGTTTCGTATTTTGATAACAGATGGCGCGCTAATGCATCATAATATAGGGATGAATCCTTAAGATATAGCGATTTCGAGAGTTATTTTTTGGATTCCACTCGAAATCTAATCTATAAATTGATATGTCTCCACTCCCGTCAAAATGGACGCTAAAACTGAACGCCATCTATTGACCATCTCCGCTAACTGCAATCCGCAAAATAATATTTCATGAATCCTTGTGGTTCTCATAAAACCAAGCCAGCCTTGGATTGCCTTTTTTTTTATCTCTCACTAGCCGATAGAACCGGGCAACGCCTATCTCCGACTTATGCAACCGCAGTGGGGCGCTGGTTGCGAGTGAAATTGGCAAATTTGTAAATAAATCCAAGGATATTCAAAAAATTTGACTATGCAATATTTTTTTCAGATTCATCTCTATACACTGTTAAAATTTCAGCCAAATTAGTTACGTATTGAGGACAAATATGCATAACCGACGAGGCTTTCCCGATGGCCGGCTCAAACCTTTTGTACATTATGTAAATAAGTTTTTCATTTTTTGATTCTTACGCCTTAAGTCAGGCAGTACTTTTATCAAATTGTTTTTTTTTTTATATATATATCTATTTAGCTCAATTAAAGCAATTACTGATCAGAAATATTTTTAAAATTATACTTTCAAGATTTTAACCACGACTGCATTACCCTAGCATGATCCTCAAGATAATCAAAAATCAACAGAAATCTCATTTTTTTTATTTAACATATATATACATACGTTTATTTATAAATATGTATATATATAGAGAGAGATTTTTCCCTGACTTCTAACTCCCTTCTACCAATTTCTTTCTTTCAAGTGGAAAATCTCGTTTTCCCATCTTTTTATGAGGCTTCCACTCCCGCTTTCCTTTTCTGGTCTCAATATTAAAATTTATCATGTTCCTTTCTTTGTATAACGGCGTATATTTATTCAAATAAGTTACTTTAAGTATTATTTACGAACGGAAAAATACGTCCAGGGTAGCCTAGTGGACATGGCATCTGCCCGGTAAGCGGAACGTTGTGGGTTCGATTCCCGCCCCTGGACACTTTTATTTTTCCGTTCGCCATTACTCTTCATATTTTCACCCTTTCATACTTCATCCAAAAAAGTTAGAAATAGTAAATATTTCTCTTTGAAATAAATATTGATTTTTCACAGAAAAGAAACTTATGCGGTGAAACTTTAAGTATTGTTATATATTTTCTTGTTATTTCTAACACAAGGTAATAAGACCAGATCCAAATTAGCAACGTGTGTTTGACCCTTCGGTAAACAACGTTGTTACCATCTTCAGACAATTGCTCTTACATAAACGTCACACACACCTTATTAATTTGGATTTGTTTTTATTTACCTTGTGTTTCTAATCTATAATCCATTTTGTATTTTATTATTATAATTTTCATAAGTTGTTGTTGTTGTCGTGTCCAAAGAAGAGTCTCAGATGTCTCCATGCATCTCCATCACAGCAGCAGCAATATCCACTAAGTATTCTTATAATAAGGCATAGTTTACTATGATAAAAAAAAAATAATTCCATTATTTTTTTATTTTTTTATTATCCCATGGGTAAGATTACATCAGGTCATGAAGGTTGAAATCAATAATTTTTCTACTATAGTTTTGGGGTTGTTGTATAGGTCTTAGCTCCAATACAGTCCAGGATATGTGCTGGAGTGGAGTTGGAGCATTTTGAGCAAATAGGAAAAACTTTTTCTCCATCAATGAACATAATGGGTGTAGTATGTCCGGTCTTTAATCTTGCAATTTTAGTGGCTTCGTTTCTAGTAATTCTATTATGAAATATTATACCGAAAAAATTCCCAAGAATTTAATTTACGAAATTTATCTTTCTGGTATATTCCCTCTAGTAATAATTTAATTTATTCCAAGTGTCAGACGAAATATCCAATTGTCTGGTTTTCTTTTTCTCAATCTTCTCCACAGTAGAGCATAGTTTCCCTCAATCACACACACATACAGCTTTATTAAGACCAGCGGTCTTATACAGTTTCACCACAGGAAGAAATAATAGATGGAGCTCTTATACTCCAGGCAGCGCAGCACCCAACAACAGCCTCCTGGTCCGACTCATGTCCAGTGGCCACACGTTCCATTGTGCATACGTCATGGTTAGCGAATCACTGAACAGGCTAATGTAGAATCAGCCGCGTTCTAGTCTTCGCTTTCCACGTCCAAATGGACCACGGCATTCGGCGATTCAATTAATCTCCTCCGAACGGTGACTGCGGCCTTGTAGAATATATATAAACCGAAGAGAAGACCTTGAACAAACGTCTTGCATTCATACAGTTATAAATTTGTTGACTATCGGATTGAGACTGTTTTCCTCAATCATTATTAGAACGATTTGGATTTTATTTTATTAACTTGTGTTTCTAATCGATATTCCATTTCGTACTCATTCTCATTCATGATTATTCTATTAATGGCAGAGTTTCTTTTCTATGGCAAAGTTTTTAAATGCCATTATAAGATATTATACTGAAAAAAATGTTCATGAATTCCAATCTCGACCTTCCTTTTTTCCCTCCATACATCTCTCCAGTAATATCATTTATCTCAGCGAATGTCGGAAAAGATGTCTAAACATGTTGGTTCTCTTCTTTAAAATCGTCTACAGTAGACCATATGTTTCTTCAATCATTTTTAGGACATCTTCATTCATGGAATTTCTCTTTCTGGTATATCTATCTTCATCCAGTAATAATTTAATCTATTCCAAGTGCCAGACAAGATATCCAATTGATTGGTTTTCTTTTTATCGATCTTCTCCAAAGCACGGAGGACTACTTACTATCAAACCTCCATTTAAAAATTAAACGATTTATAGCCCGTCAAAGGATTCTATGGCTATTTTTCCCCGAGGATATCACGGGATTTTGGAATAGCGACCCTTTAAATTGCTACTTCTGCAATGCCGTCATCCAAGACAATTTGGTCCATTATCTATTCCATTGCCCATTCCTACAGGATAAGAAACTGGAAATTCACCAAATTTCGGGGCTAGCTCGCTATAATGAACAACATGTATATAAAATTTTTACTACTCTCCTGCTGGATAAAACATTTGTTTGTAAATATTTTTTTAAAATTTCAAGGTGAGTGATAAAATGAGGGAAGAAGTGCTCAACTCCACAGACAACGGCTGATTGCTCCCTCTCCCCTCTAAATTGCTTTTCCTCCTCACGCATGTACATATATAACCTTTTAGGGGAATCCCCTTGTAGGACAATAGTGTCTTAATAAAGGTTTTGTTGTCGTTGTTGTTGTTGTTATCTTCTCCACAGTAGAGAGAGCATAGTCTTCCTCAATCATTTTTAGGACGATTTGGATTTTATCTTATTTACCTTGTGTTTCTAACCTTTACCTCGTGTTATTTACATTGTGTTTCTAACCTTTACCTTGTGTTATTTACCTTGTATTTCTAACCTCTACCTCGTGTTATTTACCTTGTGTTTCTAACCTTTACCTTGTGTTATTTACCTTGTATTTCTAACCTCTACCTCGTGTTATTTACCTTGTGTTTCTAACCTTTACCTTGTGTTATTTACCTTGTATTTCTAACCTCTACCTCGTGTTATTTACCTTGTATTTCTAACCTTTACCTTGTGTTATTTACCTTGTATTTCTAACCTCTACCTCGTGTTATTTACCTTGTGTTTCTAATCTTTACCTCGTGTTATTTACCTTGTGTTTCTAATCTTTACCTTGTGTTTCTAACCTTTACCTTGTGTTATTTACCTTGTATTTCTAACCTCTACCTCGTGTTATTTACCTTGTATTTCTAACCTCTACCTCGTGTTATTTACCTTGTGTTTCTAATCTTTACCTTGTGTTTCTAACCTTTACCTTGTGTTATTTACCTTGTATTTCTAACCTCTACCTCGTGTTATTTACCTTGTATTTCTAACCTTTACCTTGTGTTTCTAACACGTGTTATTTACCTTGTGTTTCAAACTTTTACCTTGTGTTATTTACCTTGTGAATTCCTACTAGAATCGGGGGCATATGAAAGCTTTTTTTTTTAGAAAAAAATGTCCAATTCGGGATTCGATCCTAGGTTGTTTCTGTAGAAAATTGAGGACTTATACCACTACCCCATCTACCCACCAAATAAAAGGTTGTATTACTCTATATGATTTAAAAATAAACGTTCTTCCCTGATTTATAATATTATCAAATAAATAAAGCTTCCAAGGCTAAGTTTTTCGTTCAAACTTTTTTTATTTTTAAGCTTTGTCAGTCCTTCAGCTCCTGTATCAAGTCTGACAAGTTTGAAAGCTTGAAAATAAAAAAGTTTGAATAATAAACTTAGCCCTGGAAACTTTATTTATTTTATAACTCGTAATGATTGTTAACGATGCGTATTTTGCAGGTTATAAATCTATGGCAGAATCTGAGAGTGATGTTGACACGTATTTCAAAGACTGCGATATGGAAATCTTAGATGCTGATATGGGCGACTTTATGAACATTCTCAGCAATGGAGATTGGAAGCGGGACAGAACTAAAGAAGATGTGAAACAACATTGCGAGTGAGTATCTTCACATCCTTCTGTTTCATACATATGTATGTTAATTAAAAAGGCATTTATTGGATCAAATTATCATTTATTTCACCAATATTTCAGTAACTCCGCCTTTGCCGGTCCCAAGCCCGGATGAAAAAGGAGGAGGGGGAACAGTAACAAGCTCGCTAAAAAACCTAGACTCAGCTGGCCCAGCTGATAGTACCTTGTAAGGGCTCCTAATGCAGGGATACAGGATGAGCAGCGTTTGTACTCCATGTTAGGAGCAGCTGCACATGGCGTCTGTTCATGTCAGAGGCGGCCATTTCTTTTGAAGCTAAGTCGGGCCTGCCACTGAGTAGTGCTTCCAGTCTTAATGACAAAGGCAGACGCATTCTACTTCACCCAGTCATGATGGTTGTAAAACAGACACCATCAAGGGTCACAACTTGATACCCTAATATGATTGAGTGGAGATAAGAAAGAATAATATTTCAGTAGGCTGAACGCCAACCTTTATCAAGGTATTATAACATATTAATGTGTGTCAACAACAAACTCAGCGCCACATAACGTCAACAGAGCTAAGTTTGTTGTTGACACACATTAAATATGTTATAACACTTTGATAAAGGTTGGTGTTCAGCCAACTGAAATATTGGTAAAATAAATGATATTTTGATCCAATATATGCCTTTTTAATTGAAGATTTATTTATGGATTGCTCTATTTTCAATACATATGTTATATAAAAATGTTATTTAATCTTAAAATTATAATTTCTATTACAATACCACTGTAAAGTATCTGTAAAGCGAACCCCAGATGTCGCGGTTTTTCCTATATAAACCTATTGTTGTTTTACTGTATATCAAATATCCTTCAGAGTTATTGTCTGAATCCCGATATACATGCTAAAAGGGATAACTTCTTTAAGTTTTGTGCACGAGTTAATATATGCAAATTATTCAAAATCCTTTAAAATTTATTTTTTTTTTTATGGTTAGTTATTAGTGAGTCAGATGAGAGAGCAAATTCAATCAGGCTGAACACTAGTCAATTCAATACTATAAATTTCGGTCATCCATTTTTTTTTTTTTTTTTTTTTTTGGAGACGGAGACAATTTTGTTCACACTTGGTTATCTCGTATTGTCATGTATTGTTTTATCCTCAATTATGTTACCATATCATTTAAAGTGTATTGTGATTCAAAATTGATTTTATTGTTTTGTTCCACGACTGTATACCCCAATATCATAACAATACTCATGTATTCCAAAAGCAAGAAAATGTTCAATTCCAAAATCAGCATAAATTATTTTATAAAATGCATACACTCATGGACAAAACTTAAGGAAGTTGTACATTTTAGCATTTATATCGGGATTCAGACAATAACTCTGAAATATATTACAGTGACCTTTATTGAAGACACACATATATACACTCATGGACAAAACTTAAGGAAGTTGTACATTTTAGCATTTATATCGGGATTCAGACAATAACTCTGAAAGATATTACAGTGACCTTTATTGAAGACACACATATATACACTCATGGACAAAACTTAAGGAAGTTGTACATTTTAGCATTTATATCGGGATTCAGACAATAACTCTGAAAGATATTACAGTGACCTTTATTGAAGACACACATATATACACTCATGGACAAAACTTAAGGAAGTTGTACATTTTAGCATTTATATCGGGATTCAGACAATAACTCTGAAAGATATTACAGTGACCTTTATTGAAGACACACATATATACACTCATGGACAAAACTTAAGGAAGTTGTACATTTTAGCATTTATATCGGGATTCAGACAATAACTCTAAAAGATATTACAGTGACATTTATTGAAGATATACGAGATACTCCAAGTGTGAACAAAATTGCCTCTGTCTTCTTCTTAAAAAAAAAAATAGACGACCGAAAGATATTGAATTGACTTGTGTTCCGCCTGATTGAATTTGAATCTCTGACTCACTAATAACTAACAATAAAGAAAAATAAATTTTAAAGGATTTTGAATTATTTGAATATATACACTCGTAGACAAAACTTAAATAATTTGTACCTTTTAGCATGTATATCGGGATTTATACAATGATTCTGAAAGATATTACAGTGACCTTTATTGAAGATACACGAGATAACCAAGTGTGAATAAAATTGTTTCTATCTCCTTACATAAAAAATAGATGGTCAGCGACATCAATACGTTCCACTTCCTTAAGTTTTGTCTCTCTATTGAGTGTATATATATTTATTTCACACAAGGGCAACAAGTTTATCAAGAGCGCTCCTGACATGACATCTTTGTACTCAATCCTCACATGGATGCAGACAGTGCAGTACTGGGTACTATCAGCCCAGATTATAGAGGTATTCTCCTCTGAAGATTCTTCCACGCAATTACACCATTGTGACATCTTCAGCTGTTATATTGCCTGTTGATCTTCGCAGAGGTCTAGAAACGAAGCCACAAAAATTGCAAGATTAAAGACCGGACATACTAAACCCATTATCACAAAGCAATAACGCGCCATCTATACATATAAAATGAAAGGATTTAAAAGCACGAATGTTTCTTTTATACATAATACAAACTTCTACTGCCCTTACTGCGATGAAAAATATATTATAAACCCATAAACCCATTATATTCATTGATGAAGAAAAAGTTTTTCCTATCTGTTCAAAATGCTCCAACTCCACTCCAGCACATATCCTGGACTGTATTGGAGCTAAGACCTATACAAGAACTCCAAAACTATAGTAGAAATATTATTGATTTCAACCTTCATGACCTGGTGTAATCTTACCCATGGGATAATTTTTTTTTAAATCTACCAGTTGTCGAATACAGTATTAGAGTTCTAAGAAGCGGTCTAGTAAATTAAATTAGATACAGTGAGTACCTCTACTATTATTGTGCCTTCTGTATGCTACGGATAAGCATTTTAAGGCATGACTCATGTTTGGGACTCTCCAAGCGCCCGCCGCAATGGAGGGCCAAGGAGAGGGCTGAAGAGGCGCCGGCAGAGCAGTGGGCACCCCGGTGGAGAAGAGGGCGAGAGCGCCGTTTATGAGGGAGCCAAGGCAGCACCAAGCACAGCTGAAGCACCGCAGGCTTCAAAAATTTTTAAAAGGGATCATTTCAGTGATCGAGATCAAGGGATCAAGATTCAGAGATCATCTAACTACAGTGAGTACCTCCAGCTTTATATAACCAACAGCAGTCCTAACCCAACATGAAGGTTGAATTGCCCTTAGATCATGTTACATCGGCTGTCGTACAGATCAATCAGAGCCGCGTCAAGGATTTAGGTAGAGAGTCCTTTTCGAAAAATTTACGACAGTGTCCATCCCAAAAACACTGGTGGATTAAACCGCTATGAGGGTTCACCACTGTTGAACCAAGCCCTCCCAATATTTTTTCATCGCAGTAGAGACAGTTGAAGTTTGTTTTATATTTAAAAAGAAACATTCTTCGTGATTTGATCCTTCCATTTATTATATATAGATGTCATGTTATGTCCTTATAATACATATATGATAGGATCCAACAATTTAATCCTTAATTGGTTGTTAAGTTGAAAATGTGTTTTGGATGTATGCAGAGAAAGACTTTCAGGTGCCAGAAAACTGGTTTCTAATCTCAAGGAATGTCTAGCAGATGAACTGAAAGCTGGCATTGTGGATTTCGAACAAATAGCTGTTAATTTGCTGGAGAGTATGTGCAACAATGAAACCATTATTGAACGTAAGTTGACATTTTAACAATTATTTTATCTCTTTTTATATACACTGTCCGAAAAAATGCATCACTTAGAAATACTTATATGAATTTTCTGAAAATTTATTAGCTATATAATGGTAATATGTAAAAAATAATATAAAAGGTAGCAATGCGTTTCTTTATTCGTGAAAAGTGCAAGCTTTCGGATCTTTATGCCTGCTATGCCTGTAGAAGGAATATAAAAATCCGAATGCTTGCACTTTTCGCGAATATAGAAACGCATTGCTACCTTTTATATTTTATGCTTTATAGCAATTTTCTCTTTTAATGAAAAATACAAAGGGGGATCAATAAATAAGGTGAATTATCTTTTTTCTTAAAAATTAAAAAAGCAAAAATAATTTAAACCACAGAATATTAAAATATAACTTCGAGAGACTATTTAAGGTGTTTTGTTCTTTTTTTCCCACGCGCGGCGCGAGACTTATAAATAAACTAAAATGGAAGCTCCCTTGAAGGATTGCACCACGCTTTAACAACGTGCAGTTATTCCTTTCTTGAATGCAGAAGGTATTCAAACATCTCAAATATGCCAAAGAATGGAAAATATCTATGGTGAGTCTTGATTGTCTCAAAAAAACATTTATAAATGGGTTAACGAGTTCAAAAATGGACGAATTACATGTTCCTCAGGTCTCAACGTTCGGCCGGTAAAGTTTTGTTAACAATTTTTTGGGAGGTTGATGGACCAATCTGTCTTGATTTTTTATCCTCAAGGCAACGTATGAACAGCGACCTTTATTGTGACATTCTTGTAAATAAGCTAAAGCCCGGTATAAGAAACAAAAGAAGAGGGAAGGTTAGTAAAGGTGTTCTCTTCCTTCATGGTAATGCAAGGCCGCATACATCATGTAAAACTGTATCTACAATTATTAAATTAGGTTTTGAAGTTTTAGAACATCCTGCATATAGTCCAGATCTAGCCCCCTCTGACTATTTCCTTTTTGGACTACTAAAGAAGGAGTTAAAGGGAAAGCGATTTGACTCGGATGAAGATGTCCAGAAAGTGGTGCAAGATTTTTTTCACACGCTTCCTAAGAGTGCCTATAAAGAGGGTATTTACAAGTTGGCAGAACGATGGAGACGATGTATAGAAGGCCAAGGTGATTATTTTGAATAAATCAAGTCCTAATTTTTAATATCGTTCTTATTTTTTTTAATAAATTATAATTCACCTTATTTATTGATCCCACCTTGTAATATATTGAAATATTTCTAAATTGATTTTATTGAGATACACAGCTTTTAACAATATTTGAAAGGTCTACCTACAGTTAATCAACAACAAAAAGCTTTATTATGACCTTTTAGACTTATACAGATTCTCCAAGCAGAAATGTAGGATACATACAGGAACAACAGTAATAGTACCTTAATGGTAATATGATATTTATATACAGGATAAATTATATGAAGACAAGCTAATAGATTAGTCTGGGTAAATTGGAGGAAAGAAATTTATTATACATGGATTTGCCGCGAATTCACCGCAAATGAAGGTAAAAAAGCAAAAGTTAATCACAAACAATATTTTAAGATAATGAAATTTATACATTGTGATGGTAGTGGTGCCATCATGGTTAAACCAATTCCTGAAGTCCACTCCTCTCCAATTTTGCGATGGATACTGCAATATATTCTAGCCAGAAGACTTGAAAATACTATTTATTTCCAATGCAAAAAAAAAACAACCATAGCTAACACGATTCAACACTAAAATACCACGAACATCTATTTACACAAACACTATATATATACACATATACACATAATTATCATCATTAACTCTGTGCACAAACAATTGAATAAAACAATTCTTAAATTATAAAACAACACTTAAAGTTTCACCGCATAAGTTTCTTTTCTGTGAAAAATCAATATTTATTTCAAAGAGAAATATTTACTATTTCTAACTTTTTTGGATGAAGTATGAAAGGGTGAAAATATGAAGAGTAATGGCAAACGGAAAAATAAAAGTGTCCAGGGGCGGGAATCGAACCCACAACGTTCCGCTTACCGGGCAGATGAAATATTTCTCTTTGAAATAAATATTGATTTTTCACAGAAAAGAAACTTATGCGGTAAAACTTTAAGTGTTGTTTTATAATCATACGCCGCAGTCCTTTATAATTCTTAAATTAATTAGCTAATATATTACAGATATATTGTAATTAAGACACTTGAGCTCATAAACATATTTGAAAGGGTGCCTCCAGTTAATCAAATCCAGGTGATTTTATATTCTTCCCCGAGTGATACGGGATAGTGTTCTTAAGTTTCCAGAATTTAACGATGATTATGTAAAAAGGAAAAAACAACCTGATTGACTAAACCTAAGCTTACTAACTCTCTATTTCTTTCTTAAAACTTCCTGACAGATGATTTTAATTGTATATAAAGTTGAACCTCCCTGTAAAGGACACATAATTGCAGAGCTAAAGTTTCCTTTAGGGAAAGGTCTTCTCTTACCGGAAAGTTACTAAATAGTAAAAATGGTCATTTTGGTGGTGAAAACTGTCCTATGTAGAGAAGTGTCCTCTAACGTGAGTGTCCTCTCATAGAGTTTCTACTGTATATATAAACACTAGCCGAATGACCCGGGCAACGCCCGTGTTTTACCCGATTGAATGTTTTGATTCAAATACTATTTGTTACAATTATAAATTGGCGCCTTAAATAAATGCATATATTAGTTAATAACTATAGCCTATGTGCTTTATCTGTCTATGTACTGTTGGCTTCCGTAGGCGTCTCTTACTGGGAAAAAGAAAGAGAGGATTCCATTTGGTTATTATCTAATATATGCATTTATTTAGGGAGCGACCCGCTCCAACACAATAGTTACAAAGACGAAATAGCGAGTGGGGGGGGCAAAGGTGGCGTGATCGTAGCCAACCAATAGGAGGGCGCCATTCCAAAAAAAAAAAGCAAACGGTGACAGAGGTGAATGATTAAGAGATGAAGAATTAAGAGATGAAGAATTGATGACGCTCGTAACTGTATATAGAATCTTTATAGGATTCATTCTCTATATGTAACTCTTTATTATATATATTGTAGCGAGAAGTATTTATTATTTTACACTAGTATTAACAGAGTATCTTTTTTTTTTTTATGTTTATATTTTACTACTCTGTAAACTTCCCTCATTCCTTATCTTTTGTTTAGTTTGTTCTTGCCTCAAAATAAATTGCTGTCTCATCCTGAAGTTTGTCTTCGATTTTCGATTCAGTTCGCAGCTAGCTCTCTACCTGTGCACATCTTTGCTCTCTTACTCTTGCTCCTGCCATGGTTCCCTCTAGGAAGAAGAAGAAGGAGGCCGAAATTGCCGCGAAGCCCCTCGTTACCCTCGCCCAACTGGAGAGGGAGAACGAAGAGAAGAGGGAGGACTTCGATCATCATCTACAGAATCCTCACCCTACCTCCCGATATTATCTGTCCCAAATCATGACAGGTTTCATCAATATACGGACTGAGCAGATCAAGGCCCTCATTGCCGAGGTAGAGAACCTCTCTAGCACCCTCGCGTCCTTTAAGGAGCTGGAGGAAATCAAGCCCCAGACTGACTGCCACAGCACTCAAACAAGCCCTGCTCCTTCCTGCAAGGAAACCAGCTCCCAGACTGACCCCACCGAGCCCGCCACTCCTCCTCCTGCTGACCCCCCTGCCAAGAATCCCGCCTCCACCCTGCCTGCTCCTGGTGCATCCAAGAGGAAGCAGCCTGAGGCTCCCAACCCCCCTGCCAAAAGATCCTACTTCAAAGGTCCAACAAAACCTGCGCCTTCCCGTGTCTCCAAGCCTGCGGCCGCCCAAGTGGTCAAGCCTGCGGCCGCCCAAGTGGTCAAGCCTGCGGCCGCCCAAGTGGTTCTCCACGGTGAGAAATCGGCGGCCCACACAGTGGTCGTCTCTGATGACCCACAGGCCGACCCACGGGAGATCTACAAGGCTGTCCGCGCTGCCCACACTCTACCCCAAGGCGTCTGGGCCTCTCTGAGAACCAAGGGAAAGCTGGTCCTCCACTCCAGCAATCCCGACATCATCCCTGAGGTGACAACCTCCCTGGCCAGCAAGCTAACGGGAATGAAGGTCCGCCAGCAGAAGGTGCTCCTGCCTCGCATCTGCCTCTTCAAAGTGGAGGAGGAAACGTCCAACTCCACCATTGAAGAGACGCTGCTGGGGACTCCCGCTGTCAGCCAACTACCTGGGGAGAAGGTGGTGCGCGTTGCGCACCGTTCTGCACCCAGAAACGGTACCTGCACCGCCTTCATCGAGGTGGACCTCAACACCTTCAGAGCTCTGGGCAACCGCGGAAGGATCGTGGTAGATGGAGTGATCCTCAACTTCGAGGAGTCCATCCGCGCACGCATCTGCTTCCGCTGTTGTGGCTTCGGCCACAACTCTGCCCAATGCACCAGAGATCCCAGGTGCTTCCACTGCGGTGAAGGTAGCCATGAAGGCCGTTCCTGCCCCTCTGCTGCTGACCGGCACACTTCCAAGTGCACCAACTGCTGTGCCAAGGGCCTCCCATACAAGCACGAGGCGAGAGCCTCCAGCTGCCCCACCTTGAAGCTTAGAGCCCTCAAATTCTAGGCTTCCAGGACCTCCTGCCTCCTCAACAGTCCTCCATCCTGGCTTCTCACCCATCAAGGCGCTGTTTCCCTGACCTCTCCAGCTTCTCCCCCCTGCGATGACACCTCCACTGCCAGACCCTTGGATCCCTTCCCACCAGTTCGCGACCTGCAGCCATAGTAGGGCTAGAAGACCCATTTTTGTGGCCAATTAGTCCGGATTCTCAACAACTACTGGAAGTTTGTCTTCCCTAATTTTCTACGTGGCAATATCTTGAAGAGAGATAGAAGTTGCCTGGCTGGCATTCATTGTTCTTTAAAATTTGAGATGCATCGGCCAGAAAAGTTTTTTTATTTTCTCAAAGTTTCAACAAAAGTTTTTTGCCCTTTCTCCCGTCAATAAAAATGAAAATTAAAGCATTTGGCAAAGCGTTATAAATTATAACGCCTTGCCAAATGCCTCAATTTTTTATTATTCCTGAAAGGACAAACGTTTTTTGTAGAAACTTCGAGAAAATAAAAATCTTTTTTTGTGACCGAAGTGTCTCATATCTTTATTAAAACATCAACAAAAAGCTTTATTAAGACCTTTTGATCTTATACAGAATCCCCAAGTAGAAATGTGGGATACATGTAGGAAAAACAGTAATAAGCATTGTAATTATTATAATTTTTAAAGCTAATTACATTCAATGGTAATAAAAAAAATTGTATACAGGAAAACCTAAGACAATCAAACTAAAAAATAGATTCGTTTGGGTAAATTGGAGGAAAAGAAATTTCTTATACCTGGATTTACCACGGAGTCTCTACAAATAAAAAAAAGTAAAAACTAAATACATTTATATTATGATGCACTAGCGCGCCATCTGTTATGAAAAATCGAAACTATTTTAGACGCGTAAGATTCTTTTTAAAAATTAAACAATTTCTACTGCCCTTACTGCAATGGAAAAATTAATGGGAGGACCTGGCTCATCAGTGGTGAACCCTCCCAGCGGTTTCGCCAGTTTAATCTACCATACCGCTGTTATATTGCATTTTTCGATCTTCCTTTTATAGTGATACTGTTGCTAGACTCTTGGAATGGGTATTTTAGATGAACTATGAGCCATGCCCTCCCTTTAATTTTTCCATTGCAGTAAGGGCAGTAGAAATTGTTTAATTTCAAAAAGAATCATACACGTCTAAAATAGTTTCGAATTTTCACTAACTACATTTAATATTAATATTGAAATTTATATACAAGAAAAACCTAATTAAGACAATTGAGCTCATAAACAGATTGAGTAAATCCTAGGAAAAGAAGAAAAAAAAAAGATACAAAATAAATAAAAGAATGAAAACCCTGAATTTATATACACTGCGTGACATTGAAAATGGAACACCAAGAAATAGTGGCCAGAAAATTATGCAAATTTCTGGGTAGACGCGCCTAACCGAGTTATGCAAATGATGTAAAATGCGCAGCTCTCGTGCGCACATGGAGTAAGATATAAGGGAAGGAACTTGCAGAAAGGACAGTATTCGTGTCGTTATTTCTTCAAGGAAAATCATTGTAGAAATTTTGTTCTTGTGTCAAAAGACACGTGTAATAACAGAGAATGCCAGGTCATCGTAAACGGAGGCAGTTCAAGCAGACAGACGCTTTTACGAGGGGCATGGTGATCCGACTGAAAAGGGCAGGTTGGTCCATACGTCAAATCGCAGCTGATACACACCTTGGTGCGTCCACGGTGCACCGACTGTGGAGAAGATGGTTGGAACAAGGAAATGTGGCAATTTATAGGAATGTCGGTGCAACCAGAGTGACGTCAGCACGTGTGGATCGGCGTATCCTTCGACAAGCAGTGGCGGCCCCACAAGCCACTTGTACCGCCATCCTGCAACATGTGCAAGACACCCTAGATCATTCCATCTCGACCAGAACCATTTCCCGTCGATTGGTTGCTAATGGCTTGCACTCATGCCGTCCGCTAAGAAGACTGCCATTGACCCCACCGAATAGGCGCCAACGTTTGGAATGGTGCCGGGCTAGATCGACGTGGATGACGGAATGGCACAGGGTCGTGTTCTCAGATGAGTCGCGTTTCTGCTTGTCCAGTGATAGTCGCCGTGTACGCGTGTGGCGTCGACGTGGAGAAAGGTCCAATCCGGCAGCAATTGTGGAACGCCCCACCGTGCGACAACGTGGAATCATGGTTTGGGGCGCAATCGCGTATGATTCCAGGCCACCTTTACTTCGTATTCAGGGCACTATGACGGCCCAACGATACGTTGATGATGTGCTGCGACCGGTGACACTCCCCTACCTTCAGGGGGTACCCAATGCCCTTTATCAGCAGGATAACGCCCGACCGCACACTGCTCGCATTAGCCAACAAGCTCTGCAAGATGTACAGATGCTTCCCTGGCCACCGTACTCTCCTGATCTCTCACCAATCGAGCACGTCTGGGACATCATTGGACGCCGTTTGCATGCCTTGCCACAGCCGCGTTCAAAAGACGAACTGTGGCAAATGGTTGAGAGGGATTGGAGAGCCATCCCTCAGGACGCCATCCGTACTCTGATTGACTCTCTACCTAGACGTGTTGCTGCGTGCATCGCCGTCCGCGGTGGTCCTACTTGCTACTAAGCCGACGCCGTTCTCGCTCTGTATTATGACTATCTTTTTTAAATAAAGATCACTTATTGTTCGTCCCTGTCTCTCTCTCTGTCTGCCGAGTTTCATCACTTTCTGGCCACTATTTCTTGGTGTTCCATTTTCAATGTCACGCAGTGTATGATACATAAGCCTTTACTAAGATTTTCCGTCTTGAATCTTTATTATATTGTAGCATAAGCCGACTTCATGAAACAGGAATCTCATGTCAGTGCCAGGTTGTTCCACCCGAACTCTCGCTAGTGTTTCTTCTTTGGTCTCATATAAAACTATCTTTGTTTGTAGAGATTAAGTTATTTAAACTTCTCTCGCTTATTAAATTGTTCTTAATTGCCATACGACATGATAATTATTTAATCACTACAATATCTTCTATATATATATAAATGAATGTTTGTATGTTTGTCTGTTTATTTGTTTGTTGGTTTGTATGTCCGGTATACAAATTCGCAGTAGTTCACTAATTCAAACCAAAATTTCCTTACATAGGTAAAAAAAATACGGGGAAGACGATAGGCTATTTTAAAAAATAATTAAATCAATTATTAAAACTATATATTTTTAGTCAGAAAATGATGATGACGATATTGCTGTATCATGTTTGATTATTAGATATATAATTATATCGGGAAAAATTCCAAAAAGCAGAGACCACGGGTGAAACCAGTTCATTATTTTGTACGCAGGAACAAAATTCTTACAGAAAAACATTCATTCGAGCAGAAAACAAAAGCCAGATCATCTTTCTATAAAAATATCGCTTCTCAGACACAAAGTTTGGAGCGGGACGTTTCACAAAAGTGACATCCACGGTGCCAATTTATAATTGTAACGAATATTATTTGAATAAAAACATTTAATCGGGTAAAACCCGGGCGTTGCCCGGGTCATTCGGCTAGTGTCCTATATATTTAAGTTATCTTGCTGGCAGGGGCAGCTATAACGGAGAAATCCAATTTCATCGACGAGCAGCTGTTCTACGACTGTCTTAAAGTGGTCCATATCCAACAAGTTCAGACCATGAAGGAAGATCTCTCCTTTTGGATGGGAAGATTCTGTTGGTAAGATCGCTTCTTTCTTCTTATCTCTTTGGGATGGTTGCGTACGTGTTGGTGTGGCTTGTGGAAAGGCCGCTGATAAAATTATAAATATTTTTATAAAATAAATTAATTTATTTAAAGCCAGAAATATATAAAGAGAAAAGAAGTAACGGCCGTTGGAAGCAAGCCTTGTTGTTGAACGACGCGCGTGGCCAGAGAGTCCCGGATGCCGCACGCGCATGCGTAGTGAGGTGTTCTCCCAGCTCGCGGTTGCCGAGGCCGTCATACTACTGCCCGTATGTTTAGGGAAGCTTTTTCCCAGTTCGCGCTCGCTGAAGCAAAGTGTGGTCGCCACACCTCTATATACACAAACCATATATACATACAATATAGACCTGTGCAATACTCATTAAGAAACATATGTAATATGATTGAATATATATATTGTAGTTCAATAAAATAATCCTTTATATCAATATTAAGTTGAAATTACCAGGCTTCTAGGGATAAGCTTCTCTCTCTTTTATATACAGTAGAACCTCCCTTTAGAGGACACCTCTCTACAAAGGACAGTCTTCATTTGCAAAATTACCATTTTTGAAATTTAGCAACTCTCCGGTAGGGGCACATCTCTTCCTAAAGGACACTTTGGCTCTGCAATTAGGTGTTGTCCTTTACAGGGAGGTAGTTCTACTGTATATGATAATATATTTCAATATATACTCAATAACTCCATGTGTAGAGGGGGTCGGTGGAAGGCTGGTTAAACCGTTTGGTTTCGACCACTACGACCCGGGTTCGATTCCCGCATTGGACACTTTTTATGTTTTAAAAAAAAATGCTCCAATGGCCCCCCGATTCTTGCAAAAGTCCAACCCCACCAGCGAGTGCAAGTAACCAAACGGGGCTCTGGCACATTTGTAAGTGCAAAGTCGAACTGCTTTCACATGTGTAGCCATGTGGTGCGCTTACAGTAAAAAGCAGTCGCTAACTACCCACCATGATTATCATGGTCTGTACCACGTGTACTAGGGATAAGCAAAAAAAAATATATATATATATATGTAATATAGTTATAGTGTAACAACCAATACTGTAGACACAATCTAACTCGCCAGTTTGGCCATCATGTAATACAAAACGGAATAATAAAGTTTGATTGAGAGTCGGCCGACTCCCAGACAGTAAAAAGGGGTCTCTGATTACACAGTCGGACCGACAAACATAGTTGGATATCAAACAGTTCCTCTCTGGCTCTCATGTAGATC
>CP092869.1:84983436-84994129 GCA_030710605.1 Cordylochernes scorpioides | reverse complement strand
TTAATGCTATTTTTTTCAATGATACTAGTGCTTCAAGGAATAATCGTTGTTGCTTGCTTTTTATGTCGTGGTAATGGGCTATTGCTTGTTTGAGATATATATATATATGTAGTAATGTAGTTGTTGTCCTGTTGGATGAATGTAGTGTGGCATGTTGGTTTGCAGTCGTGGTGGCCACAATGTTTAGAGTGGTTACAGGCGTGATTGGGATTACACAAAAGGACGAGGCATGCTGGATGTCATCACATAATATATACGTTTTTTTCCCTAACTTTAGATTTGAATTTGTGAGATATGGATATAGGGATCATTCTTTAAAACGTTCATTTGCATGCCCTTTTTCAACCAGATTTAAAATTTTATTTAAACAACATTTATTCGGTTTTATCTCTATCCATGGAACGTCATAGACGTTTAGAAAACTCATTGAAGTGGAAGGCCATTGGTAGAATAGTGGCAGGGAAGTCCCAAGCAGAATTTGCAAGATGGTTCGTAACGTCAAGAAAAGTGATTTCGAATCTATGGAAAGATTTTCAAGAAACAGGAGACATCTCCAAAAGAGAAGGACAAGGTTGCCTGAGAATCACAACCTCATCAGAAAAACGTTATCTGAAGTTACGGTAAACGTATCAAAACCATGACAGCCAGATAGCTAACAATGGAGATATATAGGGATATAGGGATGAATGCGAAACTAATTTAGACGCGTATGATTCTTTTAAAAATAAAATAATTTCTATTGCCCTTACTGTAATGTAAAAATTAATGGGAGGGCCTTTCATTTCAGTAAAGGCAGTAGAAATTGTTTTATTTTTAAAATAATCATACGCCTTTAAATTAGTTTCGTATTTTGATAACAGATGGCGCGCTAATGCATCATAATATAGGGATGAATCCCAAAGATATAGTGATTTCGAGATTTATTTTTTTGGATTCAACTCGAAATCTATTCTCAAAAGTAATGTGTCTCCATTCCTGTCAAAATAGACGCTAAAACTGAACGCTATCTATTGACCATCTCCGCTAACTGCAATCCGCAAAATAAGATTTCATGAATCCTTGTGGTGCTCATAAAACCAAGCCCAGCCTTGGATTGCCATTTTTTTATCTCTCATTAGCCGATGGACCCGGGCAACGCCTATCTCCGACTTATGCAACCGCAGTGGGGCACTGGTTGCGAGTGAAATTGGCAAATTTGTAAATAAATCCAAGGATATTAAAAAAATTTGACTATGCAATATTTTTTTCAGATTCATTTCTATACACGGTTAAAATTTCAGTCAAATTAGTTACGTATTGAGGACAAATATGCATAACCGACGAGGCTTTCCCGATGGCCGGCTCAAACCTTTTGTACATTATGTAAATAAGTTTTTCATTTTTTTATTCTTACGCCTTAAGCCAGGCAGTACTTTTATCAAATTGTTTTTTTATATATCTCTTTAGCTCAATTAAAGCAATTACTGATCAAAAATATTTTTAAAATTATACTTTCAAGATTTTAACCACGACTGCATTACCATAGCATGATCCTCAAGATAATAAAAAATCAACAGAAATCTCATTTTTTATTTAACATATATATACATACGTTTATTTATAAATATGTATATGTGGCAATATAGTGGTAATAATGTGGTGAGGAGAGAAATAATCACACGACGAGTTGGTAGAGCAATAACCCAGGCAGCCAGCCGAGAGAGAGAGGGAGCGAGGTTCTATATCCGCTGAACGACCGTTTGTCGTGTGTACCACCCCCCGACTATCCAAAAATAGTCCCCAGGTGTTGACGGGCGGCCCCCATTTGCCGCCCCTTTGGAATGTCGCTGCTGTCTCAATTGACCGGACTTTACATCCCATCTCTCTCTGGGATGGCTCTAGGTTTGTTTTATTATTCCTGGAAGAGTATATATTATGACATATATATATAGAGAGAGAGAGAGAGATTTTTCCCTGACTTCTAACTCCCTTCTACCAATTTCTTTCTTTCAAGTGGAAAATCCCGTTTTCCCATCTTTTTATGAGGCTTCCACCCCCACTTTCCTTTTCTGGTCTCATATTAAAATTGATCATGTTCCTTTCTTTGTATAACGGCGTATATTTATTCATTTTCATATATTTTCTTGTTAGTTCTAACACAAGGTAATAAGACCAGATCCAAATTAGCAACGTGTGTTTGACCCTTCAATAACAACGTTGTTACCATCATCAGACAATTTCTATTACCAAAACGTCACACACACCTTATTAATTTGGATTTGGTCTTATTACCTTGTGTTTCTAATCGATAATCCATTTTGTATTTTATTATTATAATTTTCATAAGTTGTTGTTGTTGTCGTGTCCAAAGAAGAGTCTCAGATGTCTCCATGCATCTCCATCACAGCAGCAGCAATATCCACTAAGTATTCTTATAATAAGGCATAGTTTACTATGATAAAAAAAATTAATTCCATTATTTTTTTATTATCCCATGGGTAAGATTACATCAGGTCATGAAGGTTGAAAGTAATAATTTTTCTACTATAGTTTTTGTGTTGTTGTATAGGTCTTCCTTCTTAGCTCCAATACAGTCCAGGATATGTGCTGGAGTTGCAGTGGAGAATTTTGAGCAGCCAAATTTTTCTCCATCAATGAACATAATGGGTCTAGTATGTCCGGTCTTTAATCTTGAAATTTTTGTGGTTTAGTTTCTATAAATTCCATTATGAAATATTATATAATATAATGCGGCTTGTGATTGTAAAACGGCATTTGAAAACCATCCCGCATGATTACGGAATTACGGAATTTCTCATTCTGGTATATCTACCTCCCGTCAGTAATAATTTAATCCATTCCAAGTGTCAGACAAAATATCCAAACATATGCTGGTTTTCTTTTCTCAATCTTCTTCACAGTAGAGCATAGTTTTCCTTAATCCCACACACACATACAGCTTCATTAAGACCAGCGGTCTTATACAGTTTCACCACAGGAAGAAATAATAGATGGAGCTCTTATACTCCAGGCAGCGCAGCACCCAACAACAGCCCCCTGGTCCGACGCATGTCCAATGGCCACACGTTCCATTGTGCATACGTCATGGTTAGCGAATCACTGAACAGGCTAATGTAGAATCAGCCGCGTTCTAGTCTTCGCTTTCCACGTCCAAATGGACCACGGCATTCGGCGATTCAATTAATCTCCTCCGAACGGTGACTGCGGTCTTGTAGAATTTATATAAACCAAAAAGAAGACCTTGATCAAACGTCAGTGTATTCATCCAGATTATATATTTGTTGACTATCGGATTGAGACTGTTTTCCTCAATCATTATTAGAACGATTTGGATTTTATTTTATTAACTTGTGTTTCTAATCGATATTCCATTTCGTACTCATCCTCATTCATGATTATTCTATTAATGGCAGAGTTTCTTTTCTATGCCAAAGTTTTTTTTAATGCCATTATAAGATATTATACTGAAAAAAATGTTCATGAATTCCAATCTCGACCTTCCTTTTTTCCCTCCATACATCTCTCCAGTAATATCATTTACCTCAGCGAATGTCGGAAAAGATGTCTAAACATGCTGGTTCTCTTCTTTAAAATCGTCTACAGTAGACCATATGTTTCTTCAATCATTTTTAGAACATCTTCATTCATGGAATTTCTCTTTCTGGTATATCTACCTTCATCCAGTAATAATTTAATCTATTCCAAGTGCCAGACAAGATATCCAATTGACTGGTTTTCTTTTTATCGATCTTCTCCAAAGCACGGAGGACTACTTACTATAATATGATGCACTATCGCGCCATCTGTTATCAAAATTCGAAACTATTTTAAACGCGTAAGATTCTTTTTGAAATAGAACAATTTCTACTGCCCTTACTGCAATGAAATTCGATATTTGCGGAAGAGCGATTGCTCGAAGCATATTATATATTTAAAATTGTATGTAATTCTAATGTCCTCAAAGCTTATGTCCATAGTTCTTCTAAAATACCCATTCCAAGAGTCTAGCTACAGCATCACTATAAAAGGAAGTTCCAAAAATGCAATATAACAGCGGTATGGTAGATTAAACTGGCGAAACCGCTGGGAGGGTTCACCACTGATGAGCCAGGTCCTCCCATTAATTTTTCCATTGCAGTAAGGACAGTAGAAATTGTTTAATTTCAAAAAGAATCTTACGCGTCTAAAATTGTTTCGAATTTTGACTACTACTATCAAACCTCCCTTTGAAAATTAAATGATTTATAGCCCCTCAAAGGATTCTATGGCTATTTTTCCCCGAGGATATCACGGGATTTTAGAACAGCGACCCTTTAAATTGCTACTTCTGCAATTCCGTCATTCAAGACAATTTGATCCATTATCTATTCCATTGCCCATTCCTACATGAAAAGAGACTGGAAATTCACGAAATTTCGGGGCTAACTCGCTATAATGAACAACATGTATATAAAATTTTCACTACTCTCCTGCTGGATAAAACATTTGTTTATAAATATTTAAAAATTTTCAAGGCGCGATTGATAAAATGAGGGAAGAAGTGCTCAACTCCACAGACAACGGCTGATTGCTCCCCCTCCCCTCTAAATTGATTTTCCTCCTCAATCATGTACATATATAACCTTTTAGGGGAATCCCCTTGTAGGACAATAGTGTTAATAAAGGTTGTTGTTATTGTTGTCATTGTTGTCGTTGTTGTTGTTGTTATCTTCTCCACAGTAGAGAGAGCATAGTCTTCCTCAATCATTTTTATGACGATTTGGATTTGATCTTATTACCTTGTATTTCTAACCTTTACCTTGTGTTATTTACCTTGTATTTCTAACCTTTACCTCGTGTTATTTACCTTGTATTTCTAACCTTTACCTTGTGTTATTTACCTTGTATTTCTAACCTTTACCTTGTGTTATTTACCTTGTATTTCTAACCTTCACCTTGTGTTATTTACCTTGTGTTTCTAACCTTCACCTTGTGTTATTTACCTTGTGTTTCTAACCTTCACCTTGTGTTATTTACCTTGTATTTCTAACCTTTACCTTGTGTTATTTACCTTGTATTTCTAACCTTTACCTCGTGTTATTTACCTTGTATTTCTAACCTTTACCTTGTGTTATTTACCTTGTATTTCTAACCTTTACCTTGTGTTATTTACCTTGTATTTCTAACCTTCACCTTGTGTTATTTACCTTGTGTTTCTAACCTTTACCTCGTGTTATTTACCTTGTGTTTCTAACCTTCACCTTGTGTTATTTACCTTGTGTTTCTAACCTTTACCTCGTGTTATTTACCTTGTGTTTCTAACCTTCACCTCGTGTTATTTACCTTGTGTTTCTAACCTTTACCTTGTGTTATTTACCTTGTGTTTCTAACCTTTACCTCGTGTTATTTACCTTGTGTTTCTAACCTTTACCTTGTGTTATTTACCTTGTGTTTCTAACCTTTACCTCGTGTTATTTACCTTGTGTTTCTAACCTTTACCTTGTGTTATTTACCTTGTGTTTCTAACCTTTACCTTGTGTTATTTACCTTGTGTTTCTAACCTTTACCTCGTGTTATTTACCTTGTGTTTCTAAATTTTACCTCGTGTTATTTACCTTATATTTCTAACCTTTACCTTGTGTTATTTACCTTGTGGATTTCTACTAGAATCGAGGCCATGTTAAAGCTTTTTTTTTTTTAGAAAAAGTGTCAATGCGGGATTCGATCCTAGGTTGTTTCTGTAGAAAATTGAGGACTTATACCACTACCCCATCTACCCACCAAATAAAAGGTTGTATTACTCTATATGATTTAAAAATAGACATTCTTCCCTGATTTATCTTCTATATATATAAAAATGAATGCTTGTATGTTTGTTGGTTTGTATGTCCGGTATACAAATTCGCGGTAGTTCACTAATTCAAACCAAAATTTCCATACATAGGTAAAATATAACGGGGATGACGATAGGCTATTTTAAAAAATATATAAATCAATTATTAAAACTATATATTCAAATTATTCTACTTAGCTCACGAGCAGCGCCCTCTAGAACGCTCAGGCGACTTGCCGGCGGCGCGCGCCCGTTGGCTGCCGGCAGGTCGCCTGAGCGTTCTAGACGAGAAGCGTTTTCTTAATTACAATGCAAGTCCTTAACTATATTTACAGGTTTTCTAATTAATAACTATTTCACATATTTACATATATATTTTCATTTTTTGCTATAACTGATCTAATTCGCCGTTTAAAATAACTGCTCTTGCTATATTTGCTATGTTTTATTTTGATATGTTTTATGTGTTTGATAATACATTTAATCGTGTAAATCCGGGCGTTGCCCGGGTCATTCGTCTAGTAATATTATAAAAATAGCTTCGAGGACTAAGTTTCTTGTTCAAATTTTATTTTATTTTTAAGCTTTGTCAGTCCTTCAGCTCCTGTATCAAGTCTGACAAGTCTGAAAGCTTGAAAATAAAAAAATTTGCACAAGAAACTTAGCCCCCTTGAAGCTTTATTTATTTTATAACTCGATATGAATGTTAACGATGCGTATTTTGCAGGTTATAAATCCATGGCAGAATCTGAGAGTGATGTTGCCGCGTATTTCAAAGACTGCGATATGGAAATCTTAGATGCTGATATGGACGACTTTATGAACATTCTCAGCAATGGAGATTGGAAGCGGGACAGAACTAAAGAAGATGTGAAACAACACTGCGAGTGAGTATCTTCACATCCTTCTGTTTCATACATATGTATGTTAATTAAAAAGGCATTTATTGGATCAAATTATCATTTATTTCACCAATATTCCATACGTTCCACTTCCTTAAGTTTTGTCTCTCTATTGATTGTATATATGTCATAATATATACTCTTCCAGGAATAATAAAACGAACCTAGAGCCATCCCAGAGAGAGATGGGATGTAGAGTCCGGTCAATTGAGAAAGCAGCGACATTCCAAAGGGGGGGCAAATGTGGCCCGCCCGTCAACACCTGGGGACTATTTTTGGATAGTCGGGGGTGGTACACACGACAAACGGTCGTTCAGCGGATATAGAACCTCGCTCTTTCTCTCTCTCGGCTGGCTGCCTGGGTTATTTCCTCTACCAACTCGTCGTGTGATTATTTCTCTCCTCACCACATTATTACCACTATATTGCCACATTGAAAGTCGACAGGATCATCACAGAAGAGTCGACAGGATCATATCACATAAAAAGTCGACAGGATCATATCACATATATATATTTATTTCACGCAAGGACAGCAAGTTTATCAAGAGCGCTCCTGACATGGACATCTTTGCACTTGATCCTCACATGGATGCAGACAGTGCAGCACTGGGTACTATCAGCCCAGGTTATTGAGGTATTCTCCTCTGAAGATTCTTCCACGCAATAACACCATTGTGACATCTTCAGCTGTTATGTTGCCCGTTGATCTTCGCAGAGGTCTAGAAACGAAGCCACAAAAATTGCAAGATTAAAGACCAGATACATAAGACCCATTATGTTCATTGATGAAGAAAAATATTTTCCTATCTGCTCAAAATGCTTCAACTACACTGCAAATTCAGCACATATCCTGGACTAAAAATAAAGAAAGCATATCCTGACCAGGAGCACATGTGCTTTTTCAGAAGGCAGAGCGCCATATGGTGGAACAGAAATAAACTAAACATTGATTTAGCCTGTTCCCTGATATTTGGCCAACCCAATTTCTTGATAAATCAAGAAAAGCCAAGAAATTTGGTTGGCAAAATATCAGGGAACAGGATAAATCAATGTTTAGTTTATTTCTGTTCCACCAGATGGCGCTCTGCCTTCTGAAAAAGCACATGTGCTCCTGGTCAGGATATGCTTTCTTTATTTTTAATATCAACACCTGACCCACTTTTTTTTCTATTGTTTTTTCATATTCTGGACTGTATTGGAGCTAAGACCTATACAACAACCCCAAAACTATAGTAGAAAAATATTATTGCTTTCAACCTTCATGATCTGGTGTAATCTTACCCATGGGATATTTTTTTTAAATCTACCAGTTGTCTAATACAGTATTAGAGCTCTAAGAAGCGGTCTGGTAGATTAAATTGGTGAAACCGCTGGGAGGGTTCACCACTGATGTACCAAGCCCTCCCAATATTTTTTCATCGCAGTAGAGACATTTGAAGTTTGTTTTATATTTAAAAAGAAAAATTCGTGTTTTGATTATTCCATTTATTATATATAGATGTCATGTTATCTCCTTATAATATATGATAGGATCCACCAATATAATCCTTAATTGGTTGTTAAGTTGAAAATGTGTTTTGGATGTGTGCAGAGAAAGACTTTCAGGTGCCAGGAAACTGGTTTCCAATCTCAAGGAATGTCTAGCAGATGAAGTGAAAGCTGGCATTGTGGATTTCGAACAAATAGCTGTTAATTTGCTGGAGAGTATGTGTAACAATGACACCATTATTGAACGTAAGTTGACATTTTAACAATTATCCCCTCTTTAAAAAAATGCACCACTTAGAAATACTTATGTGAATTTTCTGAAAATATATTAGCTATATAATGGCAATATGTGAAAAATAAAATATAAAAGGTAGCAATGCCTTTCTTTATTCGTGAAAAGTGCAAGCTTTCGGATCTATCATATGCTTGTGAAAGGATTATAAAGATCCAAAAGTTTGCATTTTCACGAATAAAGAAACGCATTGCTACCTTTTATATTTTATACTTCATAGCAATTTTTTCTTTTAATGAAAAATAATATATTGAAATATTTAGAAATTGATTTTATTGAGATACACAGCTTTTAACAATATTTGAAAGGTCTACCTACAGTTAATCAACAACAAAAAGGTTTATTAAGACCTTTTAGTCTTATACAGATTCTCAAAGCAGAAATGTAGGATACATGTAGGAAAAACAGTAATAGTACCTTAATGGTAATATGATATTTATATACAGGAAAAATTATATAAAGACAATCAAGCAAATAGATTAGTCTGGGTAAATTGGAGGAAAGGAAATTTATTATACATGGATTTACCACGGATTCACCGCAAATGAAGGTAAAAAAAGTAAAAGTTAATCACAAACAATATTTTAAGATAATTAAATTTATACATTGTGGTGGTGGTGCCATCATGGTTAAACCAATTCCTGAAGTCCACTCCTCTCCAATTTTGCGATGGATACTGCAATATATTCTAGCCAGAAGACTTGAAAATACTATTTATTTTCAATGCAAAGAACAACCATAGCTAACACGATTCAACACTAAAATACCACGAACATCTATTTACACAAACACTATATATATATACATATACTCACAATTGTCATCATTAACTCTGTGCACAAACAAATGAATAAAACAATTCTTAAATTAATTAGCTAATATATTACAGATACATATAAAATAAAAGGACTTATAAGCGCGAATGTTTCTTTTATACATAAAACGAACTTCTACTGTCCTTACTGCGATGAAAAAATATATATGGAGAGGGCTTGGCTCATCAGTGGTGAACCCTCCCAGCGGTTTCGCCAATTTAATCCACCAGACCGCTTCTCGGAGCTCTAATAAGCTCTAAAAAGCTCTACTGTCCTATAAGCTTATGTCCATAGTTTACTTGAAAACCATTTCTAAGATTCCATCCTTCAGTGTAGCATATAAAAGCAGAATGATCCAATACAGTATTAGAGCTCTGAGAAGCTGTCTGGTGGATTAAATTGGCGAAACCGCTGGGAGGGTTCACCACTGATGAGCCAAGCCCTCCCCATATATATTTTTTCATCGCAGTAAGGACAGTAGAAGTTCGTTTTATGTATAAAAGAAACATTCGCACTTATAAGTCCTTTTATTTTATATGTATAGATGGCGCGTTATTGCTTTGTGTTAATATTACAGATACATTGTAATTAAGACAATTAAACTCATAAACATATTTTAAAGGGTGCCTCCAGTTAATCAAATCCAGGTGATTTTATATTTTTCCCCGAGTGCTACGAGGCGGTGTCCCTAAGTTTCCAGAATTTAACGATGATTATGTAAGAAGGAAAAACAACCTGATTGACTAAACCTAATCTAACTAACTCTCTATTTCTTTCTTTAAACTTCCTGGCAGATTATTTTAATTGTAAATACAGTAGAACTAGCTCCCTGTAAAGGACAACACCTAAATGCAGAGCTAAAGTGTCCTTTAGGAAGATGTGTCCTTTTACCGGAAAGTTACTAAATAGTAAAAATTGTCATTTTGGTGGTGAAAACTGTTCTATGTAGAGAAGTGTCCTCTAACGTGAGTGTCCTCTCATAGAGTTTCTACTGTATATATAAACACTAGCCGAATGACCCGGGCAACGCCCGTGTTTTACCCGATTGAATGTTTTGATTCAAATACTATTTGTTACAATTATAAATTGGCGTCTTGAATAAATGCATATATTAGTTAATAACTATAGCCTATGTGCTTTATCTGTCTATGTACTGTTGGCGTCTCTTACTGGGAAAAAGAAAGAGAGGATTCCATTTGGTTATTATCTAATATATGCATTTATTTAGGGAGCGACCCGCTCCAACACAATAGTTACAAAGACGAAATAGCGAGTGGGGGGGGGGGGGGGCATGATGGGGGGGGGGGGGGCAAAGGTGGCGTGATCGTAGCCAACCAATAGGAGGGCGCCATTCCAAAAAAAAAAAGCAAACGGTGACAGA
>CP092869.1:84886698-84983336 GCA_030710605.1 Cordylochernes scorpioides | reverse complement strand
GGTGAATGATTAAGAGATGAAGAATTAAGAGATGAAGAATTAAGAGATGAAGAATTGATGACGCTCGTAACTGTATATAGAATCTTTATAGGATTCATTCTCTATATGTAACTCTTTATTATATATATTGTAGCGAGAAGTATTTATTATTTTACACTAGTATTAACAGAGTATCTTTTTTTTATGTTTATATTTTACTACTCTGTAAACTTCCCTCATTCCTTATCTTTTGTTTAGTTTGTTCTTGCCTTAAAATAAATTGCTGTCTCATCCTGAAGTTTGTCTTCCCTAATTTTCTACGTGGCAATATCTTGAAGAGAGATAGAAGTTGCCTGGCTGGCATTCATTGTTCTTAAAAATAAGGGATAATTCGGCCAGAAAGGTTTTTTATTTTCTCAAAGTTTCAACAAAAGTTTTTTGCCCTTTCTCCCGTCAAGAAAAATGAAAATTAAAGCATTTGGCAAAGCGTTATAAATTATAACGCCTTGCCAAATGCCTCAATTTTTTATTATTCCTGAAAGGACAAACGTTTTTTGTAGAAACTTCGAGAAAATAAAAATCTTTTTTTGTGACCGAAGTGTCTCATATCTTTATTAAAACATCAACAAAAAGCTTTATTAAGACCTTTTGATCTTATACAGAATCCCCAAGTAGAAATGTGGGATACATGTAGGAAAAACAGTAATAAGCATTGTAATTATTATAATTTTTAAAGCTAATTACATTCAATGGTAATAAAAAAAATTGTATACAGGAAAACCTAAGACAATCAAACTAAAAAATAGATTCGTTTGGGTAAATTGGAGGAAAAGAAATTTCTTATACCTGGATTTACCACGGAGTCTCTACAAATAAAAAAAAGTAAAAACTAAATACATTTATATTATGATGCACTAGCGCGCCATCTGTTATGAAAAATCGAAACTATTTTAGACGCGTAAGATTCTTTTTAAAAATTAAACAATTTCTACTGCCCTTACTGCAATGGAAAAATTAATGGGAGGACCTGGCTCATCAGTGGTGAACCCTCCCAGCGGTTTCGCCAGTTTAATCTACCATACCGCTGTTATATTGCATTTTTCGATCTTCCTTTTATAGTGATACTGTTGCTAGACTCTTGGAATGGGTATTTTAGATGAACTATGAGCCATGCCCTCCCTTTAATTTTTCCATTGCAGTAAGGGAAGTAGAAATTGTTTAATTTCAAAAAGAATCATACACGTCTAAAATAGTTTCGAATTTTCACTAACTACATTTAATATTAATATTGAAATTTATATACAAGAAAAACCTAATTAAGACAATTGAGCTCATAAACAGATTGAGTAAATCCGAGAAAAATAAAAAAATACAAAATGAATAAAATAATGAAAACCCTGAATTTATATATGATACATAAGCCTTTACTAAGATTTTTCGTCTTGAATCTTTATTATATTGTAGCATAAGCAGACTTCATGGAACAGAATGCTCATGTCAGTGCCAGGTTGTTCCACGCCAACTCTCGCTAGTGCTTCTTTTTTGGTCTCATATAAAACTATCTTTGTTTGTAGAGATTGAGTTATTTAAACTTCTCTCGCTTATTAAATTGTTCTTAATTGCCATACGACTTGATAATTATTACATCACTACAATATGTCCTATATATTTAAGTTATCTTGCTGGCGTAGGAGCAGCTATAACGGAGAAATCCAATTTCATCGATGAGCAGCTGTTCCACGACTGTCTTAAAGTGGTCCATATCCAACAAGTTCAGTCCATGAAGGAAGATCTCTCCTTTTGGATGGGAAGATTCTGTTGGTAAGATCGCTTCTTTCTTCTTATCTCTTTGGGATGGTTGCGTACGTTGTGGAAAGGCCGCTGATAAAATTATAATTATTTTTATAAAATAAATTAATTTATTTAAAGCCAGAAATACAAAGAGAAAAGAAGTAACGGCCGTTGGAAGCAAGCCTTGTTGTTGAACGACGCACGTGGCCACAGAGTCCCGGATGCCGCCCGCGCATGCGTAGTAAGGTGTTATCTCAGCTCGCGGTTGCCGAGGCCGTCATACTACTGCCCGTATGTTTAGTGAAGCTTTTTCCCAGTTCGCGCTCGCTGAAGCAAAGTGTGGTCGCCACACCTCTATATACACAAACCATATATACATACAATATAGACCTGTGCAATACTCATTCAGAAACATATGTAATATGATTGAATATATATTGTAGTTCAATAAAATAATCCTTCATATCAATATTAAGGTGAAGTCTTCTAGGGAAAAGTTTCCTCTCTCTCACACACACACATATATACAGTAGAACCTCCCTTTAGCGGACACCTCTCTACAAAGGACAGTTTTCATTTGCAAAATTACCATTTATACTATTTAGCAACTCTCCAGTAAGAGGACATCTCTCCCTAAAGGACACTTTGGCTCTGCAATTAGGTGTTGTCCTTTACAGGGAGGTTCTACTGTATATGATAATATATTTCAATATATACTTAATATCCCCATATGTAATATAGTCATAGTGTAACAACCAATACTGTAGACACAATCCAACTCGCCAGTTTGGCCATTATGTAATACAAAACCGAATAATAAAGTTTGATTGAGAGTCCGCCGACTCCCAGATAGCAAAAAGGGGTCTCCGATTACACAGTCGGACCGACAAACAGTCAGATATCAAACAGTTCTTCGCTGGTTCTCATGTAGATCAGATCCTCCTGGACCGGCGCTGGCCTCTCTCTCTCTCTCACGCTTGTTCGGCGGTACATCTACTAAAATTGGAACGATACAGAGAAGATTAGCATGGCCCTGCGCAAGGATGACACGCAAAATCGTGAAGCGTTCTCTCTCTCTCTCTCTCTCTCTCTGAGGTGACATCCAACATGCCTCGTCCTTTTGTACTATCCATTGACGCCTATAACCGCTCTGATCATTGTGCTCACCACGACTGCATCTAAGCTGCCTACCACGACAATCAGGAGACAGGAAAACATACCACATATGGCACATACACATGGTAGGTAGTTTAGATGCAGTCGTGGGGGGCCACAATAATATATATACACACACACACACACAAAAGCCTTTATTAAGACACACAGGTCTTACAGAGGATTCTCCTTGGGGTTACAAGACGGAGAAAAACCTATGAAAGTGGGAAATAAAAAATGGAGAAAGATTATATACATATGGTAAATATATACAGATTATAAGAAAAAAAATAAGAAAGAAAAAAAATAATAATAATATATACAGTTAAACCTGTCTATAGCGCCCCCTCTTGGGACTCACTAGAATAGGATGTTATAGAGAGGGGGTACTAAAGACAGGTCACTTTTAATGTAAAAATCGCATCGTACTACGTATTTAAAATCGGGCGCTATAGAGAGGGAGGCGCTATTTAGAGGGGGCGCTATAGACAGGTTTAACTGTATATATATATTATTTATTTATTTAGATCTCTAACTTTTGGTCATGAAAGCCCTTCAACGGGAGAAAATACGATGCATCGATTGCCTGAAAGCTATAGAGATCTTTATTAGATTTTTGAATTAAGATACTTATCCCTGTAAGACTGATGATTTCACTTTAATATGTGGTAGTCTTTAATACATTGGTGCTTAAAAATGTAAACAAACTATCTCTCTTTATTTAAAAGTCAACGAATGTATATTTATTTACATTTCCGATAAAAAAAATCATATTTAAAGTTTAATTCATTTTGTAAATACATTCAAAAATTTCTACAAAATCTGGATCTCTAATGTTTTCATGCGTTGAATAATATAAATAACTTATGTAAATAAACTTTTCTCCTTGTTTGGCGCAATTATCCCTTGCGGGATATAGTGCTTTGGAAATAAAATAATCGTAATAATTGTAATTGTAATATTTATTTATTTGTGCTCTGAAAGCCAGATGCCACTGTATTTTCTATGTAACTGAAGATTCATCTTTGCAGGTCAGAGGGCTACTTGATGATGATAAAATTTAAGCCTTTAGAAAAGTCATTTTCACTTATATTTCAAATATAAAAAATATACTTATTGTGTGAGAATTCGAAACTATTATAGATGCGTATGATTCTTTTAAAAATTAAACAATTTTCTACTGCCCTTACTGCAATGAAAAATTAATGGGAGAGCCTGGATCATCAGTGGTGAACCCTCCCAGCGGTTTTGCCAGTCTAATCTACCATACCGCTGTTAAATTGCATTTTTCGATTTTCCTTTTATAGTGATACTTATGCTAGACTCTTGGAATGGGTATTTTAAATTAACTATGGACATAAGCTTTGAGGACAGTAGAAATATATACAATTATTAATATTGTGGCGAAGAAATATTTTATTATTTAATTTAATATTATTCAATGAAAATATATTCAACAGATTATAAAAATATATATTACTCTGTATTTGGGAAATCATCTTTAAAATATTTCTTTGCTTGCTTGCTTAAGATTCCCTAGCTGTAAATTCCGGATAGTTGGCGACTTTAGTATGCTCCAGGAATCCGGGTTACCTAAATAAAAAAAAAATAGCTGTAAATAGTTTTGCTGATTTGTTAATAATTGTCGACTCGTCGCTGTGACGTCATCAATAAATACTTTTACATCTTAGGATATTTCAAGGCTTGATTTCTACGCTACAATATATATTATACTTCGAGCAATCGCTCTTCCGCAAACATCAAATCGAGTCTTTTATTTTAGAACATTAATTTATAAACGTCTATAATAGTTTAGGATTCTCATAACAGATGGCACGCTAATGTATCATATTATACTTATTGTGTAAAAATATATTTTACAATAGTGTTGCTCTTGTTTGAAATGTGGATGACGGACTTCAAGGCGGTCTGTACAGCTCCTGGGGCCAGTTATGGGAATGCCTTGACCAGGATCTTGTTGGAGCAAGTGATGAAGTGAAGGAACAAGATTACCATCGCTTCGATTTCTATCTAGACGTGATACTGGATAAGATGTGTGGTGGCTTATCTCTGGTCGACATGTGTGGAAACATACCTCCCCAACCGCCTATCCCTGTGCAGATTATCATGATGAAACTTGTTTCTAGCTCATTCTTCATCTATACCTAATCCTTCTTTCAAGTCTGACATGTATCTTCAATAAGGAAGCTCAATAAAACTAAGATGTGTGTTGTTATGTGTGAGTAAATTGATAGTATTTTATAACTAAAAATACATATAAAAGTTTAAACCATTCTTGACGCGTATGATTCTTTTTGAAATAAAACAATTTTATACTGTCCTTACAGCAATGATAAATTATTGGGAGGGCCTGGCTCTCATCAGTAGCGAACCCTCCTAGATGTTAGAACAACACACATCTAGGGGTTAGAACAACATACATCTAGGAGTTAGAACAACACATCTAGGAGTTAGAACAACACACATCTAGGAGTTAGAACAACACACATCTAGGGGTTAGAACAACACATCTAGGGGTTAGAACAACACACATCTAGGGGTTAGAACAACACACATCTAGGGGTTAGAACAACACACATCTAGGGGTTAGAACAACAAATCTAGGGGTTAGAACAACACACATCTAGGGGTTAGAACAACACACATCTAGGGGTTAGAACAACACACATCTAGGGGTTAGAATAACATCTATAGGTTTAGAAAAACACATCTAGGAGTTATAGCAACAAATCTAGGGGTTAGACCAACACACCTAGGGGTTAGAACAACACACATCTAGGGGTTAGAACAACACATCTAGGGGTTAGAACAACACATCTAGGGGTTAGAACAACACACATCTAGGTGTTAGAACAACACACATCTAGGGGTTAGAACAACACATCTAGGGGTTAGAACAACAAAACTAGGGGTTAGAACAACACATCTAGGGGTTAGAACAACACACATCTAGGGGTTAGAACAACACATCTAGGGGTTAGAACAACAAATCTAGGGGTTAGAACAACAAATCTAGGGGTTAGAACAACAAATCTAGGGGTTAGAACAACACATCTAGGGGTTTGAACAACACATCTATGAGTTAGAACAACACATCTAGGGGTTAGAACAACAAATCTAGGGGTTAGAACAACAAATCTAGGGGTTAGAACAACACACATCTAGGAGTTAGAACAACACATCTAGGGGTTAGAACAACAAATCTAGGGGTTAGAACAACACATCTAGGGGTTAGATCAACAAATCTAGGAATTAGAACAACACGCATCTAGGGGTTTTAACAACAAATCTAGGGGTTAGAACAACACATCTAAGGGTTAGAACAACAAATCTAGGGGTTAGAACAACACATCTAGGGGTTAGAACAACAAATCTAGGGGTTAGAACAACACATCTAGGGGTTAGAACAACAAATCTAGGGGTTAGAACAACAAATCTATGGGTTAGAACAACATACATCTAGGGGTTTTAACAACAAATCTAGGGGTTAGAACAACAAATATAGGGGTTAGAACAACATACATCTAGGGGTTTTAACAACAAATCTAGGGGTTAGAGCAACAAATATAGGGGTTATAACAACACATCTAGGGGTTAGAACAACACACATCTAGGGGTTAGAACAACAAATCTAGGGGTTAGAACAACACATCTAGGGGTTAGAACAACAAATCTAGGGGTTAGAACAACAAATCTAGGGGTTAGAACAACACGCATCTAGGGGTTTTAACAACAAATCTAGGGGTTAGAACAACAAATCTAGTGGTTAGAACAACACTCTTGGGGTTAGAACAACACATCTAAGGGTTAGAACAACAAATCTAGGGGTTAGAACAACACATCTAGGGGTTAGAACAACAAATCTAGGGGTTAGAACAACAAATCTAGAGGTTAGAACAACACATCTAGGGGTTAGAACAACACATCTAGGGGTTAGAACAACACACATCTAGGGGTAGAACAACACACATCTAGGGGTTAGAACAACACACATCTAGGGGTTTTAACAACAAATCTAGGGGTTAGAACAACAAATCTAGGGGTTAGAACAACACATCTAGGGGTTAGAACAACAAATCTAGGGGTTAGAACAACACATCTAGGGGTTAGAACAACAAATCTAGGGGTTAGAACAACACATCTAGGGGTTAGAACAACATATCTAGGGGTTAGAACAACACACATCTAGGGGTTAGAACAACACACATCTAGGGGTTAGAAAAACAAATCTAGGGGTTAGAACAACACATCTAGGGGTTAGAACAACAAATCTAGGGGTTAGAACAACAAATCTAGGGGTTAGAACAACACTCATCTAGGGGTTAGAACAACAAATCTAGGGGTTAGAACAACAAATCTAGGGGTTAGAACAACACATATAGGGGTTAGAAAAAAACACATCCAGCGTTTTGAACAACACACATCTAGGAGTTAGAACAGTGGGGGACATATATATATTGCGTATGATATTGTTTTTTACAGCACAATTAGTGCTGTAAAGACCAGGATATCCTAAAGGATATTTGGTGATCAGTTGGTGATATCTGTCGATCAAAAGATCTAGCCCGAGGGCGCATGCCGGCCATCACCTTCCTCGGAAGAAGCCGCTCCTAACATGGAGGACAGACGCTTCAGCAGCCGTTCCTAACAAGTGGGGGACATGGTGAGCGATTGGGGGATCAGAAACAGTTTGGTTGGAGAGATAACAGGAGAAGGGTTGGATGGGAAGAAATTTAGGATATTTCCATAACATTTAACTTTCCTTGAATTTAATAATCACAAACAGAAAAACTGAGCTAACAATACATTAACAAAGATAGATCTATTTATCATTCAGTTTTCATCAACCCTAATTCCCCTAAAAAAGTATAATAGACCCACTCCTTAGCATTCATTGTAGTGAAGCACAAAAATGTAAATAGCCAACATATTTAAATTTTGAAGGAGGAATAAAAGTTTAGTCAACGAGCTTCTTTTATTTGTGCTGTACTATACAACGATATTAAACTTACCGATTATACAGCACAAATCAAAGAAAGCGTCTTTGTAAACTTTTATTCTTTCTTCAATATGATGTCTGGCGATTCCTTCTCTTATATTTGATTTTTTTAAATATATTTCAAGTTTGAGCAATAAATATGCACCCTACATACAAGAAAACAGTCTTAGGTTAAAAAATTCAATAACTTTTTTTTTGCTTATCCCTAGTACACTGATAACCATGGTGGGTAGAAGCAGGCGACTGCTTCAATAACTCATTATTATAAACCTGCAACTACTTAATTTTGTGAGGACATCCTCACAAGTGCAAAATATTAATCTACAGTAAATAGTGAAGATTTCCTGTAAAAGAGAAAGTTTTGCTTGAGTGCTTGAATAAAAAAAAATAAAATTTTATTCTTGAAAAGTATTTTACCATTTTCAACATTGAAATTTTAACTTAAAATGCGCTTTTTACACTCATGGACAAAGCTTAAGGAAGTTGTACCTTTTAGCCTGTATGTTGGGATTCCGACAATAACTCTGAAAGATGTTTTATACACCGTGAGACCTCTATTGAAGACACACTAGATAACCAACTGTTAACAAAATTGCCTTAAAAAAGGGAAGAATGCGACATTAAAGACTTTCCACTTCCTCAAGTTTTGTACATGAGTCTATATCTTTGAAAGAATGGCGTAGGATTGAAACCAAATAAAATAAATTACATTTAACCATTATGTGCGTAATAACAAAAGTCCAGGTTGTTCTTTTAAGCCACATCATTTGTATACAACAAACTTCCTAAATGGTAAATTATGCTTGTAAAGTATTAGCCCTCAGCTCCAGTATTTATATAGGTTTTAAATAGTTTCGATACTTTCAAGCATAATTTTTACAATTAATTTTGTTCTTTTGAGGAGGTTTGCCTACATTTTGGTCAAGATGTTATTATTAAGGGGAAAAAATCAATTGCTTCATCCTAGCATTATGCCAAATTGAAATACAAAATGCTTGAAATAAAATTAACAAAATTTTAAATTCGAATTAAAACGTTCAACTTAAATATTAAAATTATCTATATATAAAGTAAAGTTTAATTAAAACTCAAAACCCCCTTAAAAAGTGGAGAAATATTGTATTTATTTCTTTGAATATTACACGCTGTGGTTACTATTTCTTTCCCTCACTTTTTAATTGTTTTATTTTCTCTTTGTTTACATCGCTTGGTTACTTTTAAAAGAAAGAAAAGAATTATATATTATGTCTGGGCCAGTGTCGTCTAAAGATATTGACGATGATGAAGAACAAAGAAGGCTGAGCAAAGAAGTTCGAAAAAAAATTGATCATTTAGAGCTGGAACGACAGTTTTTTGAAGATACGACTCTACCTGGCACGGTGGGTTATTAGATTTGCAATTTGAATCTTATTACATTTAACCATTATATACGAAATAACATGTTAAGGTTGTTTTGACATGGTATAAAACAAATTCGCCTATGACTTGATAAAATTGTAATGACAGACCATTCGCATCGTCCGTTTAACACAGTGATTCTCAACCTTTTTTTTGTTGCGGCATTATTTTAAAGATTTGAAAATTTGGCGGCACAATTTTAGAATTTCGCGGCACACTTTTGCTAACTTGAATGCAAGAAAATTCAAATTATGTATCAATATTTCTATGCAAAATATAAGTAATATACATCTCTAACATTCAATTGGCTAATTTCGTTATTTTAAAAAGTAAAAAAATGAAAAAGAAAAAAAGAAAAACCAATACAAACGTGAACATAATCATATGACTAAAATTCGGCGGCACATTTTTAGAATTTCGCGGCACACAAAATTACCGCGGCACAGTGGTTGAGAATCACTGGTTTAACACTTAATAGGACTACATTGTCATGTTCTTACCATGTTATACTATATTAGCATATTACTGGTCTCTTAACCCAACTGAAAAGTAACATTTTTGAGTTTTAAAAATATTTATATTTAAATCATGTTCTAAATAAGATATTAATTGGAATAAAGATGAAAATATATATAGTTGTGAAGATAGGTAAATGTCTTCTTTCTTATCTCCACTCAATCATATCAGGGTATCAAGCTTATAAAGCTTTAGACTTTTGATGGTGTCTGCTAGGGATGAGTAGAGCTCATTAATGGACGAGTCAATACAGTTAATAATGTTTTGGGATTGCAGGTTGAGAATTGCATAAGTAAATGTTTTTTTTTTTTTTTTATGAATAATTTAGTATCAAATAAGTTTTAGAAATTAAAATTTTATGCAAAAAAAGTATAATCAAAGATAAACTACAGTAAAACCCCTCTATAGTGAACCCTAATAGGACAGAGCTATTGGTTCACTATAGCCACGGTTTGGCCATTTTTTTTACTTTTCAAAATTTTTACCGTATAATTAAAGGACAGCCATACACACTGGAAGAGGCTGCCTTTTAATAGTGGTCACTTTGTTTTAATCCCCTTAATTGACCAATCTCCTTACATTAATACCGAATAATAATAGAAATCATTAGATGATAGGCTCTTCTTATCATTAACATACATGTACCTCTATGTCTAATTTAAAAATCAAGACAAATCCTAGGCACAGTTTTATTAAATATATATTCAAAGATATAAAATGATTTTAAAACATCATTATCACATTATATAATACAATGTTTATTTGGAAAAATGGCTCTAATACCATGTTGCTTCAAAGCATTCTTCAAGCATTGCACCATTCAAATAAAGTTAGTGTTTTACTTCCATTTCATTTTTCCACATATTCTTCTAGGTCTAGATTTCGTTTTTTTTTTTTAACCTGTCATGCAAAACATTGCTGATTTTAAAATCACCATAGTTAATGGCATAAAAATATTTTTTGTTCCATCACGAGACCGTTTATTTGGACTTTTTTTTTTTTAAGTTCTAAAACGTGCGATCGCAACAAAAGTTATGGTTGATTCCTCTTTGTAACAATTTTTAATGGCTTTATATTTTATCTTTTATAATATAAAATTTATATTCTCTTATTTTAATATGTTCTTAACATTTTGCCTGTGTTGTTTCACTTTGAAAAGTTCTGAAAATGGCCTTTTTTTTTTAAAGAAATAACGCTTTTGTTTTTAAAATGCCTTTGTTTTCTTCATTTTGGAAGCCATTTGCATTTTTTATATTTCAAATTTAATGGATGCAAATATATTCTATTTAATAAAAAGTAATTTGTATTAAAATTTATACAACATACAGCAAAAATAAAGTGTAAAAATCAAAACAAACAATGCCGCTAAATTTATTGTTTTGAAATCACGATCCGCGAGCTGAAATATGCTCAAAATTTTGTTGTTTTAATTTTTTTTAAATTACAATTCTAAGTTCGTTATAAGCATAGTATTTTAAATAGATTTTATTATTTTGGGACCGAAAATAGGTTCGTTATAGGGGTAGTTCGTTATATTAAAAATCGCAAAGTTTGTTATAACGATGGTATTTTTAATGGAATGGAATTGGGAATCGGCGTGGGTTCGTTATAAGGGAAGGTTCGTTATATCCAGGGTTCGTATTAGCGGGGTTTTATTGTATATGAAAAACAAAAGATATGATGAAAATGATATCATTATAAAAAGTGATGTATTTATAAAATAATCTACTTCTTTCTTATCTCCACTCAATCATATTAGGGTGTAAAGCTTGAAATTGACAACCATCATGATTGGGTGAAATTGAATGCCTCTGCCTTTGTCATTAAGACTGGGAGCACTACTCAGTGGCAGGCTGACTTCCAAAAGAAATGGCCGCCTCTGACATGAGGAACAGACGCCATGTGCAGCCGCTCCTAACAATGGAGTACAAACACTGCTCATCCTGTATTCCTGGATTAGGAGCCCTTACAAGGTACTATCAGCCGGGCCAGATGAGCCCAGGTTTTAGCGAGCTTGTTACTGCTTCCCCTCCTTTTTCATCCGGGCTTGGAACCGGCAAAGGCAGAGTTTATATATAATAATGATGGATAATAATGATACCAGATTTCTGCAAACCACTGGCGGCAAAGTACCACAGAATATAACAAGGTTAGGTTTATGATAAAGTACAATTTGGATTTTATAGACGTTGTTGCCGTTTTTTATCCCCTTGTGCAAAGATTACAAGAATTCCATGAGTTCATGTTCCTCGAGCTTTCATGAAATGGGGTGCAGCTTTCATTGATCATGGCACCATGATCCAGGCAAACTTAGGTGAAAGTCTGACTTTGCCTGTAATTTGAGGCCATTCCTAACATGAGTACTGATGCAGCTCCTCCATATCTCTGGAAAGTGCCCCCTCTTGCTGAGGTCTATCAACGGGGTCAGTTGAACTCTGGATTTTTAAAGAGGTCTTTCTCCTCTTTCAAACAATGCTGCTGTTGGTCTGCGACTGCTTATTCATCAGAGTTATTCTGCTTGTTTCACTGCTGGCCTTCACATCTGAAGGCTGTTCCCCCTATCCACCACCTGGGAACATGCCCTGTAGCAGTCAGCTCTGCTGAGGGGGGATTTTATATATTATAACTACAAGATAAAAAAGACCCAAATACAAATAAATAGCGTTGTTACCATCATCAGACAAAAGAATAAAGAGAAAAAATTGGAAATATCTCGATTTACGGGTCTGCTAACCAAAATAGATGATTTTTGAGCCCCAATGGATGCATAAAGAGAAATATATTCAAACCACTATGACCAGGCTGGGGAGGCTAGGGACAGGATCTCCGTCAGGGAAGAGGCAGGTTAGGCCGGATTGGGTCCGCGGAGGTCAGGAAGAAGGCGGAAGGACTAGAACTTTGCAGCTCTATCTCTGGCAGTTGGGCAAGACATTTCCTCGTGGTCGGCAGAGAGGCCCTTGGCTGAGCAGTTAGCCCACTTGGCCGTGCGTGGGTTGGCGATAGTTGGACAGCTTCGGCCTTTGTGGTGGTCACTAGAAGCGCAGTGGAAGCAAGCGACTGTGACAGGCAAAAGAGAAAAAATACCACAGTATGTTTTTAAATAGTACTGTTATCAAGTGGGTAAACAAGATAGCAGAAAAAAAAAAGTTTTCTAAGACAACCTAAAATATTATTCTTTGAATTAGAAGTGGAAAAATTCTATTATAAATCAGTGTAGCATATAAAAGCAGAATGATCCAATACAGTATTAGAGCTCTGAGAAGCGGTCTGGTGTATTAAATTGGCGAAACCGCTGGGAGGGTTCACCACTGATGAGCCAAGCCCTCCCAATATATTTTTTCATCGCAGTAAGGACAGTAGAAGTTCGTTTTATGTATAAAGGAAACATTCGCGCTTTTAAACCCATTTATTTTATATAAACCTCTAGTTGTATAATTGTAACTTTGCCCGTAGAAGAGAGAGAGCTTGAAAGTTCGCGATGTTTTTTATAATAAAGAAACCTATTGTGCAAGGTTTTTTTAATATTTTATATAATTTGTATAATGGTTCAATATGAAAATTTTATATCTACAGTATTTTTTATGAAATTATGTAAAATAGTATTTGATTATATTGCCACACATGGAAAATTAGGGAAGACCAACTTCGTGATGAGACAACAATTTATTTCAGGCAAGAACAAACTAAGAATGATAAACAAAAGATAAGCAAAGAGGGAAGTTTACAGAGTATCAAAGTATAAACATCAAAAATGATAATCTGTTAATAAAATTAATAAATTATTTGTGACATAGTTCTTTCCCTATGGGAGCTGTGACCCACAGCTAGCAATTATTGTAGTTATTGACATGGATCTGATGTGCTTCTGCCAAGGATTCCATCGAAGTCTTGGAACTATGTCCCTAGTACCTTTGCGTCCTTTTTCTTGCGGCGTGAAAAGCGGCTTTGTCGTTGTATCGTCTATAGGGACATCATCATCTTGGAGGGTAGTCTTCCATTTAGCACGGCGGTGGAATCCAGGAGCCAGTCTCTGAAAATGTAGATTATAGCAACCATGGCCTCAAAGTCTTCTCGACAGTTTTCAGTTTGTCTTCTCTAACTTACCCAGCATCTCCACCAAAATGCCACGTGGAAAATTAGGAAAGACAAACTTCAGGATGACATAGCAATTTATTTCAGGCAAGGACAGAACTATGAATGATAAACAAAAGATAAGCAATGAGGGAAGATTACAGAGTATCAAAATATAAACATGATACTCTGTTAATAAAATAATACATACTTTGCGACAATATTTTAACTCATTGTAAGGAACTCTTCCTAGTAAAATTTGCAATAAACAAGGCGATAAGGAAGATGGGTGTCTTTATTATACAGAATAAGCACGAGCTTTCGGGTAAAAACCCTTCGACAGGTAGCTATCACATAGCACGATGGACACTAATGGAAAGAGTTTTTTTAAATATATATATAGTAGAGGTAATTTGTACATACAGCGTAAAAAGAAAAGATGCAAAATAGATAAAAATTCTATCAAACAAAAATATATGGAGGTAATTTGTATAGACTGCATGGAAAGAAAGAAGATGCAAATAAATAATAAGATAAAGTACTATTAAACGAATATATGTGGAGATACGGCTCGAGATAACATAGGAACTATTAAAGCTTTAAGAGATACCAGCAAGGAAAACACCATAAATGTCCGGCATGTCAATTTTTCTATTTATGCTATTGAGTTTTCTAGAGATAATAGATTCCAGCACCAATCGTTGATGCTGGTTGTGAATATGTAGGTAGTGAACAGTGGGATGGAGAAAGTCGAAGGATTGACCAGTATCGGCTATATGCTGGTATATTAGGGATCTAGGGTCACAGTTAGATATATTGCGCTGATGCTCCGACACTCTAATGGCAACTGTTCTACCCGTCTCACCCACATAAGTGGCAGAGCAAAGCTCACAGGAGACGGAGTAGACAGCGCCAGTAGAGAGAAGGGCGTCAGGTGGGGTACAGGACTTAGTGATTGAATGCCTTAAAGAAGTTAGTAGGTTAGGGCTATTACTGTAAAAAATTCGAATTCCAAAGGATTTTAGGGAACGGGCAATGTCAACAGAAAGAGAGGAATAGGGAAGAGTACATATTGATCTGTAAGTATCCGGTGGTTTCCGAGGAACCGGAATATAAGAATGTCTCTTAATAAAGGACAGAGGGAAGGAGGCAGCAGTGAGATGGGAAATTATTAATTCATTTTCAATTTTCTTGAAAATAGGGAGGGAGCAGTGGGTGTAGATACGTTTTGTGAGAGTTTTGACAATATTGATTTTATGGGTAATTGGGCAATGAGAGTTGAAATGGGTGTAGTGAGGGGGACAATCTTTTTTGTAATATACTGAGGTGTTGAATGAGCGATAAGATCGAATGACGAGGACATCCAAGAAAGGGATGGCCCGCTCTTTCTCCAGCTCTATGGTGAAAGAAATGTCCGGATGGTAACTATTAAGGGATGAAAGGATGGTGTTTTCCCGGCTGGCATCACAAATGCAAAAAACGTCGTCGACGTAACGACGCCATAAATGGATGTCTGAGTGGTGAACTTGGTTTATCCAGGTATCGATGCGGGTCATGACAATTTCTGCAGCTATAGATGATAATGGGCTTCCCATAGGGGAGCCCCTAATCTGTTTGTAAAAGTCCTGTCTATAGGTGAAGGTGCCCATATCTAGGCAAATGCTGACAGGTTGAGTAATAGTTGAGATGATGGGGGGATCTAAATTGACAGTGGTGAGGAATAATATTGTCAAAACTCTCACAAAACGTATCTACACCCACTGCTCCCTCCCTATTTTCAAGAAAATTGAAAATGAATTAATAATTTCCCATCTCACTGCTGCCTCCTTCCCTCTGTCCTTTATTAAGAGACATTCTTATATTCCCGTTCCTCGGAAACCACCGGATACTTACAGATCAATATGTACTCTTCCCTATTCCTCTCTTTCTGTTGACATTGCCCGTTCCCTAAAATCCTTTGGAATTCGAATTTTTTACAGTAATAGCCCTAACCTACTAACTTCTTTAAGGCATTCAATCACTAAGTCCTGTACCCCACCTGACGCCCTTCTCTCTACTGGCGCTGTCTACTCCGTCTCCTGTGAGCTTTGCTCTGCCACTTATGTGGGTGAGACGGGTAGAACAGTTGCCATTAGAGTGTCGGAGCATCAGCGCAATATATCTAACTGTGACCCTAGATCCCTAATATACCAGCATATAGCCGATACTGGTCACTCCTTCGACTTTCTCCATCCCACTGTTCACTACCTACATATTCACAACCAGCATCAACGATTGGTGCTGGAATCTATTATCTCTAGAAAACTCAATAGCATAAATAGAAAAATTGACATGCCGGACATTTATGGTGTTTTCCTTGCTGGTATCTCTTAAAGCTTTAATAGTTCCTATGTTATCTCGAGCCGTATCTCCATATATATTCGTTTAATAGTACTTTATCTTATTATTTATTTGCATCTTCTTTCTTTCCATGCAGTCTATACAAATTACCTCCATATATTTTTGTTTGATAGAATTTTTATCTATTTTGCATCTTTTCTTTTTACGCTGTATGTACAAATTACCTCTACTATATATATATTTAAAAAAACTCTTTCCATTAGTGTCCATCGTGCTATGTGATAGCTACCTGTCAGGGTTTTTACCCAAAAGCTCGTGCTTATTCTGTATAATAAAGACACCCATCTTCCTTATCGCCTTGTTTATTGCAAATTTTAACTCATATGTTCTATTGGAGAATTATTGTGTCATGTTTTATCCTGTAGAAAGGTAGATATGAAAGATTTTGAAACTTTTCCCTTGAAACCTGATATTTTTACCTTAATAAGGATTGTAATGTAATAAGTTTGAAATGTCAAAGGATATCACTATAATACACTCATAGACAAAACCTAAGGAAGTTGTACCTTTCAGCATGTATATCGGGATTCAGAGAATAACTCTGAAAGATATTACAGTGACCTTTATTGAAGATACACATATATACACTCATGGAGGCAAAACTTAAGGAAGTTGTACCTTTTAACATGTATATCGGGATTCAGACAATAACTCTGAAAGATATTACAGTGACCTTTATTGAAGACACACATATATACACTCATGGACAAAACTTAAGGAAGTTGTACCTTTTAACATGTATATCGGGATTGAGACAATAACTCTGAAAGATATTATAGTGACCTTTATTGAAGACACACATATATACACTCATGGACAAAACTTAAGGAAGTTGTACCTTTTAACATGTATATTGGGATTGAGACAATAACTCTGAAAGATATTACAGTGATCTTTATTGAAGACACATATATATACACTCATGGACAAATCTTAAGGAAGTTGTACCTTTTCAGCATGTATATCGGGATTGAGACAATAACTCTGAAAGATATTACAGTGACCTTTATTGAAGGCACACATATATACACTCATGGACAAAACTTAAGGAAGTTGTACCTTTTAACATGTATATCGGGATTGAGACAATAACTCTGAAAGATATTACAGTAACCTTTATTGAAGGCACACATATATACACTCATGGACAAAACTTAAGGAAGTTGTACCTTTTAACATGTATATCGGGATTGAGACACTAACTCTGAAAGATATTACAGTGACCTTTATTGAAGGCACACATATATACACTCATGGACAAAACTTAAGGAAGTTGTACCTTTTAACATGTATATCGGGATTGAGACAATAACTCTGAAAGATATTACAGTGACCTTTATTGAAGGCACACATATATACACTCATGGACAAAACTTAAGGAAGTTGTACCTTTTAACATGTATATCGGGATTGAGACAATAACTCTGAAAGATATTACAGTGACCTTTATTGAAGGCACACATATATACACTCATGGACAAAACTTAAGGAAGTTGTACCTTTTAACATGTATATCGGGATTGAGACAATAACTCTGAAAGATATTACAGTGACCTTTATTGAAGGCACACATATATACACTCATGGACAAAACTTAAGGAAGTTGTACCTTTTAGCATGTATATCGGGATTGAGACAATAACTCTGAAAGATATTACAGTGACCTTTATTGAACACACACATATATACACTCATGGACAAAACTTAAGGAAGTTGTACCTTTTAACATGTATATCGGGATTGAGACAATAACTCTGAAAGATATTACAGTGACCTTTATTGAAGGCACACATATATACACTCATGGACAAAACTTAAGGAAGTTGTACCTTTTAGCGTGTATATAGGGATTCAGACAATAACTCTGAAAGATATTACAGTGACCTTTATTGAAGACACATATATATACATTCATGGACAAAACTTAAGGAAGTTGTACCTTTTAACATGTATATCAGGATTGAGACAATAACTCTGAAATATATTACAGTGATATTTATTGAAGGCACACATATATACACTCATGGACAAAACTTAAGGAGGTTGTACCTTTTAGCATGTATATCGGGATTGAGACAATAACTCTGAAAGATATTACAGTGACCTTTATTGAAGGCACACATATATACACTCATGGACAAAACTTAAGGAAGTTGTACCTTTTAACATGTATATCGGGATTGAGACAATAACTCTGAAAGATATTACAGTGACCTTTATTGAAGGCACACATATATACACTCATGGACAAAACTTAAGGAAGTTGTACCTTTTAACATGTATATCAGGATTGAGACAATAACTCTGAAATATATTACAGTGATATTTATTGAAGGCACACATATATACACTCATGGACAAAACTTAAGGAAGTTGTACCTTTTAACATGTATATCGGGATTGAGACAATAACTCTGAAAGATATTACAGTGACCTTTATTGAAGGCACACATATATACACTCATGGACAAAACTTAAGGAAGTTGTACCTTTTAACATGTATATCAGGATTGAGACAATAACTCTGAAAGATATTACAGTGACCTTTATTGAAGGCACACATATATACACTCATGGACAAAACTTAAGGAAGTTGTACCTTTTAGCATGTATATCGGGATTCAGACAATAACTCTGAAAGATATTACAGTGACCTTTATTGAAGGCACACATATATACACTCATGGACAAAACTTAAGGAAGTTGTACCTTTTAGCATGTATATCGGGATTGAGACAATAACTCTGAAAGATATTACAGTGACCTTTATTGAAGGCACACATATATACACTCATGGACAAAACTTAAGGAAGTTGTACCTTTTAGCATGTATATCGGGATTGAGACAATAACTCTGAAAGATATTACAGTGACCTTTATTGAAGGCACACATATATACACTCATGGACAAAACTTAAGGAAGTTGTACCTTTTACCATGTATATCGGGATTGAGACAATAACTCTGAAAGATATTACAGTGACCTTTATTGAAGGCACACATATATACACTCATGGACAAAACTTAAGGAAGTTGTACCTTTTAGCATGTATATCGGGATTCAGACAATAACTCTGAAAGATATTACAGTGACCTTTATTGAAGGCACACATATATACACTCATGGACAAAACTTAAGGAAGTTGTACCTTTTAGCATGTATATCGGGATTCAGACAATAACTCTGAAAGATATTACAGTGACCTTTATTGAAGGCACACATATATACACTCATGGACAAAACTTAAGGAAGTTGTACCTTTTAGCATGTATATCGGGATTGAGACAATAACTCTGAAAGATATTACAGTGACCTTTATTGAAGGCACACATATATACACTCATGGACAAAACTTAAGGAAGTTGTACCTTTTACCATGTATATCGGGATTGAGACAATAACTCTGAAAGATATTACAGTGACCTTTATTGAAGACACACATATATACACTCATAGATACACATATATACACTCATAAGTTTTGTCCCATGAGTGTAACTTGCTTGCTGGAGGTTACTATTGAGATTGCTATGATGTTGCAGGATGAGGAAAACTTAAACAACCTGAATGTACTTATACGGATGAAGCCCAGCCAAAATATTGGCCCCCTGAAAATTCTGGCAAATTGTGTCCAAGCCGGGGACTATGTCAGGGTAAGTCTTGTCTTCTTCTTTCTCCACTCAATCATATTAGGGTATCAAGTTGTGATCCTTGATGGTGTCTGTTTGACAACCATCATGACTGGGTGAAGTAAAATGTGTCTGCCTTTGTCATTAAGACTGGGAGCACTACTCAGTGGCAGGCCAACTTAGCTCCAAAAGAAATGGTCGCCTCTGACATGAGGAACAGACGCCATGTACAGCCGTCCCTAACATGGAGTACAGACTCATCCTGTATCCCTGGATTAGGAGCCCTTACAGGGTACTATCAGCCAGGCCAGCTAAGCCCAGGTTTTTTAGTGAGCTTGTTACTGCTCCCCCTCCTCCTTTTTCATCCGGACTTGGGACCAGCAAAGGCGGAGTTAGATAGTGAGATGATGTATTTGACCAACAACCAGCACTCACAGTTAGACAATCAACATAATTTTATTGACATCTTGTCAGCAGAGTCTGTTACAGTAAGACGATGTATTTAACAAATAACCGAGACCTGTAGTTATTGGTTAACTGGTCGATAATATGCAACGTTAATCTTGGCTTGTATTCCACAATGAGCAAGTGGCTCTCATTTTTCTGATTGGAGATATCCCCAATTTTTTTTAACAAGTAACCTTGAAGGACAAATATCTCTTTGGCAACCAGGCGATGCCATTGTTACTCCAAGAACCCATCATCCAATGTACCAATCCCTATTTGAAATAAATTTACTTTTGACTTCCAACCACTTCCCTTTGTAACTACTGTAAAGTCTTTCACAAGAGACCACAGCCTAACAAAGTCCAGTCATCCCTGGAAGTGGTCTCTTTATTAGAGGACTGTGTTTGGTTTGAAATACTCTTCATTTGGCATCTCAGAGGTGGTCTCATATCAGGACATAAGAGGTGGTCTCATATCAGGACATAAGAGGTGGTCTCATATCAGGACATAAGAGGTGGTCTCATATCAGGACATAAGAGGTGGTCTCATATCAGGACATAAGAGGCAGTCTGATAAATTGGCTAAAACTGGTGTTTCTTGGAGGTGGTCTCATATCACAGAAATTCTGGTTTAGCCATGGTTTTAGGCTCATGTAAGACTACTGTATATATGGGGGATTGCTATATCATAAATACAGTGGTACCTCGACATACGAGTTTAATTCGTTCCGCAACCTTGCTCGTATCTTGAATTACTCGTATCTCAAAGCAAATTTCCCCCCATACAAAATTCCCATTTAAAATCACAGATTAATATCTTCAGCACTACCGAACCGAACTCGTATCTCGAATTTTGCTCGTAACTCAAAGCAAAAAAATCACTTGCTCATCGGCTCGTATCTTGAAAAACTCGTATGTTGGGGCGCTCGTATGTCAAGGTACCACTGTATATTCAATAAAATTTATAATATACAGTAGAACCTCCCTTTAGCGGACACCTCTCTAGCAGACACCTCTCCACAAAGGATGTCGAGTTTGTTCTCAGCTTATATCTTGGCTTCAGGATTCATATCTCTCTTTCTCCCCCTGTTGGTGGTATATACAGTAGAACCTCCCTTTAGCGGACACCTCTCTACAAAGGTCAGTTTTCATTTGCAAAATTACCATTTCTACAATTTAGCAACTCTCTGGTAAGATGACACCTCTCCCTAAAGGACACTTTGGCTCTGCAATTGGGTGTTGTCTTTTACAGGGAGGTTCTACTGTACTGAGCTCACCCCAAATCATCCAAATACAAAAATCCCCTCTGAATAGCAGCAGTGAGGACCTGATGCCCCTCTCTTAATGATAACTACAGCTTAATATATATTCCTTGCTTCCTTAGTTATGTCCTAGAAACATATATTTATTTATTTGTCCTTTTATTAGATATATATATATTTTTTTTTAATTAAAAAGGCATATATTGGATCAAAAAATCATTTTTTATATATATATTACGATGCACTAGCGCGCCATCTGTTATCAAATTACAAAACTATTTTAGAGGCGTAATTTTTTTTTTTAAATAAAACAATTTCTACTGCCCTTACTGCAATGGAAAAATTAAAGGGAGGGCCTGGCTATATATATATATATGCACTCGCAGGTGATGTTAGAAATACAAGGTAATAAGACCAAATCCAAATAAATAGTGTGTAACAACGCTGTTACCGAAACGTCACACACTATTTATTTATTTGGTCTTATTACCTTGTGTTTATAATCTATAATCCAAATTTATGCCTTATCGTTAGAAATAATCGTTATTTCTCCTTAAAATAAATTTCAATTTTTTCGTTCAAAAGAAACATTTGCTGGATAATTGTCAAATGTGGTTTCTACAAATCTCATGAGTATGTTGTGCAGGTGTACACTAGGAACCACACCCAGATCCGAGGAATAGTAACCGGCAAGTTGGAAGCCTTCGACAAACACTGGAACCTGGTGCTATCTGATGTCACTGAGCTCTACAGCAGGCAGAACCGATTTAGACGGATGCCCTTTATGAGGGATCTCACTCCAGCTGACCATCAAGTATCTGCAGGTCAAAGCTTTGTCACCATAGCAAACCAGATAGGTTCTGAATTGCCAAGACGTAGAATGGAGGTCTACCAACGCAACATCCCCCGTCTACTTATGCGTGGAGATAACGTTGTCTCAATTATGCCGCTGCGTGGTGGCCCTCGTACTGAATAGAATTGTTTTATGTTTATATGAATAAATGTTACTAAATACTTCTTGTCAAAATTCTCTTGTGTTAACATTTCTTCTTATTTTACTTACTTACTTATCCCAAATAAAGGCCATGATAATCATGGGGTGTAGTTAGCTGTTGTATATAGTATAATCTGTGTAAATATAAAGATGGGGCAACACTGTTAGTATAGGTAATGGAGCCATAATAAATATGTAATTCATCTAGCGTGGTGCTGTATTGCATGGCTATATATATGTTGTGGTCAAATGAAAAGGCGCAACCGTTATGCCAAGCGAACAGCGCACACCGCGATGTCTGCCACCTTTATGTTTTTGTACAGTTTTTTTTTAGATGGATGAATTTGCATATTTACATTTTAACACAAGCTTAACATATTTACATACTTCTTTTGACGAAAATAAATTATATCTCTTGGGCATTAATTATACAAATTATGACATATATATACTAGCGGGTGTACCCGGCTCCGCCCGGGTTTTACCCGAGTGAAAGTTTGCCTAACGAATATTATATATTATGAAGTATAATAAACAATGTTAAAGATTAGTTTTAATTATTAATCAAGATTGTGTGTGAATATGTGAGAAAGATGTAATATCGTTGTTGTTTTCTTGGCCGACTGTTTTACATATGGTGTTATCTTAAAATTGCTTGTTTTGAATATTTTTTTAGATTGAGTTGAATGAATTGCTGATTTTTTTTTGTATTTATATATAAAAAAAAAATTAACTCTGTTGATTTTTTTAGTATTTAATCGATAACAGCGAAGTTACGCATGTTAAAGTTAGGAAAAATATTTTGATGTTAAGCAAAACCTGCTCCATCTCGTTTAACATAAATGTTGAAAATTTGGTCGAAATTGATGCATTGTAACGAAAGTTTTTAGCGAACACCACTTATGAAATTTCCATTTTATTAATATAGATTTAATTAAAAAGGCATATATTGGATCAAAATATCATTTATTTTACCAATATTTCAGTTGGCTGAACGCCAACCTTTATCAAGGTGTTATAACATTTTAAAGTGTGTTAACAACAAACTCAGCGCCACATAACGTCAACAGAATTAAGTTTTTAAAAATATTTTGTTATATTCAATGGGAAGAAAAATTTTTGATATATATATTTATATTATAGACAAAAAAATTTTGTAAAATATAGGTGTGAATATTTTGAAAATTAACAATAACGCCTATTTTATATTTTAAAATTATTTGTACTATGTGTAAAAAGATTTTTCGTATAAAAATTAAAAAAAATATATATATATAGAGGCTGTAACTATATTATATCTATATATTTAAATAAGGCTAAAGGTTAAATAGAAACAGTATAACATATATAACATTAGCGACTAATATTACTGTAAGTGAGTAAAGTAATAGTTCTAAAACTTTTTATCTGTAGACAATTTTATTGATTCTTCTAATCAATTGTTACAAAGGTGGAAAAAATATATAATAAAATAGTAAATAAATGGTATTTTGTGGAATGGTTGCGTGATGTGTTGGTGTGGCTTGTGGAAAGACCGTTGATAAAATTAATTTATTTAAAGCCAGAAATTTATAAAGAGAAAAGAAGTAGCGGTTGTTGTAACGGCCGTTGGGATCAAGCCTTCTTGTTTACCGCGCGAGTAGCCAGAGTCTCGGATGCTCGCACATGCGTAGTCAGGTTGACGTTCGCGGTTGCCGAGGCCGTCACACTGCCCGTGTGTGTAGTGGAGCTTTGTCCCAGTTCACGCTCGCTGAAGCAAAGTGTGGTCGCCACAGGTAGATAAAATGTAGGGGAATATATATAATTGTGTATGTTAACACAAAGCAATAACACGCCATCTATACATATAAAATGGAAGGATTTAATTATATTGGGAGGGCTTGGCTCATCAGTGGTGCACTCTCCCAGCGGTTTCGCCAATTTAATCCACCAGATCGCTTCTTTAGAGCTCTAATACTGTATTGGACGATTCTGCTTATATAATACGCAGCACTGAAGGATAATATATTTTTTCATCGCAGTAAGGGCAGTAGAAGTTTGTATTATGTATATAGTTACGAGCGTCATGCGTGGCCTCTGTCACGGTTTGCTTTTTTCTGGAATGGCGCCCTCCTATTGGTCGGCTGCGATCACGCCACCTTTGCCCACCCCCCCCCCCCCCCATTTCTGTAACTATTGTGTTGGAGCGGGTCACTCCTTAAATAAATGCATATATTAGTTAATAACCAAATGGAATCCTCTCTTTCTTTTTCCCAGTAAGAGACGCCTATGGAAGCCAACAGTACATAGACAGATAAAGCACATAGGCTATAGTTATTAACTAAATTATGCATTTATTTAAGGTGCCAATTTATATTTGTAACAAATAGTATTTGAATCAAAACATTCAATCGGGTAAAACACGGGCGTTGCCCGGGTCATTCGGCTAGTTATGTATAAAAGAAACATTCGTGCTTTTAAATCCTTCCATTTTATATGTAAGTTGTGTATATGTACAAATTTCTTCAGCAAGGAAGGCTTCCCCGCCTTGAGAGAGTTCTCCTCCAGACAAGGAGGTGGTCTTCCTTTACCTGTAAAAGGGTCGTTTAAAACCTGAAAACTTGTAAACTCGTTAAAAGTGTGATAAATAAACTTATTCTCAGAGAGAGAGAGATTTATATTTGATTAATCTAATTGATACAGAGGTTTATAATTCTAATATTACTGTTGTTTCTTATCCCCTTGTGTAAAGATTACATGAATTCCATGATCTCATGGAATGGGGTGTAGGGGTGCAACTTTCGTTGATCAGGGCACCATGATCCAGACACACTTTGGTGAAAGTCTGACTTTGCTTGTAGTTTGAGGCCATTCCTAACATGGAAGCCTTTGCTGCCGTCTCAAACATGACTACAGACACAGCTCCTCCCTATCCCTGGAGAGGGATCCTTGCTTAGGTCTATCAACCGGGTCAGTTGAACTCAGGATCTTTAAAGAGGTCTACTCCTCTTCTAACAATGCTGCTGTTGGTCCGCGACTGCTTATTCATCAGAGTTATTCTGCTTGTTTCACAGCTGGCCTTCATATCTGAAGGTCGTTCCCCTATCTGCCACCTGGGGACACGCCCTATAGCAGTCAGTTCTACCAAGGGCTAATATTACTGTAAGTGCACTACGTCTTCAAATGTAGAAAGTAGTTTGACTTCTGGACTTACAAGTGTGGTAGAGCCCTGTTTGGTTACTTGAACTCGCAGGTGAGGCTAGAAACACAAGGTAATAAGACCAAATCCAAATAAAAAGTATTGTGACATTTTGGTAACAGCGTTGTTATCATCATCAGACATCATGTATTTCATTCATCATTCAGTACTTTTGTCTGAAGATGGTAACAATGCTGTTACCGAAATGTCACCCACTTTTTATTTATTTGGATTTGGTCTTATTACCTTGTGTTTATAATCTATAATCCAAATTGTGCCTTACAACAGGTGAGGTTAGACGTTTACAAGAAGCAGGGGGCTATTGAAGTAAATTTTTCTTCAGTAGAAAATGTACAATACAGAGGATTCATTCCTGGGTTGTGACTGCCACAAATTGACAGTGTATACCTCTTCTTCTGACCAACCACTAGTTAATATGTATGGAGTTGGTTTTCGACCGCTACAACCCAGGTTCGATTCCCGCATTGGGGACTTTTTTTATTGATTAAAAAATTTTTTAAATGCTACGATGGCCCCCGATTCTTTCAAAAGTCCAACCCCACCAGCGAGTGCAAGTAACCAAACAGGGCTCTGGCACATTTGTAAGTGCAAATTCGAACTGCTTTTCACATGTGTAGACATGTGGTGCACTTACAGTAAAAGCAGTCGCTTACTTCTAACCACCATGATTTTCATGTATGGAGATAAACACAAGGTAAAATAGACCAAATCCAAATAAATAGTATGTGATGTTTCAGTAACAGCACTGTTACTGAAACATCACATACTATTTATTTGATCTTATTACCTTGTGTTTCTAATCTGTAATCCAAATTGTGCCTTATTATATAATGGGGATGAAATAACATCCTGTATGCATCCAAGTGTGCCAGTATCATGGTGCCATGATCAATGAAAGCTACACCCCATTCTGTGAGATCAACAACAACAAATAAGATCCTTTGACAATTTGATACAAATGATCAAAAACAAGGGAGAGGCCACCTTTATTCTAATAAATCAACATCCTCCCGGCAAAATTTCCATATCTATACTATTTATTTAGTAATCCAACTTATTTGTACGAGCTTTCACACTTTATTGTTCTTCTGTAGGTATTATTTTATTAAGCTTTTAGTTCGGTAACAGGGCTGTTACTATTTATTTGTATTTGGTCTATTTTACCTTGTGCTTATCTCCATACATATGTATATATATTTTTGCTTATCCTTAGCACATGTGGTACAGGCCATGATAATCATGGTGGGTAGAAGTAGGCGACTGCTTTTACTGTAAGTGCACCATATGCCTACACATGCAGTTTGACTTTGCACTTACAAATTTGCCAGAGCCCTGTTTGGTTACTTGCACTCGCTGGTGGGGTTGGACTTTTGCAAGAATCGGGGGCCATTGGAGCATTTTTTTTTTATCAGAAAAAAGTCGCCAGCAATCATTATTGATCTTAGTCAAAATCTTCCTGAGTGATTATCCCATATTATTATTACCCCTAGTACACGTGGTACAGGCCATGATAATCATGGTGGGTAGAAGCTGGCGACTGCTTTTACTGTAGGTGCACCACATGTCTACACATGTGAAAAAAAAAACATATAAAGGATAACAGGTTATATGCCCAATATGTAAAATGATTTGCATAACGTTGCTTTTTTATTTATACTATCAGCACGCTTCCATCCCTGTTAGCACTTGATCAGGTCCAATTGTTTCACAAAGATGCACATTCTTTTTATTTGATCATGATTACTACAAACATAAGATAACAACACTATATACAGGCAGTCAGACTTTCACCAAAGTGTGCCTGGATCATGGTATCAACGAAAGTTGCACCCCTACACCCCATTCCATTAGATCAAGCTCGAAATCTAATGCTGCACATGACTTGTTCAGAGCAGGAGTGACAAGCACCGGTTCTGTCCTCCCAAGAGAACAACAGTCTTTGATTTCCAGACTTAAGTCTGGTCATCTACGGACAATGACTTTCCAGAATGGTTGCAGGGTTTTCCCACTATGTACTAAGTGTCAACCTGCAACCCCAAAACACATTATTGACTGTATTGACTCATCCATTGATGAGCTCTACTCTTCCCCGGCAGACACCATCAAAAGTCTCAAGCTTTACAAGCTTGATACCTTAATATGATTGAGTGGAGATAAGAAAGAAAAAGAAGAATAAGCTCGAGGAGCATGAACTCATGAAATTTATGTAATCTCTTTGCACAAGGGGATAAGAAACAACAACACATGTGAAAAGTATATCGATTTTTGCACTTACAAATGTAAACGAAAAAATTGCGCTACAAATTTTAAAATAAAACTACAACCTTTCGCAATAAGTTTCTTTTATTATGATATGCGCGAGCTTTCGGGCTGGAGCCGCCCTTCTACAGGCAAAAAATTAAACATTTGATTCACGAGAGACAGTTATATACATTTGATTTGTTACAAATTTTAAATAAAATATCAGAAAGAAAAGTATTAAAACTACATAAATTATTACTATTTTACTTTGTTTAACAATTGGAAATAATTTAACCTTAAATTTCAATATTTTAATAAAGTTTTAAACTATGAATTGGATAAGCGAGAAATCTGATTTTTGTGGTATGGAATATGACAAAATTGTTCTGGGATATCTATTCTACGATTAATGCTATTGTGTTGTTTGGAAATCAGCGATTCAAGGATTAATCTTTCAGATTTGGTGGTTATGTTACTGTAGTGGCAAGTTGGACTGTCTAAATTAAATTTGTGGCCGGTATTCATGGTATGTTGAAAAATGAGGAAGACCAAAGATCCAAGATCCCTCATTTTTCAACATACCATGAATACCGGCCACAAATTTAATTTAGACAGTCCAACTTGCCACTACAGTAACATAACCACCAAATCTGAAAGATTAATCCTTGAATCGCTGATTTCCAAACAACACAATAGCATTAATCGTAGAATAGATATCCCAGAACAATTTTGTCATATTCCATACCACAAAAATCAGATTTCTCGCTTATCCAATTCATAGTTTAAAACTTTATTAAAATATTTAAATTTAAGGTTAAATTATTTCTAATTGTTAAATAAAGTAAAATAGTAATAATTTATGTAGTTTTAATACTTTTCTTTCTGATATTTTATTTAAAATTTGTAACAAATCAAATGTATATAACTGTCTCTCGTGAATCAAATGTTTAATTTTTTGCCTGTAGAAGGGCGGCTCCAGCCCGAAAGCTCGCGCATATCATAATAAAAGAAACTTATTGCGAAAGGTTGTAGTTTTATTTTAAAACTTACAAATGTGCCAAAGCCTTGTTTGGTTACTTGCACTCACTGGTGGTGTTGGACTTTTGAAAGAATCGGAGGCCATTGGAGCATTTTTTTTTATCAGAAAAAAAAAAGTGCACAATGCGGGATTGGATGCCGGGTTGTAGTGGTCGAAAACTAACAGTTTAGACCATCCTTCCACCAACCCCCACACACAATAATATCGTGTATGAATAGTCAAATTATGTTGAAATGTCGGGAATTAAATAAATTACTGGTTGATGTAGCTTTATTTTTTCCCAAAAAAATGCTCCAATAGCCCCCGATTCTCGCAAAAGTCCAACCCCACCAGCAAGTGTAAGTAGCTCTGGCACATTTGTAAGTGGAAAGTCAAACTGCTTTTCACATGTGTATACATGTGATGCTCTTACAGTAAAAGCAGTCGCTAACTACCCACCATGATTATCATGGCCTGTTCCACGTGTACTAGGAATAAGCAAAAAAAAAATTTTTTTTCCAACCAACAAATGATTTTCAAAATTATGTTTTGTCATTAAAAGTAAGCCCTACAAACCAATCTCTACATCTGAATCCTTGTTAGGACCATCAGCAAAGGTGTCACATCTCAGGAGAGACATCATCTGAAGCCAAGTTAGACTGCCACTATATATATTTCAGATTCTTATCATTAATTGCAGAGATGTACAATTACCCATTGTGAACTCTCAATTTCGTGAAGTGTGGACTACTTTTTAGACATTGGGATAAGAAAGAAGAAGAAAAATGGTTGTTGTTGTTTCTTATCCCATTGTGCAAAGATTACATAAATTCCATGAGTTCATGATCTCATGGGATGGGGTGTATGGGTGTAGCTTTTGGTGATCACATGATCCAGGCACACTTTGGTGAAAGTCTGACTTTGCCTGTAATTTGAAGCTATTCCTAACATGGAAGCAGATGCCTTTGCTGCCGACTCTATAATGATCCCTGGAGAGGAACCCTTGCTGAGGTCCATCAACCGGGTCAGTTGAATTCAGGATTTTTAAAGAGGTCTTTTTTCCTCTTCTAACAATGCTGCTGTTGGTCCGCGACTGCTTATTCATCAGAGTTATTCTGCTTGTTTCACCGATGGCCTTCATATCTGAAGGTCGTTCCCCTATTTGTCACCTGGGGATGCACAGAAAAATGGTTGTTGTCGTGTCCAATGAAGAGCCTCAGATGTCTCCATACAGCTCTATCACAGTAGTTACAATGTTCTCTATCTTGGGGTGTATAAAGCTGCTGTTCTGGGTCAATTTTCTGCAAGGCTGCGGCCATTGCTAGACATGAGAATATATGGGCAAGTGTTAGTTCCACACCAGGACAGTTGTTGCAAGTCCTGTAGGTTCTTGTGTCATCTGGATGTATTGTTTAGAAGAAAAATGCTAACTATGGTGATGAGAAAACTGTTCTTTGTATAGAAATGGTCCTTACAATCATGGAAGTTATACAGTATGAGACACTACACTCTATGTAACAGTTTATTGATAGAAGATTATTGGGAGTTGTACTCAAGAGAACGCCTGTTTCTGGATGTAGAGCTTGCCCAGGGTGGAGGTCGCCCCTTGGTAGATGGCCACGGCAGCAGCTGTCGTCCAGGTGTTAGTATTATCTTTACATGGTAGACAGAGGGTAGAACATCATACATATGTGGACTTATTGAATATTTTCAAAGAAGAGGGAAGATGCAAGGGTCAAATATAACTAAATATTCTATGCTTTTATATATTGTTTCCTAAAGCTCTACACCAGTTCTTATTACAATTCAGACACTCCCGGCAATGGTAGACCAATGTATAAACACCAGACTGACCATCCAGTAGATACATACATCTACATTTGTCATCTCCCGAGAGTACTTGGTCCTCTCTAGACCAGCTCCTATTACAATTCAGACAATCCCGGCAATGGTAGACCAATGTATAAATACAGACTGACCATCCAGTAGATACATACATCTACATTTGTCATCTCCCGAGAGTACTTGGTCCTCTCTAGACCAGCTCCTATTACAATTCAGACAATCCCGGCAATGGTAGACCAATGTATAAATACAGACTGACCATCCAGTAGATAAATACATCTACATTTGTCATCTCCCGAGAGTACTTGGCCCTCTCTAGACCAGCTCCTATTACAATTCAGACAATCCCGGCAATGGTAGACCAATGTATAAACACTAGACTGACCATCCAGTAGATACATACATCTACATTTGTCATCTCCCGAGAGTACTTGGTCCTCTCTAGACCAGCTCCTATTACAATTCAGACAATCCCGGCAATGGTAGACCAATGTATAAACACAGACTGACCATCCAGTAGATACATACATCTACATTGGTCGTCTCCCGAGAGTACTTGGTCCTCTCTAGACCAGCTCCTATTACAATTCAGACAATCCCGGAAATGGTAGACCAATGTATAAACACAGACTGACCATCCAGTAGATACATACATCTACATTTGTCATCTCCCGAGAGTACTTGGTCCTCTCTAGACCAGCTCCTATTACAATTCAGACAATCCCGGCAATGGTAGACCAATGTATAAACACAGACTGACCATCCAGTAGATACATACATCTACATTTATCATCCCCCGAGAGTACTTGGTCCTCTCTAGACCAGCTCCTATTACAATTCAGACAATCCCGGCAATGGTAGACCAATGTATAAACACAGACTGACCATCCAGTAGATACATACATCTACATTTGTCATCTTCCGAGAGTACTTGGTCCTCTCTAGACCAGCTCCTATTACAATTCAGACAATCCCGGCAATGGTAGACCAATGTATAAACACAGACTGACCATCCAGTAGATACATACATCTACATTTGTCATCTCCCGAGAGTACTTGGTCCTCTCTAGACCAGCTCCTATTACAATTAAGACAATCCCGGCAATGGTAGACCAATGTATAAACACTAGACTGACCATCCAGTAGATACATACATCTACATTTGTCATCTCCCGAGAGTACTTGGTCCTCTCTAGACCAGCTCCTATTACAATTCAGACAATCCCGGCAATGGTAGACCAATGTATAAACACAGACTGACCATCCAGTAGATACATACATCTACATTTATCATCTCCCGAGAGTACTTGGTCCTCTCTAGACCAGCTCCTATTACAATTCAGACAATCCCGGCAATGGTAGACCAATGTATAAACACAGACTGACCATCCAGTAGATACATACATCTACATTTGTCATCTCCCGAGAGTACTTGGTCCTCTCTAGACCAGCTCCTATTACAATTCAGACAATCCCGGCAATGGTAGACCAATGTATAAACACAGACTGACCATCCAGTAGATACATACATTTACATTTGTCATCTCCCGAGAGTACTTGGTCCTCTCTAGACCAGCTCCTATTACAATTCAGACAATCCCGGCAATGGTAGACCAATGTATAAACACTAGACTGACCATCCAGTAGATACATACATCTACATTTGTCATCTCCCGAGAGTACTTGGTCCTCTCTAGACCAGCTCCTATTACAATTCAGACAATCCCGGCAATGGTAGACCAATGTATAAACACAGACTGACCATCCAGTAGATACATACATCTACATTTATCATCTCCCGAGAGTACTTGGTCCTCTCTAGACCAGCTCCTATTACAATTCAGACAATCCCGGCAATGGTAGACCAATGTATAAACACAGACTGACCATCCAGTAGATACATACATCTACATTTGTCATCTTCCGAGAGTACTTGGTCCTCTCTAGACCAGCTCCTATTACAATTCAGACAATCCCGGCAATGGTAGACCAATGTATAAACACAGACTGACCATCCAGTAGATACATACATCTACATTTGTCATCTCACGAGAGTACTTGGTCCTCTCTAGACCAGCTCCTATTACAATTCAGACAATCCCGGCAATGGTAGACCAATGTATAAACACAGACTGACCATCCAGTAGATACATACATCTACATTTATCATCTCCCGAGAGTACTTGGTCCTCTCTAGACCAGCTCCTATTACAATTCAGACAATCCCGGCAATGGTAGACCAATGTATAAACACAGACTGACCATCCAGTAGATACATACATCTACATTGGTCGTCTCCCGAGAGTACTTGGTCCTCTCTAGACCAGCTCCTATTACAATTCAGACAATCCCGGCAATGGTAGACCAATGTATAAACACAGACTGACCATCCAGTAGATACATACATCTACATTTATCATCTCCCGAGAGTACTTGGTCCTCTCTAGACCAGCTCCTATTACAATTCAGACAATCCCGGCAATGGTAGACCAATGTATAAACACAGACTGACCATCCAGTAGATACATACATCTACATTTGTCATCTCCCGAGAGTACTTGGTCCTCTCTAGACCAGCTCCTATTACAATTCAGACAATCCCGGCAATGGTAGACCAATGTATAAACACAGACTGACCATCCAGTAGATACATACATCTACATTTATCATCTCCCGAGAGTACTTGGTCCTCTCTAGACAAGCTCCTATTACAATTCAGACAATCTCGGCAATGGTAATTATAGACCAATGAAAATAAATACTCTAGTTAAATAAATATAGACAAACATGTCTATTCACTCTGCCGAAGGGTTTCCAGACATCCAGGACTAAATCTATGGAACATACCTGGAGTATATGCCCTCCACATATATCTACAGATGCCACCTGATATGATAGAGAAAAAGAAACATATAACAATCATCCATATGTTTGAATAAGAAAAACTGGATCTTTTGGGCAAAGAGTTTCTTTATTTCGAGATATTGAAAGCTTCCAAGTAAAATCCTACTCTTCAATGGACAAATCCAAATGAAGAAAGATGTTATTGGGTGTGAATCAGATAACAATACAGCTAAATACAAGGTAATAAGACCATCCGATTTGGTCTTATTACCTTGTGTTTATAATCTATAAACCAAATTGTACCTTATCTTAATACAGCCAAATATAAAAATGATCATTTTTGACCAAAGATATGGTTTTTCTTATTCAAATATTCTTAGTAACTATGGCTCGCATAATCATCCATTTTGAAAAAAAAAAAATTGAGAGAAAGCCATCCATAAATAGACCTTCAAATAAAAATACCTATATTGGATCAAAATAACATTTATTTTACCAATATTTTAGTTGGCTGAACGCCAACCTTTTTCAAGGTATTATAACATATTCATGTTTGGGGTTTGTTGTTGACATAAATATGTTGTAATATCTTTGAAAAAGGTTGGCGTTCAGCCACAACTGAAATATTGGTAAATGAATTATATTTTGATTGAATATATGTCTTTTAAATTGATAATCATCCATGTGTTTTACCAATCCATGTGTTTTACCAAAGAAGTAAATAAGATTGCTACTAATAGAAAGAGAACCAAGGCTTCCATAACATGTGAAGTACACTTAGTGACACGTAATGCACAACTGCGCGAGAGAGTCTGTGTAATTTAACACAGTGCTATGAAAGTATTTTTCAAGTTTTATATAGGGTTAAACCTGTCTATAGCACCCCCTCTAAATAGCGCCTCCCTCTCTATAGCGCCCGATTTTAAATACATAGTACGATGCGATTTACATTAAAAGTGACCTGTCTATAGCACCCTCTCTCTATAGCACCCTATTTTGGTGAGTCCCAAGAGGGGGCGCTATAGACAGGTTTAACTGTACACCTATTCCCCGATTTACACGGTACTTGTTTTACACGTTTTCGCTTTTACACGGTTTTCCAAATAAGTTTTTTTGTTGTTGTTGTTTTTATCGCACTATACTAAATGCTACTGTGATTGAACACATGCGCTGTGTACACATCTCACGAGGAATCCCGAGCTTATGTGCTGACTACATATTTTAACCTGTCAATGCATTTTATTTTTATTTCTGTGTATACCTATCCCCCGATTTACACGTTTTTCTCAGGAACGTATCTACCGTGTAAATCGGGGGATAGGTGTATTGAAATCTGAATATAATCAATGGAATAAAATATAATGTCTGAATGTCATAAAACTGGTTTAATTATTCCATGGCATTCATAGATTACTCTTAGTTGCATTTCCCATCAGTGCAGAAATTTTCACGACATCCTACTTAGGAGCATTGAGACTTGGATCACCACGTCCTTAGACAGCCAAGAAAGGATGATACTCCTCGAAGAACTCTCGCCTGGACACAAGGTAATTCTATCTGAATTCCTCAACATCGTCATTGACCATGTTGGGGAAGAACTCCGTCATTGACAAGGGGCATGTCTAAACTCAAGACGGCTTTAAGCTCCTGATAGGATCCAGATGTCCCTTCTGAGAAGGCTTCGTCTGTTGTAAATATTTCTCTTTATTTTAAATCTAATTGTAAACTCTTTTTGACTGTCGACTAGATGTCAATAAAATACACCTATCCCCCGATTTACACGGTAGATACGTTCCTGAGAAAAACGTGTAAATCGGGGGATAGGTGTACACAGAAATAAAAATAAAATGCATTGACAGGTTAAAATATGTAGTCAGCACATAAGCTCGGGATTCCTCGTGAGACGTGTACACAGCGCATGTGTTCAATCACAGTAGCATTTAGTATAGTGCGATAAACAAAAACAAAAACGTATTTGGAAAACTGTGTAAAAGCGAAAACGTGTAAAACAAGTACCGTGTAAATCGGGGGATAGGTGTATTTTTAATTGTCACGTCCTTAGATGTGTTCCCAACACCAATACCTGGATTCCCATGACCCTAGAAATGTCCCCGACACCAGGACAACACCCTACCTGTGGCCAGGAGCAGCGAAGCCACGACAACAACTTCAATCACCATGTTCACAGCAATACTTCTCACCCAGGTGTTAGGGGAATGTTTTATTCAAACCACCTATTCCATATATTCATAGGCTCTTCTGGAGACTCCGTCAAAAATTCAAAATATCTTTCCTCTTACATATTAATTTACACTGAATTATATCAAAATCAAACCAGGAATATATGTGTAAGAATAGAGATAATTCTTTTTTTTTTTTCAGAGGATATAAACCTATATATTAATACACTTGATACAGTATACAATTTGGAGTATAGATTAGAAACACAAAGTCCTTCTTCTTCTTCCTTATCTCCACTCAATCATATTAGGGTGTCAAGCTTGTAAAGCTTGAGATTTGACAACCATCATGACTGGGTGAAGTAGAATGTGTCTGCCTTTGTCATTAAGACTGGGAGCACTACTCAGTGGCAGGCCGACTTAGCTCCAAAAGAAATGGCCGCCTCTGACATGAGGAACAGACGCCATGTGCAGCCGCTCCTAACATGGAGTACAAACGCTGCTCATCCTGTATCCCTGGATTAGGAGCCCTTACAGGGTACTATCAGCCAGGCCAGCTGAGCCCAGGTTTTTTAGTGAGCTTGTTACTGCTCCCCCTCCTCCTTTTTCATCTGACAATGACAATGAAAAGAAACTTTATTGACTATTTAGTCAATGATTACACTCAGCCAAGAGTCAATATTGGAAAATATTTACAATTATCTGGATTCCGTCAGGAGCCCAGAGCCAGCCTGAGCTCGGACAATCCCCTTTGAATCATGGGATGGTAGTCGCGAGCATGCTCGGTGACAGTGCCGAGAAACTCGGCAAGAATGACTTTTTCTCTGGCGAGAGATACTCGAGAAGTTCCTCCCTGTTTTCGGGCCATATGATCGCAACTGGGACGTCGTTTTCCTCTAACCCTTTCTTGATTAGGGGCTTTAAGGCCTGTCGCCAGTTCAGTTTGTCGAGTAATCTACTTATCTGTAATTCGCACTCAGACTCCAGCTCCTCCTGCTCCTGGGTCAACTGGAGAGGCAGTGGAGGCGGAGGTGTCGTCACGGCCGGTGTCGTCTCTTCCCCGTGGGGAGCGGGTGGTGTCGGCTCAGCACGCCGAGGCGCAGGCAATGGGGGTGTTGGAGTCACTGCTGCTGGACCGGTCTTCAACTCTGCCTTGACCTGTCTTAAGATCTTATAATCATTGCTGCTGCCTCCTTTTTCATCTGGGCTTGGGACCGGCAAAGGCGGAGTTGAAACACAAAGTAATGAGACCAAATAAAAATGAATAGTGTGTGACATTCCACTAACAACATGGATAGATACACAATGTGTCAATCTTAAATAAAAATAATCCTGTTAGATCCCATAGAATCCAATATATGTAAACAAAGACTGACCTACTTCAGACATTTAATGAGAGCAAATAGTTTAGAAAAGATGTTGATGTTCAAAATTGAAGGGAGAGAGGAAGACCTGCAATGAGCTGGTAAAAAGATGTCAAGAAAATTGCCGGAAGGTCGAGCGACGAGTGAAGGACACTAAAATATTAAATGGAGGAATATTTGTCCATATAGTCATCAAATGTAGACTTGATTGACGCCAAGGAAAAGGGGCTATGTTGATGTTGAATATTATACGTGTCAATGTCTAAGAAAGTACGTAGCAGAATAGCTTCAAAGTTGTTCAACAGATGGCGCCACACTGACAAGAAGTCGGCTACCATTTTTTTTTTTTTGTATCTGTCACCAGATCTTAGTCACGGTGATGTCGCAAGTTGTCGTGAATGCTAAGTTGTCGCCGTGGTCATCTTCTTTGCCGAAATATGTCGTCTTAGTAGGAACACAGATGTTTACCAATAATTCAACGTGAAATATTTCCCCAAGTCAGTATGACACAGGTGATAAAGAAACCCAACGATAATTGGTATACAATATAAAAAAAGAATGGAAAATACAACTTTTTGTTCTCAATATAAATTTCTCCAATGGCTTCCGATTCTTGAAAAAGTTCAACCTTATGAATGAGTGCATGTAACTAAACGGGGCTCAGGTGTATATATATATACTGGCGAAACCGCTGGGAGGTTTCACCACTGATGAGCCAGGCCCTCCCTTTAATTTTTCCATTGCAGTAAGGGGGCAGTAGGAATTGTTTAAATTTTAAAAATGATCATACACGTCTAAAATAGTTTCGAATTTTCATAACAGATGGCGCGCTAATGCTTCATATATATGTAAGTGTAAACCTCGAACTGCTTTCCACATGTCTACAAACACTTCTACCAAGTTTTGCATTAAATTTAATGACCGCTCTCTGTTCCATCTCAGAATTCCGACGAACAAAAATTTTTACTTTTCAAAAATCGCCTGTATGGTTTTAAAGAGTTAACCAAAATGGCTGAAACAAAGCCACGCACTAGATAAGGCTTCGAATATACAGGGTGCTTCAAAATAATGTATACACACTTTGAACTTCCATAGAAAATTTATTTACCGTTCTACAAAGTTAAATTTCAGGAAAATAGAAAACTGAAAGTCCAATATAAATGAAACATAAATAACAAATGTTAATACTGTTCAAATTGGTGACCTGCAGCATCAATACAATTCTGAGTACGAGTCACCACAGATTCTGTACATCGTATCAAAACGTCCAATGAGATTTCTCTACACACTGCTTGAATCTCATTCCAAAGAATGTCTAGGTTACGTGGTTTACGTTTGTACACCCCATCTTTTACTGTGCCCCACAAGAAGAAACCCAGTGGTGTAAGGTCTGGAGAGCGTGCTGGATCAAAATTTGTCGGGCCAGTGGATAGGACGCAGGGGGCCAATCGAGTTTCCAGCACGCTCTCCAGACCTTACACCACTGGATTTCTTCTTGTGGGGCACAGTAAAAGATGGGGTGTACAAACGTAAACCACGTAACCTAGACATTCTTTGGAATGAGATTCAAGCAGTGTGTAGAGAAATCTCATTGGACGTTTTGATACGATGTACAGAATCTGTGGTGACTCGTACTCAGAATTGTATTGATGCTGCAGGTCACCAATTTGAACAGTATTAACATTTGTTATTTATGTTTCATTTATATTGGACTTTCAGTTTTCTATTTTCCTGAAATTTAACTTTGTAGAACGGTAAATAAATTTTCTATGGAAGTTCAAAGTGTGTATACATTTTTTTGAAGCACCCTGTATATACGCATGCGCAATTTCATAACTGGCTCTGCTATTGGCTTTTATCTAGCGCGAGTCTTAAAAATTATTTGCCACACTGTGTATGTGGTGCAACTTACAGTAAAAGCATTCTCCAACTACTACCAACCATGTTTATCATGTCCTGTACAACATGTACTAAGAATAATTACATTTACTATGGATAATAATTTTTAAAAATTGTCAAATGTCAATACCCTTTTAAGTATTTCTACTATGTATTTAATGTTGAAGCTAGACCACTGTGTCGTCCAGTTATAAACAAGCTAGGATTATCGCTCCAGCCTGTGGAATCCAACAAACATAGCTTTTTTTTTTTACTTATCCTTTTAGTCTAAATTAGACAAGATCTTGGAGGTCGTGCTCATAAAGAAGTTCAAGAACTCTTCTTAGTTCTCTGTACAGGGATCTTTTGTCCTTTCCAATACAATTTACCATATGTTGGGGACTGGCCTCTTCAGTTTTGCACCTAGTGCACATGGGGAAGCTTTTGGCTCCCTCCAGGATTTCCATCTGGCCACACAGCTGTAATATACATGTATATATATGTATGTATATGTGTACGTAATATAATAAACATAGCTGAGAGAATCAAGCTAACATGTTACTTGGATAGAGAGCTGCAACTGCAGCATCATACCACTGTATTTTATCTCTTTGCTTGCACATGCCTAGAACACGTGAGAACGCCAGCCTCTCGAGAACCTGTAAGATCGGGCAGTAGGCTTGAAAATGCGAGGATGCTAACATTAAATGAATCACAGAAGAGATAGATTTAGGTTCAAATCTGCAAACACAATATAAAAGTTGGTACTTCACCTGAAGCTAGCCTAGATTTCAGAAAAGTTACTAAATTACTAATTGGAGACAGCGCTGTAGGTATCTGCGTAAAACAATGGGTTAGCGATTGAAAGAAGTAGCTTGGCTCTTCGTTCTCTTTGGTCGGGGGCCGCCGCTCTTTTATATAGTGCCGTACGTACACAAGACGTGTACTATAGATAGGTACACAAGATGGGTACTATAGGGATACATGGCGAGCAGCAGCCCCCTTAACAGCCCCACCCTCCCAGCGGTTTCGCCATTTTAATCCACCAGACCGCTTCTCAGAGCTCTAATACTGTATTGGACGATTCTGCTTATATACGAAGCACTGAAGGGTGGAATCTCGGAAATGGTTTTCAAGAAAACTATGGACATAAGCTTATAGGATAGTAGAATTACATTCAAACAGGGGTTCACCACTGATGAGCCAAGCCCTCTCAATATATTTTTTCATCGCAGTAAGGACAGTAGAAGTTTGTATTGTGAATAAAAGAAACATTCGTGCTTTTAAATCCTTTCATTTTATGTGTATAGATGGTGCGTTATTGCTTTGTGTTAATTTATGCCTAACTGGCCTTGTCTTTATTGTTTGCGGAAGAGCATTGCTCGATGCAAATATTTGAATGTAATTCTACTGTCCTATAAGCTTATGTCCATAGTTTTCTTGAAAACCATTTCTGAGATTCCGCCCTTCAGTGCTGCGTATATTAAGCAGAATCGTCCAATACAGTATTAGAGCTCTGAGAAGCGGTCTGGTGGATTAAATTGGCGAAACCGTTGGGAGGGTTCACCACTGATGAGCCAAGCCCTCCCAATATATTTTTTCATGGCAGTAAGGACAGTAGAAGTTTGTATTATGTATAAAAAAAACATTCGTGCTTTTAAATCCTTTCATTTTATATGTATAGATGGCGCGTTATTGCTTTGTAATAATTTAATTTTCTCTAAATTCATTTTTTTATTATCCCAAGTAAACGTGACACAGGCTTCTTCGGACGCAGTAGCATGGACCACATATACAATTGCCCGGCCATCCTTACAGCTCTCTATATGGCAGACATCAATCTAGAAGAAGACATCCATACTGACAAGACACCTCAGTTGGCTGGTATTGTGATCAGGGTGCATGGAAGCGATCTGATCCATGGACAAGACAACACCACCACGTGGTACAGGCCATAATAATCATGATGGATAGTTAGCGCGTGGGTAGTTACTGGATTAACTTTGAGTGATAGTTATTGACAGATCAAATTTTAGAATATTTGTCACCATATAGTCACAAAAAGTTGAACTCGAATTGTTGACCACTAACAAAAAAGTTAGTGAAAGCTTTTACTTCAAGTGCACCACATGTCTATACATTTGGAAAGCAGTTCAACATTTGCACTTACAAATGTGTCGGACAAGTGGGTAACACCCTCGATTCCCGACAGCCATGAACCGGGATTCCCGCGTTAACATTTTGTTTAATATGTGAATAACCTTCACATATTATTCATTGTTGTAAATATCATAAACTAAGTGGCTCTTGTTGATCGGTACCTAATAAAGTGATTTTGGAACCGAACCGGAATAAGAGGGCAGATCTGATAAAAAAGATGAAATACAATTATTGTTTAATTAATGTTTTTTTTGCTTATCCCTAGTACACGTGGTACAGGCCATGATAATCATGGTGGGTAGTTAGCGACTGCTTTTTACTGTAAGCGCACCACATGTCTACACATGTGAAAGCAGTTCGACTTTGCACTTACAAATGTGCCAGAGCCCCGTTTGGTTACTTGCACTCGCTGGTGGGGTTGGACTTTTGCAAGAATCGGGGGGCCATTGGAGCATTTTTTTTTTTTTAAACAGAAAAAGTGTCCAATGCGGGGATCGAACCCGGCTCGTAGTGGTCGTAAACCAAACGGTTTAACCAGCCTTCCACCGACCATTTAATTGATGTTACAAGTATATGTCAAAGGATGATTCATGTTAAAAAGAATTATAGATATCCATTAAGATTTTTAAAAAGTACAGGTGAACATGTTTCTTATGAATATCCAAAAATAAAAGGCGAAGAAAATTTTTGCAATTGCAACGGATCCCTTAAATAAGCCTGTTAATAAGGCTTAAACCACTAATAAAGTGGTTTTGGAACAACAACAAATGCGTCAAGGTCCCGTTTGGTTACTTGAACTCGCTGGTGGGGTTAGAATTGAAGCAATTTTTTTTTCAGAAAAAAAGTAACGAATGCGGGATTCGATCTTGGGATCGTGGCTGCTCTAAATAGACGGTCTATACCATTCATCCACCAAACCTCCCTCTTTATAAAGATTCATCGAAAACAAATTTTAAAATTAATATGTAGAGGGGTGAGGGATAGATGATACAAAATTCTTTCTGAATTCATCCTTTTTGTTCGATTTACACTCATGGACAAAACTTAAGGAGGTTGTATCTTTTAGCATGTATATTGGGATTCATACAATAACTCTGAAAGATATTACAGTGATATTTATTGAAGACACACATATATACACTCATGGACAAAACTTAAGGAAGTTGTACCTTTTAGCATGTATATCGGGATTCAGACAATAACTCTGAAATATATTACAGTGACCTTTATTGAAGATACACGAGATAACCAAGTGTGAACAAAATTTCCTGTCTCCTAAAAAAAATAGACGACCAGCGATATCAATGACTTATCACTTCCTTAAGTTTTGTCCATTGAGTGTATATCTATAATATCAATTATCACCTATATAAATACGATATCTGTGTGTCTAATGATGTTAATACAGAAAATTTTAATGTTGATGTGAAAAATCCAAACATTCACATGTTCTTATCTCAAACCTCCTTGGAATACTAGCATAAAAAAATGAAAAAAAACTGCGTCAGAATTTAAGATAAATATGTTATATTAATTAATAATCTGTGGTCAAATATAGCGCCCCCCCTCTAAATAGCGCCTACCTCTCTATAGCGCCCCATTTTAAACATTAAAATGTAAACATTTTACATTAAAAGTGACCTGTCTATAGCACTCCCTCTCTATAGCACCCTATTTTGGTGAGTCCCAAAAGGGGTCGCTATAGACAGGTTCAACTGTATATATATTGTGCGATTCATTATCTCTCTTAAAAAGATTTGCGACCTCCCCAATCCGCCTTATATCATTCCTGTTCAAAATACGTCTTGGGATGGCCACCACTACCATCCTTACCGGTCACGGCCACGTTCTGGCAGATCTAGCGCTCTGGCATAGAGATCTAGATCCAACATGTCCTTACTGCCGGGAAGAGCCACAGACTGTGGATCACCTCCTCTTCTCCTATATATCGATTAATCCGCCTTCTACATGCTTTTCGGATAAGCATTTTAAGGCACGATTCATCTTTAGGAGTCACCAAGCGCCCGTCGCGGTGTAGGGCCAAGGAGAGGGCTGGAGAGGCGCCGGAAGGCAAGTGGGCACCCCGGGGGAGAAGAGGGCGAGAGCGCCGTTTATGAGGGAACCAAGGCAGTACCAAGCACAGCTAAAGCACCGCAGGCTTCAAAAATTTTTAAGGGATCATTTCAGTGATCAAGATCAAGAGATCAAAAATCAGAGATCAATGACCTCCTCTTCTCCTGTCCAGCTTTTATGCTACACAGGCTACAGACAGCCCTTCTGATTGAAGTACAAGACTTCAGCCCAACAGCCCTGCCCCTACTTCCTGACTCCCTGCCGGCCTGGAACTACCTGGTTACCTGGTTCCACCTCAGCAATCTGCCCCCCCCCCCCCCCCCTCCCATGACTAGACTTCTCTTCTAGACTGTAGCTGTACAGCCCGGGTAGTTGGCGATTTACGCTCCAGGAGCCCGGGTTACCTCTATTTTCTCTCTCTTCTATCTCTCTATTATCACCACGCTGACGAGGGCCAACAGCCCGAAACGCGTTCTTGGTTAGCTTTTATTGATTTATCAAGAAATTGTGTTGACCAAATATCAAGTTTCTCGACAAACGGGGATTTCGTACAGTTGGAGATCACAAAGAATTTAAAAAAATACCCATACAAAATTCAAAGATTTCACGAGCTAAAAGTCGGCGATTTTGAGAAGCGTCAAGAATTCGCTGCATGGGTTTTCCGGCAAATTGATATTGATGAAAACTGGCTGTCGAATGTTTTGTGAACAGATGAAGCTCACTTTCCTCTAAACGGAGAATTTAACACTCAAAACAGCCGTATTTGGGCAACAGAAAACCCTAGGAATTTTACAGAAATGCCACTTCATTAGCCCAGAGTTACAGTTTGGTTTGAGTTCACTTCTTTTTTTTTTTTATTATTGGGCCATTTTTCTTTGAAGAAATCAATGGAAGAACTTTTAAAACCGTTTCTGTAACTGGTGAACGTTATGTTCATTTTTTGAGAGAAAAAGTTATTCCCATATTGTAGGACAGACAAGTACTAAGCGAAATAACATTCATGCAAATGGAGGACCTCCTTATATCTCCCGCGGTGCCAAACAATTACTGAAGGATACGTTCGGCGAAGATCGTGTGATAAGTCGCCACTTTATATACCAGTGGTCTCCAAGATCACCAGACTTGACGCCTTGCGATTTTTGGTTATGGGGGTACATTAAGTCGCGTTTCATCGATGCCGGCCTACCACATTTACCATGTTGAAGGCTTCTATCAGACGGCACGTTTCACCAATTTCAACAGTTATGTTATTTAATGCTGTCCAATCTGTCATCTATCGTCTGCAGGCGGTGTTTGAGAATGAAGGGCGCCACATTGAGCAAGGATTGTGACCTAATACAAGAGAGAAGGCAGTTACCTCATGTGTTATATATGCTGCCATGTATTATATTATCTACCAATATTTTGCAGCTCTTTGTGTGGGCTATGGGGATAATAAATGCTATCCTCACATCTTGACTCTTTTTTTTTTTTTTTGTGAACAGTAATTTTTTTGTTTGTCATTTGCTCACATCTTATATTATGTCGTGCAGACCAAAGTGTTATAACTTCTCGAATAGCATTGGTACACTCAAATTTTCTCCTTATGTTTAGTTTATTGCTTTTCGCTCATTAGAAGAAAGAGCATAAGGAATATTCTCTGTACACCCCCTAACTTTAGAAATTTTGCGCTAAAAAATAATAATACAAAATGATTTTACTACCACGTTATTCAACGCAAAAGGTCGATCTAAAAATGATTTTTATTTGAGGGGACACATTTTTAAAATTTTGTACAGTGTAATAAGCAATGATAACATTTGACAAGCCCATAGGATATTTGGAATAAAGTACGACAAAAATATTTTGTCACTCCCCTCTATATTTCATTTGTTGGATCATGACAAATATCCAGTTAAATAGTCAAGTGTCGCCAATTTGTCAAGAAACTATACATTTCTTATAGCAAGAAATCCTATTAGTAGTTGCAACGTGTATTGATTTCAACAGTGTTTTTTCAAACATTCAATCTATTTCACAAAACCGCATCTAAAATATATTTTTTTTGCTGCATGTTTTAATTTGCATTTACCTATTTTACATATCTCGGATTGCACTTAAAAATCGTCATCCAATTCTACTTTTGACGAAATGGTGTTTTATTAATTTATCATTTGATATTATTAGGGTTCTTTCCTGGTATTAAAAAAGGAAAAATACGTGTCATCAGTTATATTTTTCTATTTATCAAACAATTTGGCTGCTGAATCTCTGATTCTGGTAGAGCGCCATTTAGCGAATAAAATTGTAACTAAAATAATTTTCGAATTTTTCATTATTTGCTCTAAAAAATCCCGTTGCATCCTTGACACAATGGTGTTTACCGGATTGCTCTAGCGCAAATATTCGCAGAGTTATTAATTTTAAAGTTGTGCAAGACTTTTGGATTACCCTGTATATCCTGGCCAAAACTTCAATATCTTGTTTACTTGATTTTTTCCCTCCCTTCCTCTTAGTTGTTTAAACTCCTGTTATTTTGAACTATTGTTAAATTGAAAATTTTCTCTGGTGTCTTGAGTTTCAAATTATCGAGAGCCGACTGTATATATTTATTTATTTATTATATAGAACGCCAAAATGACGACATATATACAACCATTTTGAAAATAGAGCAATCCATAGATAAATCTTTAATTAAAAAGGCATATATTGGATCAAATATTTTGATCCAATATATGCCTTTTTAATTAAATATACAACCATATTTAGAAAAATTAAAATATTTACATTTGCGTATACGATTATTTATTTACAAAGATATAAATGTTTAGGCATATATTACTTGTATTTCTATGTTTATTTTTAATTGTTTCGTATATAAATGCTTCCTGTGTATTAAGAATTTATATAAACTTTTCTTTTTTTTTTTAAATAAATATATTGGATAAAGTATTTTTAAAAAAAAGTATAAATAGAATTCAAAAGATATATATATTTTTTATTTTTTAGACTAGAAAAATTTATATTAATAAACTTCAATGGACTAAAAAACTAGATTTTGAGAAATAAAATATTCTAAACAACTTTCTATAAAACGGATAATTTTTTTTTCTGAAAATTGATAGCATTTAAATGACACTTTTTGAAAATAATAAAGAAACAGTTTATAAAAGTTATATATGAGCTTTCAATTCTATATACAAATTTATTTTTCAATTTTTTTTCGATAATCTTGATTTTATTTATTGGCTCGATGACAAGATCTATTTATTAGAAAGTTTGGGAATAAAAAATATATGTATATCAAATTTAAAATCTATTGTAAATTTCTGATTACTATTTGAAATTTATTTTGTTGGTTTTTAATATCATTTTTTACCTAGCATAGGGCAATGGTTAGCATAATGGCCTCTCTCCCTACACTTGAAACAAGTTACTTTATTCAAAGGCTTGTCTGTATTATTCGTTGTAGCTCCTTGTTATTTTTCGAATTTGGGGCAGGCAATTACATTATGCCCTATATTATTACAGAGTTTACATATTTCCAATTTCTCTCCAATTTTGACTCCAGGATTCTCAAAGTTGAATTTCAGATTAACATATTTACAGTTGAGTACATGACTGCAATGACCATCGAGGTATTTATTGTTCACGGATGAAACGCTGAGTATGTTTATATTCACATGTTGGTCCGAATTTGCAAAATCCAGAATCAAATAAAGGACACGATATTAATTTCTGTCTGTTAATATGTATAAGCACACAATCCTTATTGGTACAGACATTGTATTTCGAATAGGAATGGCATTCGGGCATTTTAGTCTCATCGTACCTATGCAAAAAATCGCAGTCGTCTCCTTTATTGCATAATCCTCTTAACCAATGTCTGCAGACGACATCCTTGATCTTTATTTCATGGCGATAGAGACATAGTTGTCCATTAGGGCATAGATTTTCGAGGAAAAGTTCGCAGACTGTATTTGATTCATCAATAGCGAATGGTAGAGCTATATTGCCTTCCTGATTTTCGAAGTCTTCTTCTATCTTAAATTTATAATCAGGAAATGGTGCCATTTTATCATCCATAGGTTTTTAAATAGATTCAATAAAAGTAATAACTGAATTGAAATTATAGAATTATTATATATATTTTTTCGATAATACAATTATTTTCAATTTTGTTTTTCAAATTAATTATTATTTGTTTGTGGTTAAAGCAAGTTCCTTGAGCGATCAATATATATTTGAGAGGATTGTAAAATATATATGAGATATATATATATATTTTAAAATAAATTTAAATAATTTAACTACGCGCATATAAATTTATTTAAATTTATTAAAATCTAAGAGAGAATTAACAAAGTAGTTATATACAATCGAATAAAAAATTAACAAATTAATTGAATTTGCAATATTCTAAAAGAGATGAAATATGTATATTTTTTTCGAAATAAAATTGAAAATTTTTATCGGGATTCAGACAATAAATAACTCTGAAATATATTTGAAACACAGTAACCTTTATTAAAGACATACGAGATAACCAAGTGTGAACAAAATTGCCTCTCTATCCTTAAAAAATAAATAAACTACCGGCAATATAAAAGACTATCAACTTCCTTAAGTTTTGTCTATGAGTGTATTTAACAGAATTTTTTGAAGAAGCGGCAATACTTCTTTTCTTCTTCTTTCTTATCTCCACTCAATCATATTAGGGTAAATGGCAACCATCATGATTGGGTAAAGTAGAATGTGTCTGCCTTTGTCATTAAGACTGGAAGCACTACTCAGTGGCAGGCCGACTTAGCTCCAAAAGAAATGGCCACCTTTGACATGAGGAACAGACGCCATGTGCAAGTGCTCCTAACATGGAGTACAGACTCATCCTGTATCCCTGAATCAGAAGCCCTTACAGGGTACTATCAGCCGGGCCAGCTGAACCCAGTTTTTTTAGTGAGTTTGTTACTGTTCCTCCTCCTCCTTTTTGATCCGGGCTTGGGACCGGCAAAGGCGGAGTTTCTGCAATACCTAATCCAAATTTACCTTAAGAAAAAGGCAAAACTCCAAAGACAAATCTGCTTATACCATTGTCCCTCAAATATTCGACGTCGTATTTTAAACAAACTAAATTGTTTATAAACATAATCGCTTCCAGCTCACGTTGGAATTCCTGGTAATGAGCTGGCAGACTCTCTGGCAAAGGCTGTAGCTCTTTGCCTACCTGAAGCCAGAGAATCTACCACCCAACTAGACGAAAGAGACCTCCTCCGTACCATCAAAACCCAATGCCTGCAGGAATGGAAATCTGATGCTGCACATGACTGGAGGGACAGTACAGACAGGAGACACAAGCCCCGGTTCTGTCCTCCCAAGAGAACAACAGTCTTTGATTTTCAGACTTAAGTCTGGTCATCTACGGACAATGGCTTTCCAGAATGGTTGCAGGGTTTTCCCATTATGTACTAAGTGCAATTCTCAACCTGCAACCCCAAGACATATTATTGACTGTATTGACTCATCCATTGATGAGCTCTACTCTTCCCCGGCAGACACCATCAAAAGTTTCAAGCTTTATAAGCTTGATACCTTAGTGTGATTGAGTGGAGATAAGAAAGAAATGGAAGATTTATAAACATGAAATAGAATTATTTTAATATATTCTTCTGCATTATAATTCAATATTTCACCTATATTCACACCTCCATGTTGAATTTTTCCTAGTTGTTTTAATTCTCCCGAAATTAACGAATATTACCATTTAAATTTTTTCTCTATGATTAACTTAGAAAAACATAAAATAAATTATTAGTAATTTCATTGAATATCACATCAATAAAAATCAAGTGTAAACTACATTAGAAGAATGAACAATATAACAGTACTAATGACCCGGTAGTCTATCATCATGGACTGTATTATATTTCCAAGACCATTCGACACCAGATCCCTCATGAGAACTGCTTCCACTTCAAGCCATCTCCTCAAATTTCTACCAAAATTCCGCCATGGAGAGGCTCCCACCACCATCTTCACGGGCCATGGCCATGTACTGGCAGACATTACACGTATACATCCCGAAATAGACCCTACCTGCATCCACTGTTCAGAAGAGCCACAGACAGTCGATCATCTTCTCTTCAGCTGTCCAGAATTCCTAAGACATAGGATACAAACAGCTGCTTGGACTGACCCACCTCAATCCTACATCTATGGCCAGACTCAACCTCAGCATAGATATTTCTGGTCAACTGGTTCAACTCAGCAATCAAAACAAGACGCGAGTAAAAGCGCTCAACACTAGTCTATACTAGTGAACTGGACTCCCCGGGTAGTTGGCGCTCCAGGAACATGGGTTATAAATATCTCTCTGGTAGGCTAAATTGTCGAAATCGCTGGGAATTTAATCACTGATAAATCAAGCTTCTTCCCAATTTATAAATAATTAACAATAATATTTTTTAACAAAATAGAGTACGAAAGTGAATTTGTACTTGGATCAGGTAAATAAATGAAAGTAATATTAATGATGATGTTATTGATACTAAAAATCATTATTATGGGGTAAAGCTTAAATAAAAAAAAGCATAAGATGCCGCATACAACTCTATTTATTTATTTATCGTAAAGATGGAGGCTGCCTGGCCGGCATTCATAGTTCTTGAACATTCTATTTCTATATACAGTTACGAGCGTCATTCTTCGTCGCCTCTGTCACGATTTGCTTTTTTTTTTTTTTGGAATGGCGCCCTCCTATTGGTCGGCTACGATCACGCCACCTTTGCCCCCCCCCCCCCCCCCCCCCCCCCCCCATTTTTGTAACTATTGTGTTGGAGCGGGTCGCTCCTTAAATAAATGCATATATTAGTTAATAACTAAATGGAATCCTCTCTTTCTCTTACCCAGTAAGAGACGCCTACGGAAGCCAACAGTACATAGACAGATAAAGCACATAGGCTATAGTTATTAACTAACATATGCATTTATTTAAGGCGCCAAATTATAATTGTGACAAATAGTATTTGAATCAAAACATTTAATCGGGTAAAACCCGGGCGTTGCCCGGGTCATTCGGCTAGTACATTATATTCAGGACATAGGCCAGATTGGAATGATATTGAGATATTTTACAGGAATATAAAATTTTTAAAAAGAAATATTATTTTTAGAGGGATGGGTATCACGGGAAATGGGGAAAAGAACTTTAAATGTATTTGAAGATATTCCGCTACAATATGATTTGTTTTTAAATTTAAAAAGTAGTTATAAAGGGTAAGTATAAATTGTACATAATAGATATCGATTTATATAAACTATTGTGATATCTTTTAAATGTTATTATTATTTTAATATTTATTTGTGTTTTTTTTTTTATAATTTCACATTATATATATATATGTGTATATTATAATTTATTTCAAAGATCATAGTCTTTTGTGAGTTAAATATTTATTTTTGACTCGTGCTTTAGATGTTGTACAAAATTTGGAATATCGCGTGAGAACGCCCTTTGAGATTTAGAATGATTTTTAACGCCTTGCCAAATGTTTCAATTTTTGTTCACTCCTGACGAGGACAAAAGATTTTTGTCGAAACGTCGAGGTAATAAAAATATTTACTGGCCAAAGTATCTTTATTTATTTACTTGATTAAAGGAAGCTTTCGGGCAATCCCTTCTTCAACTAACTGAAACATAAACAAGTTAATGGAGAGAGATTATATTGAATTTTTAAAGAGAAATGTATGTAAATATAGGACATAAAAATTTACACATTTCAATAAAGAAAAAAGGCATTTTCGGATCGTGCAACTGAAAGTTTCTGATGGCTTACGCCATCTATCGGAATAAATATAAACTATTCTCGTTGATTTTTAATTATTCCAGAATTGGCCAAATACCCATTCTTGATTAATCAAGAAAAGCTAACCCTGTACGCGTTTCGGGCTGTTGGCCCTCGTCAGCGTGGTGCAAGCTAGGTTTGGCCAATTCTGGAATAAGTAAAAAATCAACGATTAGTTGATATTTATTCCGATAGATGGTGCAAGCCATCAGCAACTTTCAGTTGCACGATCAGGAAATTCCTTTTTTTCTTTAATTTATCTACCTGATCTAAGTACAAATTCACTTTTGTACTATTTTTCACAATTCAATAAATTATGAGATTTAACTAATATACCTACTTTGTTTTTAATATATATATATAGAAGATAATATTTGATATGATATTGTTAAAAAGCATTGGCAGTAAATTTAATTAACACAAAGCAATAACGCGCCATCTATACATATAAAATAAAAGGATTTAAAAGCGCGAATGTTTCTTTTATACATAAAACCCTGGTTCAAATTCACATAAATAGGTACCGCTCAGCAAGAGCAACCTAGTTCATGATAATTGAACAATGAATAATATGTGAAGGTTATTCACATATTAAACAAATTTTAACACGGGATTCAATCCTGGTTCATGACTGTCGGGAATCAAGGGTGTTACCCACTCGTCCACCGACCTTTTTTTTTTTTTTTATATACATAAAACGAACTTCTACTGTCCTTGCTGCGAAAATTCGCGCTTTTAAATCCTTTTATTTTATAAGTAAATTTAATTATTACAAATTTTATCAAAAATAATTTCTTTTCTTTATTTCGACTTAGAGCGCTATGTCCCCCTTGGGACACTTGCAATTTGCAATTTCTTTGACATCGTTAAATACACGTAAGAAAGAGTAAATGATATTTCTAAAAATAAGAAAATTGTTTATTTTTAATGTGGTAGACAGCTGGTGTATGTAGCTTGCCAAGGTTGTAGAAGTGACTTGGGCCAAGGACATTTGCCTTACTGGTTTCTTGTGGAGGCCACGTCACCTTGTGATGTAGATTGCCGTAGATTTACTTGGTCAACAGGAATATAGGCTTATCAATCTACGCGCATTCATCGCCACAATCACAACAGAATGAGATTTATTGTAGAGTAGAACCTCCATGAGAGGACACTCCCGCTAGAGGACACCTCTCTACAAAGGACAGTTTTCATCACCAATACAGTAGAACCTCCATGAGAGGACACCTCTCTACAAAGAACAGTTTCCATCACCAATACAGTAGAACCTCCATGAGAGGACACCTCTCTACAAAGGACAGTTTCCACACCAATACAGTAGAACCTCCATGAGAGGACACTCCCGCTAGAGGACACCTCACAACAAAGGACAGTTTTCATCACCAATACAGTAGAACCTCCATGAGAGGACACTCCCGCTAGAGGACACCTCACAACAAAGGACAGTTTTCATCACCAATACAGTAGAATCTCCATGAGAGGACACTCACGCTAGAGGAAACCTCTCTATAAAGGACAGTTTTCATCACCAATACAGTAGGACCTCCATGAGAGGACAACTCGCGCTAGAGGAAACCTCTCTATAAAGGACAGTTTTCATCACCAATACAGTAGGACCTCCATGAGAGGACAACTCGCGCTAGAGGACACCTCACAACAAAGGACAGTTTTCATCACCAATACAGTAGAACTTCCATGAAAGGACACTCCCACTAGAGGACACCTCTCTACAAAGGACAGTTTTCATCACCAATACAGTAGAATCTCCATGAGAGGACACTCGCGCTAGAGGAAACCTCACAACAAAGGACAGTTTTCATCACCAATACAGTAGAACCTCCATGAGAGGACACTCCCGCTAGAGGACACCTCACAACAAAGGACAGTTTTCATCACCAATACAGTAGAATCTCCATGAGAGGACACTCGCGCTAGAGGACACCTCTCTACAAAGGACAGTTTTCATCACCAATACAGTAGGACCTCCATGAGAGGACAACTCGCGCTAGAGGACACCTCTCTTAAAAGGACAGTTTTATTTACAAAATTGCAATTTTTACAATTTAGCAACTCTCTGGTAAGAGGACATCTCTCCCTATAGGACACTTTAGCTCTGTAATTAGGTGTTGTCATTTACAGGGAGGTTCTATTGTATCTAGATATACACATATAGATATAGATTTACTGTGGAAGTGTCTTTTAATTCGAAGAAAAATTGCCTCTGTCTCTTTAAAATAATAAAAAAAAAGATGATCGGGGACATTTTTTTATTTTTTTATCCATGAGTGTATATCCCCTGGATCACATATTATGATGACACATTCAAAAGGATATTTAAATATGTAACTAAAGGAAAGTATGCAAAATGTTTTAATTTGTTCGGTCAGCTTTCCTTTAATGACGTGAGATGATGAGGGATTTATGAAGAGATGAGAGAAATGTTCAGAGCAAGGTGAAACAGCATCCCATACTGGCCAAACATCGTATCGGCTCTTCATTGGAAAATAGGTGTCGTTGCCACGTTAATCATCTTGGACCAGAATTTGGTCGAATATTCCAAGGGTCCATACAAGATAATTCAACAAAAGATATGGAAAGATCAAATATGCGGAATAAACTCTCTGAAAGAAAAATTACAAAAACGATAACATGACTTAGAACGAATACAAATACGAATACAAAGGAATGACAATACATCCAGATGGCACAAGAACCTACAGTACATGTAACAGTTGTCCAGGTGTGAAACTAACATCTATACAGATATTCTCATGTCCAGTAATGGCCTCAACCTTACAGAAAATTGACCCAGAACAGCAGCTTTACACACCTAAGATAGAAAACATTACGGCTGCTGTGATAGAAATGTATGAAGACATCTGAGGCTCTTCGTTGGACACGGCAACAACAACAACAGAAAATTGGCATGGCCCCAGAACAGCAGCTTTACACACCCAAGATAGAGAACATTGCAACTGCTGTAATAGAGATGTATGGAGACATCTGAGGTTCTTCATTGGACACAACAACAACAGAAAATTGACATGGACCCAGAACAACGGCTTTACACACCCAAGATAGAGAACGACTGCTGTGATAGAGATGTATGGAGACATCTGAGACTCTTCATTGGACACGACAACAACAACAACAGAAAATTGACATGGACCCAGCCAAGATAGAGAACGACCGCTGTAATAGAGATGCATGGAGACATCTGAGGTTCTTCATTGGACACTACAACAACAGAAAATTGACATGGACCCAAAACAGCAGCTTTACACACCCAAGATAGAGAACGACCGCTGTGATAGAGATGCTTGGGGACATCTGAAGCTCTTCATTGGACACGACAACAACCATATCGGCACATGAGGCTGGAGATTCCCCCGCAGTAGGCGGACGACATTTCCACGGTGGCTGAGGGAGGGAGATAATTGGCTGGGATGACGGATGTATGCCCCAGAGGCTAATCAGAGATGGGGGCGGGAACCACTGGGAGGCCCCTTTCCGTACACCTGCCCCTAGCTGTCACAGCGTCCCGTTGTCAACCTGGGGGGCCCTGCTCGCTTCCTTGTCGACTTCACAAACTAGACTTATAAATTATAATCAAAAGATCAAAACAGATTAGAAAAAGAACACATTTCTATATTCATGAAAGAAACCATATTAAGAAAATGCCTTCCTTCTTTATAAACTGTCTCTATACATAATTTGATTGCTATTTTTATATAAACATTTTAACTACACTCATGGACAAAACTTAAGGAAGTTGTACCTTTTGCATGTATATTGGGATTCAGACAATAACTCTGAAAGATACACTCATGGACAAAACTTAAGGAAGTTGTACCTTTTAGCATGTATATCAGGATTAAGGCAATAACTCTGAAAGATACACTTATGGACAAAACTTAAGGAGGTTGTACCTTTTAGCATGTATATTGGGATTCAGATAAAAGCTCAAGAAGATATTTGATACACAGCGAACTTTATTGAAGACACTGGAGTGTGAATACAATTGCCTCTTTCTTCTTCTTCAAGAAAAAAAAAAAAAAAGACAACCGGCGACATCAAAACTTTCCGCTTCAAGTTTTGTCCATAAGTGTATTATTAAAATTTTACTAAGTATCCAAACTATTTTCGCCGAAATTGGATACTCAAATGATCACTTTATACTTTTCAAGATATTAAACAAAGACTATACGTAAACAAGACAAATATATATATTTTTTAAAATTGAATTGTGCAACTGTGAAAGTGGCTGACGTTAAAACGTTTTAGTTATCTTAAGAAGGACTTGTCCGAACGCTTCTTTTAATTTTTTTGAAGAAGACAAAGACAATTTTGTTCACACTTGGTTATTTCGTGTGTCTTCAATAAAGATCACTGTAATATCTTTCAGAGTTATTGTCTGAATCCCGATATACATGCTAAAAGGTACAACTTCCTTAAGTTTTGTCCATGAGTGTATATATGTGTGTCTTCAATAAAGGTCACTGTAATATCTTTCAGAGTTATTTAGTCTGAATCCCGATATACATGCTAAAAGGTACAACTTCCTTAAGTTTTGTCTATGAGTGTCTATAACCTTGTATCCTTTGTAAATAGATATAGTAAAGTAGTGTGGCATGAAATGAATGGCGCAGACGAGAGAAATAAATCGGTTATATGTTTAAGTTAGACGTTGTCTGGCCGGCATTCATAGTTCTTATAATTAAAAGATACTTCGACCAGTGAATGTTTAAGATAATAAAAATATTTACAGGCTAAAAAAAGTGTATTTTAATTCTAAGAAATAGTATGATTTAACCATTGACGAATAACTTTCAATAAATTAGAGGGAAAAAAAGCATCTCCTTATCATTCAACTGAAAGTAGCTAATGGCTTGCACCATCTATCGGAATAAATATCCACTATTTGTTGATTTTTTATATTATTCCAGAATTGGCCAAATACTTTTTTAAAAAAGAATAGTTTATATTTATTCCGATAGATGGCGTAAGCCATCAGCAACTTTCAGTTGCACGATAAAGGGATGCAAAGAAAGAGTCAGTGGACGAGTAGGTAACACCCTCAATTCCCGACAGTCATGAACCGGGATCAAATATCATAAACTAGGTTGATCTTTTTGATCGGTAGCTAATAAAGCGATTTTGGAACAAAGATAAAAAGATGCTCTTTTTTTTTTCTTAATGTATGCACCTTATCCCAGTACAATGTCACATTTATACTATTTTTCCACACTTTCAATAAAATTACATAGAATCTAAATCGATCCTGGCTCCAGCTAACTGATAAAACAGACTTGAGTGACGCCAGGTGTGGCCTCTAATCATTTATCAGCAGACGATATGTTGTCTGACGTGTTGGAACCTGACTTCCACCTGATTCATACTGAAGACACCTTTTTTTACCATTGGTTATAACTTGGCGATACAGTCATGGACAAAACTTAAGGAAGTCTTTGATGTTGTCTGTTTTTTGTTTTTTGAAGGAGACAGAAGCATTATTGTTCACACCACTGTGTATCAAATATCTTTCAGAGTTATTGTCTGAATCCCGATATACAGGCTAAAAGGTACAATTTCCTTAAGTTTTGTCCATGAGTGTATTTTTCAGAGTTATTATCTGAATCCCGATATACATGATAAAAGGTACAACTTCCTTAAGTTTTGTTCATGAGTGTATATATGTCTTCAATAAAGGTCACTGTAATATCTTTCAGAATTATTATCTCAATCCCGATATACATGATAAAAGGTACAACTTCCTTAAGTTTTGTCCATGAGTCTATATATGTGTGTCTTCAATAAAGGTCACTGTAATATCTTTCAGAGTTATTGTCTGAATCCCGATATACATGCTAAAGGTATGCAGGGGGTGGGCACCACGAATGAAGACCTTGTATATATTAAATATATATGTATATTCATCAATTTATTTAATTTAATCTTATGTATTTATATTTATTTTATATATACCCTTATATAACATCATATGGACATTGTAATAAAGAAGTTTCATCTTTCTCTCTCTATACTGTATATATAATCATGAAACTCAATACTGAGTGAATGGCTATATGACGTATCACCATTAAAGTTAAGCAGAACCAACAGTTATGTCTATATATTGTGTCATAGATTTTTGTATTTATTTTGAAGAGGAAGATGTTTTCTTCAAGGAGTGTTTGCCATATCACGGCATGGATTCCTGACCTCAGGATAAGAGAGAGATTTATGGTCTGCTGAGATTACCAGTTCCTACTTCAGAGAAAAATAAATAGCAGGAAATCTGGGATTACCCTCATGGACAAAAGGAAGTTGTACATTTCAACATGTATATCGTGATTCAGATAATAACTCTGAAAGATACACTCATGGACAAAAGGATGTTGTACCTTTTCAGCATGTATATCGGGATTCAGACAATAACTCTGAAAGATACACTCATGGACAAAAGGAAGATGTACCTTTTAGCATGTTAATCGGGATTCAGGCAATAACTCTGAAAGATACATTCATGGACAAAAGGAAGATGTACCTTTTAGCATGTTAATCGGGATTCAGACAATAACTCTGAAAGATACACTCATGGATAAAACTTAAGGAATTTGTACCTTTTAGCATCTATATCGGGATTCAGACAATAACTCTGAAAGATACACTCATGGATAAAACTTAAGCAATTTGTACCTTTTAGCATGTATATCGGGATTCAGACAATACCGCTGAAAGATACACTCATGGACAAAAGGAAGATGTACCTTTTAGCATGTTAATCGGGATTCAGACAATAACTCTGAAAGATACACTCATGAACAAAAGGAAGATGTACCTTTTAGCATGTATATATCGGGATTCAGACAATACCTCTGAAAGATGCACTCATGAACAAAAGGAAGTTGTACATTTTCAACATGTATATCGGGATTCCGACAATAACTCTGAAATAAACACTCATGGATAAAACTTAAGGAAGTTGTACCTTTTAGCATGTATATCGGGATTCAGATAATAACTCTGAAAGATACACTCATGGACAAAACTTAAGTTGAACCTTTTAGCATGTATATCGGGATTGAGACAATAACTCGGAAAGATACACTCATGGACAAAACTTAAGTTGAACCTTTTAGCATGTATATCGGGATTAAGACAATAACTCTGAAAGATACACTCATGGACAAAACTTAAGTTGAACCTTTTAGCATGTATATCGGGATTAAGACAATAACTCTGAAAGATACACTCATGGACAAAACTTAAGTTGAACCTTTTAGCATGTATATCGGGATTCAGACAATAACTCTGAAAGATACACTCATGGACAAAACTTAAGTTGAACCTTTTATCATGTATATCGGGATTAAGACAATAACTCTGAAAGATACACTCATGGACAAAAGGAAGTTATACCTTTTAGCATGTACATCGGTATTCAGGCAATAACTCTGAAAGATACACTCATGGGCAAAACTTAAGAAAGTTGTACCTTTTAGCATGTACATCGGGATTCAGACAATAACTCTGAAAGATATTACAGTGACTTTTATTTAAAACACACGAGATAACCAAATGTAGACAAAATTTTCTCTGTCTTCTTCTTCTTCAAAAAAAATGTATATATATAGACGACACCAAAGACTTTCAAATTCTTAAAGTTTAGTCTATGAATGTATATTTTTTTATAAACTCTGTAATTATTTTTGATAATAGAAGAGTAAATATTTTCACAATTTAAGGTAAATCTTCTTCAATGATCTCTCCCTCCTATAGACAGTTTTTAGATTGGCGTGTAGAGTGATGTTTTAGATTTTGTAAACAATTTTATTGATATCCCTCAATAGTAAAAATCATATACACTAAGTTAAAAGATATATTGTAACGTGGTTAATCTATTTACATAATTTTGAGTGTATTGATTTACATAGTTTTGAATTATGATATAGCTATATAAATGTGCGTAAATACAATTTAAAGGTAGAACGTTGCAGAGAATAAATTCCGTTCGTGTTTACCTCTCCTACAGTCTATTTTTCAACGCGACAATATAGTAAGGTAAAAAAACACAATAAACATGACAGTCTGTTGGATTAGATTGGCGAAACCGCTGGGAGTGTCCACCACTGATGAGTCAAGCCCACCAAATATTTTTTTATAGCAATAAGAACAATAAGAATTGGTTTAATTTGAAATTGTAAAATCCGTACATAACAGTCTTAAACAAAAGTCGGTGGTCGGCGGTATACACCGTTGGTTTCTGACAGCCATGAACTGGGATAGAATCCCGCATTGGACACATTTCTTTTTTACCATATGTGAAGAACCTGTTCATGTTATTCATTTTGAAAATAGAGCAATCCATAAATAAATCTTTAATTAAAAAGGCAACAACAAAAACAACAAAAAGCCTTTATTCAGGGTCACTGACCCTATACAGGATTCACCAGAGGTATGCATAAGAACAAAGCAGTGAGACAAAGGAAATAACGATATATACAGAAGAAAAAGAAAAAAAACAAGAAAGAGAAAGGGGGAAGCAAGAAAAACAACACAAAAAGAGTAGCAGTAAGAAAGTGAGGAGTGAGTGTCACTTGGCCTTCTTCTGAGATACGGACTTGTGGAAACCATAAAACGCCGTAGCAATATACTTATTCTGGGTTTAAAAAGGCATATATTGGATCAAAATATCATTTATTTTACCAATATTTCAGTTGGCTGAACGCCAACCTTTATCAAGGTATTATAATACACCTATCCCCCGATTTACACGGTACTTGTCTTACACGGTTTTCCAAATAAGTTTTTTTTTTTGTTGTTGTTTTTATCGCACTATACTAAATGCTACTGTGATTGAACACATGCGCTGTGTACACATCTCACGAGGAATCCCGAGTTTATGTGCTGACTACATATTTTAACCTGTCAATGCATTTTATTTTTATTTCTGTGTACACCTATCCCCCGATTTACACGTTTTTTTCAGGAACGTATCTATCGTGTAAATCGGGGGATAGGTGTATTTAAAATTTGTAATTTCAGAACTGTGAATAGAAAATTAGACATATTTAAAATGTTATAACACCTTGATAAAGGTTGGCGTTCAGCCAACTGAAATATTATCCATTGTAAACAACATAAGTTAGGTTGTTCTTTTTGAGCGGTACCTAATCAAGTTATGTTGGAAATGGATAGCAGTCTTATTTATATAGATGGCGAGTTATTGCCTTATAATAAAAGACTATGTACAATTCTCTATATAACTCTGCAGCGGTGGCAGAGGTGCTATGTACATCGCACATATTGTTTTAGATATATATATTACACTCTCTGCAATATATACTGCTCTAAAAAACATCAACATAAACTCCCCAAGTAAAATAATAATCTACTCCGACTCAAGAGCAGTCATTTATACCCTTCAAAGCTGCTTCTCCAGTCAAGAACCTCTCCTCAAGAGCATCGCCAAATCTGTAAACCGGCTCCCAGCCAACAGTTCTGTCAAAGTGCAATGGCTTTCAGCTCACGTTGGAATTCCTTGAAATAAGCTAGCAGACTCTCTGGCAAAGTCTGGAGCTCTTGGCCTCCCTGAGGCCAGGGAATCTACCACCCAACTAGACGAAAGATACCTCCTCAGTACCATCAAAACTCAATGTCTGCAGGAATGGAAATCTAATGCTGCAGGAGGTGCTGGTACAGAGCAGGAGGGACAAGCACCGGTTCTATCCTCCCAAGAGAACAACAGTCTTTGATTTCCAGACATAAGTCTGGTCATCTACGGACAATGACTTTCCAGAATGGTTGCAAGGTTTTCTCACTATGTACTAAGTGTCAACCTGCAACCCCAAAACTACATTATTGACTATATTGACTCATCCATTAATGAGCTCTACTCATCCCCAGCAGACACCATCAACAATCTCTACAAGTTTAATACCCTGATATGATTGAGTGGAGATAAGAAAGAAGAAGAAGATACATCTATCATTTAAAAACAATAGTGCAGACAGTGTACTTTTGTATGTATTGACAAGATGTCAATAAAATTATGTTGTCAATTGTCTATATAATCAAGTAGGCATTACCAACGCCGAAGAGCCCTCCTCCAGATAACCAGGCGGTTATACATTATCTCTTTGTATAGATCGATTGGTACATGCGGGGGTAAATAAATTATTATTATTGTAATCACGTATGAGATTGCTATTTAGAGAGAAATAGAAAAGTTATATATTTTTAGACGTGTACACGCTTGTTCGGCGCTACATTTGCTAAAATAGGAATGATACAGAGAAGCTTTGCATGGTCCTTGTTCAAAGATGACACACAAAATCGTAAAGCGTTCTATATTTTTAAACATTTCGACAAAAATCTTTAGTTCTTTCATCAACAAAAAAAGAAACATAATAGAAAGGCGTTATACGAATAATGTTTGCTCATTTTCTATTCAGTTCTGAAATTGTAAAATTATGATTCTTCTAAAATTCTACCAGTAATATATAATATGTATATATGGTTTTGACCAAGGACATGGTTGTTGTTGTGTGATGTAATCAATATATATAGCGTGAGATATTCATGTTTTTAGTTCTTATGATAATTCTGTGTAAAAATAAAATATTATACAAATATATAACAGTAGCATACAATCAATTTTAATAGAAACTACACTACCTAAGATTATTGAATATTAGGCAGAAGAGTACATAACACTACCAATTCTATATTCTGTTGGTATACTAATGAGATTACCCTTGATATTCCAACTTAGATATACACTTGTGTATGAAACAACAACGGAAAAAAAAGTAGGGCAGTTTCGCCTGATGAGACTAACGACTTTTGTTGAAACGTCTAAAAAAATAAAAACTCTCTCTTCTGACCGAAATGTCTGTTATTTTAAAGAACTATTTGGTCCCTCGAGCCGGATTCTAGAAGAGAAACGGCCAAAGAAGCTAATTCTAAAGAAAAGGCCAAAGAAGACGAGGCTAAAGAAGATAAGATCAAAGAAGGCAAAGCCAAATAATTTAAAGCTTAAGAAGGTAAAGTTTAGGAATATTAAGATTAAACAAAGTAGATTGTCGAAATTTAGAGAAGATATGTAAACTAGCCTTTATTTAAATTTGTTAATTGAAATTCAAGATGGATAAAAATAAGAAATTAAGGACGCTGCTGCGATCATCGGTGACAAAAAATATAAAAGAAAGTGAGTGTGAATAGTATTGGTCGTGCTTCTTTCTCTCTTTGGCTAAAGGTAGGATTCACCAATGGGGTGTCCTCTTGGGTAGATCAAGACTTATACAGTCCTCTGAATATTTACGGCCTTTCAAATCAGCCAATTTGTTAAAAATGTGCTTTAGCTGATGAAGGTGATATATCAATTTTTGATTGTGCAAATAGGATCTACGAAAAAAAAAAGCATATTTCCATTTTTCTAAAGTTACCTTCTTTTCTGTACTTACTAGCTGATTGACTGAGCTTCATCTGGAAATACTCTCTCTCATGTGTGAAAATAAATTTAAAAATGCATTTAAAAAACTCTATTGTTGTTTAATAATAAAGCAATAACGCACCATTTATTTATTTATTTCAATTCAAAACGCTATGTCCCCCTAGGAACATTTGCGCTAAATGTACATACAAATATAACAAAGAAAATATTCAACATGGAAGGATACACAGAAAGTAACTTATAAAGATTCATAAATATTATTTACATATAAAGGTTCGTTGAATTTCTTCTGTAGCATAACCAGCCTTTCAATAGGCGTTGCTCTCGAGTGGACTTTTATCACTTCACTTAGCGAACGCAAATTTTCAAGATAGGTTCTCCTAGGAATTTATTTACATATAGAGATATTCTTTGAATTTTATTTACAGTTACATCATTAAATTTAAAATATATACATATATACACACATATACACGCATACACCTATATATTGTTTACAACCATATAATATGTCCAATATTTCCTTAAGATCGTTACATCAAAGACCATTTTTCTTAATGAAATCCAAAAATATATTTACAAAGGAAATTAATTAAATTTTATATATGTGTCCTTACTTGAAATTAAATCACTAGGGCCTAAAGCTATTAAATCTTTGTTGACTCTGTACCATCTATACTTATGTATTGAATCAATAATTCCTTCACTAAACTTTAATAACGAACTACTCGATGAGGAAAGAGTTTCTTTAATATACAATATCACAAGCTTTCAGGCACAATCACCCTTCTACTGGTGTAAAACGAGACAAAACATTAGTTGCAATCAGCTCTATATATATATACAAAAAGTAAGAAAATAAGACAGATAACGTTGTTCATACTTAGTTTCTGTGATAGCCATGTATTATAGGTATAATTACTTGCTTTGCTTAACTTCTATGAATAATCCTCCAATATTATGTTAATTTCTCTGGCACAATTTTACATATCTGTCTTATTTTCTTACTTTTTGTATATATATATATAGCTGATTGCAACTAATGTTTTGTCTCGTTTTACACCAGTAGAAGGGTGATTGTGCCCGAAAGCTTGTGATATTGTATATTAAAGAAACTCTTTCCTCATACTTATGTATATATAGTAAATGAAAACATTCGCGTCTTAATGTTTTCATTTGTTATATATAGATGGCGCGTTATTACCTTATATTAATTCAGGCCTTGTCCTTATTGTTTGCGGAAGAGCATTGCTTGATACAAATACTTTAATTCTACTGTCCTAAAAGCATATGTCCATAGTTTTCTTAAATACCATTTCTCTAAGATTCCATCCTTCAGTGTAGCATATATGGGCATACATATATTTTTCATCGCAGTAAGGACACTAGAAAAATTTGATTTATGTATAAAAGAAAAATTCACGTCTTAATGTTTCAAGTGTTTTGTGTTTTAATTTTACATAACACACACACACAAAACCCTTTTTAAGACACACAGGTCTTACAGAGGATTCTCCTTGGGGTTACAAGACGGAGAAACCCATGAAAGTGGGAAATATACAACGGGGTAAGAATGGAGAAAGATTATATCCATTTTACATAACATACACAACGCTTTACATATACAGTAGAACCTCTCTATAAAGGACACCTAGTTGCAAAGAGCCAAAATGACCGCTTATCAGAGAGTTAATAAATACAGTAGAACCTCCATGAGAGGACACCTCTCTATAAAAGACAGTTTTCACACACACACACATTTGGAAAATTACCATTTTTATTTACAATTTACCAACTCTCCGGTAAGAGGACACCTCTCTCTAAAGGACACTTTAGCTCGGCAATTAGGTGTCCTTTACTGGGAGGTTATACTGCAGTAAAAGTGCTAATTTTAATCATATGAAAACTGTCTTTTGTAGAAAGGTATTTTCTCGTAAGAGTATACTCTTATGGAGGTTCTAAGCTACAAAAGTAAAACTATAATTTCAAATATTTTTGAGATTCATGTGCAATATCTTACGAATATATATATACACTCATGCAGACAAAAGGAAGTTTCATTTTTTATGCGCCGTTTATTATTATTTTTTTTTTTAAGAGACAGAGGCAATTTTGTTGACACTCGGTTATATCGTGTATCTTCAATAAAGGTTACTGTAATATCTTTCAGAGTTATTGTCTGAATCCCGATATACATGCTAAAAGGTACAACTTCCTTAAGTTTTATCCATGAGTGTATCTTTTAGAGTTATTGTCTGAATCCCGATATACATGCTAAAAGGTACAACTTCCTTAAGTTTTATCCATGAGTGTATCTTTCAGAGTTATTGTCTGAATCCCGATTTACATGCTACAACTTCCTTAAGTTTTATCCATGGGTATATCTTTCAGAGTTATTATCTGAATCCCGATATACATGTTAAAAGGTACAACTTCCTTAGGTTTTGTTTAAGAGTGTAACTTTCAGAGTTATTGTTTGAATCCCGATATACACGCTAAAAGGTACAACTTCTTCAAGTTTTGTCTATCAGTGTATATACAATCACTATTTATGATAATGCTGAATATATATGTATGTTGTATAAACAAATAATTGTCAGTTATGCATAAAAGTATAATAGGTCCTTTGAAAAGTCTTCCCTTGGTCATCATGAAGCCACATTCAAATGGATGCCAACTGTCTGTACATGCTAAACGGTATAACTTCCTTAAGTGTTGTCTATGAGTATAAAATACACAAATGGGAAAATATGGCCTATATATGAAAAATAATATCATGCAAATTATGTTATTTTCAACCTCGAACAGATGAGCTCTATGGAGGACATTGCTAGTTGAAAACTTTACCCCCGACTTCTATGAATAATATTTATTATAATTTTGTCAGATGTACTTGGACTTATGAATTGCATCAATTATATTGTTCATTAGCTGTAGCGTGTTTTGGAATTATTTTATAAAATTTGTCTTTTCATTAATTCTACTAATCAACCTTCGATCTTGATTGGAGGTTTTCCCTTCTCATAATGTCTAATTTATTCTCTCTGTATCAGTATGATGAAGGAATTATTTAAAAAATAAAATTCTCTATGATTTTTTTTCGGGTGTAAATTTAACCATCTTGAATCTACCATACTTTATTTGATCTTGAAATAAATAATTAGTTGATAATTATTCCCATAGTTGGCGCAAGCCATCAGAACAATTTTCAGTTTCACGATCAGTAGATGTTTTTTTTTTTTCATCCTTAAAATAGTGACTGTGTTAAAAATAAAATTCACTTATACATATGTAATAAGAAGAAATTGGTATATAATGAGTGTTTTAGCATTTTAATTATAATGAAAAACAAGAGCAGACGATAAAAAAAGAAAACGCTTCTTACGTTATTGATCCGTCTGCAAAATCACGTGATGTATTTTTTAAATGAACGAATTGAAAATATCCTTATATTATTTTAACGAAATTTGCCTAAATTAGTTTTTACTTCGTGGCATCTTTTGTTTTTATTTATTCAATTAAATAATAAAATGGTTAAAATAATGTTATTTTTATATTAGTTTATAATAACATTTATTTATTTAATCTATGTTTCTTGTGAGAGCTATTAATTGTTTATATTATTATAATACTTTTTATGTGGGAGCCAGAGATATAACCATATTTTAATTATTTATATCATTATTATATTTTTAAAATGTATATAATTTTAATATATGCGCGGTTTACACACACAAGATAAGTCTGGGTTAAATAAACAAAATATATTAATCCCCCCCCCCCCCCAAAAAAAAAGAAATTTATAAAACCACCAAACTATCACATTAAAAATATATATTTAAAATAACAACAAATTTAAGTTTGTTAAAAAAAATCAATATTATTTTCCAAAATGTACAAGTTTTATGCAGAAAAGTAATCAATAGACGAAAAATGGAATAAGTGTATAATTATATTTATATGAAAACAATAAAAATTAATAGATACTTATATTTAAACATCAAAAGAGATTTATACGTGAGGTTTGAATGTATTGATTTTTTTGTATGTTATGTTGACCTCTAAAAAGAAGCACGCAGCGCCTTTCGTAATACATTGAAGTCAATAAGCTTGGCTATAAATTCTAAATATATTAATCACAGTTCAAGTTAAGTCCGCCCAACTCTACCACCAAATGGAATTTATGGATTTTTGGGGGGGAGAGGGTGGGAACTCTGTTGTCACGGGGGGTTTCCAGAGTTAGGGCGGTGTTGTGTCACCAAAGCAACCGCCTCGTTGTCACGCCTACCACCTCCCCAACCTACTTTACCAGTCGTCTGCTTCGTGTATTCCTACGCCAGAAAATTTATCGAACTCGTAAAAAAGTTTTTATTTCAATTTTATTTGTATATATGTAATCATTACTATATATTTTTTCTTATTTATATGATTTTTTTGTTAGATATACATTAATTTTTATTTAATAAGTGTAAAGACGTGGAACTATTTTTTGTAGCGAATTGATTTTTCATCTTCCGCTATTAGCTGAAGGCGTCCCACTTCTGTTGAGGCGCCATTATTTTTCCCGTCTTTTATGGCACCCGTATTGACATTAATTCGATATATTTTGAAATAATTTTACCCTAATGACTTCGGTTTCTGGTCGGCGTCAGGAGGATTACGTTGTCCCAACGAGCACATCGCAGGTAAGGCTTGTCTCCGTTAGGCCTATTGTGGTGCTTGCCTGACACCCCCCAAACCACGCCTATGCAGGAGAGCCAGCCGTCGCCGTTGGCCCTTCTAGCCGCTACGTGTAGCAAGATCGGTTCACCCGGAGGAGAAGGCGGGGCAGCGGTGAACCACAGCCAGTTTCTACAGCCCAACGAAATCATTGTGGCCAACCCTAATCAACCCCACCTCATACCCGTCCACTCACAAACTGTTAGTGTCATCAACCCAGATGGAACGGTTACTCAAGTATCGGAACCATCGCCTCCCAAGTCCACGCCAGGACCTATGCAGGCATCTGCGGCGGGGCATATGTACGCTGCACATCTGCAACAGAACGGTGGTCAACTTGCAAACATCGCCTATAACGTGATACCAGCATCTCAACTGGCTAGTATACAACTCGACAATGGTCAAGAAGCCATTTTCATCCCTGCTGCCTTCCCAACTAACCAGGCCATCCAAATTGCAGCAGGTAATCAAGCCATTCTCGCGCCTAGTGCTGCACAAGCTTTCATTCGTGCCCAAGGTATGCACTCCGCTAATACGGTCATTCAGAATGTCGGTCTAGCAAATAACAACCTCACTTTTGCACAGATCGGTAGTCAGAACGTCGCATTTCGTCACGGAAATCTTGTACAGACTCTACAACTTCCAATAGCAGCCCCAATACAACAAACAATTCCTATACAGATCCCTGTGCCAACTTCAAGTGGGCAGACAGTGTTCCAAACCATCCATGTGCCAGTACAGACCCTTCCAACAGGAAACATACTTGCTCCTCCAGGGACCCAAGTCATCTCTCAACTGCCAACACACCAACAGGTAAGCAGGGGACCAAACCATGTGCCAGTGGGTGTGGTTGAAGGGGAGGAGCTTGCTCATTGTTTACACTGGAGGCTCCACAAATTCATCCAGACCTTTAAAAAAAACATGTTACCCACCAAAACATCAATATCATCTCACTATTTCTTACAAACCACATTCAGAAACAACAGTCTTACATTCAAATGATTTCACAAAAAAAGTCATCACAATACTTACATAAAAATCAATTAAAAATAAAAAAAGTTTATTATATCATATTTTAACTTATTTTCCTCTCTTTATTTATTTATATTTTTAACAAAATAATATTTAAAAAATTGTGATAGCCAACAAAATTTAAAACATTATAAAAGTTTAAAACTAAATTTATTAAATAGCTAAAAATATATAGAGCAACACACACACATATATATAATATTCATTTCAACTTAATAGTCATTTAAATACTCATACTTTAGCTGTAAGATCATACTTTTAAAAAGTTCTTTTGTTATTTAAAAAAATAATTTGGTGATGCTAATATTTTCAAATATAAAATAATAAAAATTCTTAAATTCTTTTGACACATTATAAACCAAAAGATTGATACATATACCCTATAATCTTTTGATATATTATCATTAGCATTAGAAATGAAAATAAAATAAAAGTTAATGCAAAAATATAAAATAACATACACATCATTAAAAATAATAACATTCAAAAATATATAGTTTTGTTAACTTTTAGTGTTATTTTTCAAGTTTATATACAAAATAGCATATATTATATAATGAAATTCTATTAATAAAAAAAAAAAACTGATGAATAATTAAATTTAAAAAGTCACAAAACTTATTGGGTACAACTCCATTATAAAAAAAAAGCTTTTATAAATAATTACCACAAACAATCGTATGCAGGGAAAATTGTGATACAAAATACTGCATTGCAGACGTTTACACCAACTCACATCTACACTATAAACTTTTACCAAAATAACATTTTATTTTATTATATTATAATTTTATTATTTATTAATTCTTATTTTATAAACAAATTATAAAATATTTCATTAAAATTTATCATAATAAATATATTCTCATATACATATTTAAAAAATTTTATATATAAAGATTTTATAACAAGAAGTTTTTTTCTCTCTCTAATTCATAGCATTTTATAAAATATTATAAAATAACTCCCAACTTCTATTATAAGTAAAATTGCTAATATTTTGATAAGTCACAATTTGAATTATAGATTATAAACACAAGGTTAATAAGACCAAATTCAAATAAATAAATAATGTGTGACATTTCGGTAACAGTGTTGTTACCATCTTCAGACAAAAGTATTGAATGAGAAATTTTACCACAGCATGTTTTAATATAATAGAATAACTATCTTTTTCTTATCTGCTATCTTGTTTACACACTTTATAACAGTAATTATTTAAAACATGTTGTGATAAAATTTCTCATTCAGTACTTTTGTCTGAAGATGGTAACAACACTGTTACTGAAACGTCACACACTATTTATATATTTGGATTTGGTCTTATTACCTTGTGTTTAAAATTGCTAATAGTTATTCGTAAAAAATAATAAAAAATGACACAATATTTATCTTCCCAACTTCTATAAACCCTGAAAAAAAAACATTTTATAAACATCTCAACCATACTATTGATTTATTGATTTGACTCAATGAAATGGTACAATTTGGATTAGTAGAACTACAAGTTTTATTCTTTTTTCTGAAGATGGTAACAACGCTATTACCGAAACGTCACACTATGGAAATATCTCTATTTACGGGGCTGCTAACCAGAATGGATGATTTTTGAGCCCCAATGGACACATAAAGAGGAATATATACAAAGCACTATGTACATTGCACTGTTGGAGGAACCTGGGGATGGGTGGCCAGGGGATCATCGCCGGGTAAAAACATCACACAATTTGATAAGGTACAATTTGGATTATAGATTATAAACACAAGGTAATAAGACCAAATCCAAATAAATAAATAGTGTGCGATGTTTCTGTAACAACGCTATTACCGAAACGTCACACGCTATTTATTTATTTGGATTTGGTGTTATTACCTTGTGTCACACTATTTGATCCGGTTCCAAAATCACATTAATAGGTACTGCTCAACAAGAGCAACTTAGTTTATGATAATTGAAACAATGAATAATATGTGTGAAAGTTATTCACATATTAAACAAAATGTTAACGCAGGATTCAATCCCAGTTCATGACTGTCGGGAATCGAGAGTGTTACCCACTCGTCCACCGACTTTTTTTTATACTATTTGATCTTATTTCCTTGTTAATTTGACACAGATTTTTAAATTAGTTGATGTGTTTGTGTCCTTAGCAATATATTTTAGAATTAAAAGTTTTCTGGAAACCACTGTTGACAAGTTGCCACAGAGGTTATTAATATGCTAGTGGCATTGGACAGCTATATGAATTCATAGATGAGAAAAGAATATATAAAAACTTGAATCAATTCTGTAGATATACACCTATCCCCCGATTTACTCGGTAGATACGTTCCTGAGAAAAACGTGTAAATCGGGGGATAGGTGTACACAGAAATAAAATGCATTGACAGGTTAAAATATGTAGTCAGCACATAAGCTCGGGATTCCTCGTGAGATGTGTACACAGCGCATGTGTTCAATCACAATAGCATTTAGTATAGTGCGATAAAAAAAAAAAAAAAAAAACTTATTTGGAAAACCGTGTAAAAGCGAAAACGTGTAAAACAAGTACCGTGTAAATCGGGGGATAGGTGTATATATAACTATTAAGAAAAGACATCTCCTTATCGTGCAACTGAAAGTTTCTGATGGCTTGCGCCATCTATCAGAATAAATATCAACTATTCTCGTTGATTTTTTAATTATTCCAGAATTGGCCAAATACCCATTCTTGATTAATCAAGAAAAGCTAACCACGGACGCGTTTTGGGCTGTTGGCCCTCATCAATGTGGTGCAAGCTGTACCTTAACGACCAGAAAATTGGTCATTCAGGCATCCTGAAAAATCATGAAACGGGTAGTTAGGCCTGAATTGCGTGAAAACGCGACAGAATATATGACTATCTTTTGAACTGGGAAAGAAAGGGAAGGAAATTTTGAGAGAATTGCTTTTGTAGGTTTGTCTTTTTTTATCCTTGATCTTCCCCTTGTATATAGCCACTTTGTTAATTTTTTTTGCTTATCACTAGTACACATGGTACAGGCCATGATGATCATGGTAGGTAGAAGTAGGCGACTGCTTTTACTGTAAGTGCACCACATGTCTACATACGTGAAAAGCAGTTCGACTTTGCATTTACAAATGTGCCAAAGCCCTGTTTGGTTATTTGTACTCTATGGTGGGGTTGGACTTTGTCAAGAAATGGGAGCCATTTGGAGCATTTTTTAATCAGAAAAAAGTGCCCAATGTGGGAATCGAACCTGGGTCATAGTGGTCGAAAACCAACGGTTTAGACCATCCTTCCACCGACCCCCCGCCAATTTGTTATGATGTAAAGAAATGTATTGATGCAAATATCCCTGAGTTCAGGATATCGTGTTATAGGATGTTAATAAAGTTAGGTTAGGTTCACAGATAGGTTAATTCAAGTTAGTGATAAGTATAATTTGGATTATAGATTAGAAACACAAGGTAAATAAAACTCTGCCTTTACTGGTCTCAAGCCCGGATAAAAAAGGAGGAAGGGAAGCAGTAACAAGCTTGCTAAAATACCTGGGCTCAGCTGGCCCCGCTAATAGTACCCTGTAAGGGCTCCTAATCCAAGTATACAGGATGAGTCTGTACTTCATGTTAGGAGCGGCTGTACATGGTGTCTGTTCCTTCTTCTTTCTTATCTCCACTCAATCATATTTGGGAATCAAGTTGTGACCCTTGATGGTGTCTGTTTGACAACCATCATGACTGGGTGAAGTAGAATGTGTCTGCCTTTGTCATTAAGACTGGGAGCACTACTCAGTAGCAGGCCGACTTAGCTCCAAAAGAAATGGCTGCCTCTGACATGAGGAACAGGCGCCATGTGCAGCCGCTCCTTAACATGGAGTACAAACGCTGCAGGGATACAGGATGAGTCTGTACTCGATGTTGGGAGCGGCGGCTGTACATGGTGTCTGTTCCAAATGTAATAGGCGGCCATTTCATATTGGAGCTAAGTCAGTGGCCTACTACTGAGTAGTGCTCCCAGTCTTAATGACAGATACATTCTACTTAATAAACATCACACAAACTATTTATTTGGATTGGTGTTCTTATTACATTGTGTTTCTATCATCTTCTCACATAGCTTCTAATTCCATACCATTCTGATCTACCTCTTCTTCATCCTTCAATGTGTCTCTCCAGGATGTTTCAATCATCCTCAGAACACATGTCCTGCAAACTTCCATTTCCTTTTGATTGTTTCATTGAGAATGTAATAAAGACCTAATTGTGTGACGTTTCGGCAATAACTATTGTCACCATCATCAGACAAAAGAATAAATGAGAAAAATATCACAGCAAGCTTTTAAATAGTACTGTTATCAAGTGTTTAAACAAGATAACAGATGGTATTAACTATATGTATGTATATTGCCAGTCCCAAGCCCGGATGAAAAAGGAGGAGGGGGAGCAGTAACAAGCTCACTAAAAAACCTGGGCTCAGCTGGCCCGGCTGATAGTACCCTGTAAGGACTCCTAATCCAGGGATACAGGATTCTCCATTGTACTCCATGTTAGTACATGCATTGTACTCCATGTTAGGAGCGGCTGCACCTCATGTCAGAGGCGGCCATTTCTTTTGGAGCTAAGTCGGCCTGCCACTGAGTAGTGCTCCCAGTCTTAATGACAAAGGCATTCTACTTCACCAAGTGTGGAGATAAGAAAGAAGATATGTATGTATATAACTATTTAAGAGCTTGCTGTGATATTTTTCCTCATTTATTATTTTGTCTGATGATGGTGACAATGCTGTTGCCGAAACGTCACACACTAATAAATTATTTGGATTAGGTCTTATTTTCCTTTATTATAATCTATAATCCAAATTGTGCTTTATCACTTTCATTTAGAATGCTTATCATTGATGGTACAAAGGAGGTATCTTTTGTCTAGTTAGACATCTGATAGATTCCCTGGCCTCAGGTAGGCCAAGAACTCCAGACTTTCCCAGAGAATCTGCTAGCACATTACCAGAAATTCCAACGTTAGCTAGAAGCCATTGCACTGTGACAGAGCTGTTGGCTGGGAGTCGGTTAACAGATTTAGTGATGCTCTTGAGAAGAGGTTCTTAACTAGAAAAGCAGCTTCGAGGGGTATAAATGGCTGCTTTTGAGTCGGTTTATTATTTTGCTTGGTAAGTTGATGTTAATGTTTTTTTTTTAGAGAAGTAGCTATTGCAGAGAGTTCTGATTTATAAACTGAAAGGTGTCTAGGGTGGGAAAAAGGAGATTTTTTTCCAGGATCTATCTAATCAATGCTCTTAAGAAGAGGTTCTTAACTGGAGAAGCAGGTTTGAAGGGTATAAATGACTGCTCTTGAGTCGAAGTAGATTATTATTTTGCTTGGCGAGTTAATGTTAATGTTTTTTTAGAGCCGTATCTATTGCAGAAAGTTTTGATTTATAAACTGAAAGGTGTCTAGAGTGGGAGAGGGAGATTTTTTTTCTAGGATCTAATCTTTGTAGATATCAAATTCCACTGCTAGACAGTCCAGTTTCAAGTTGGTGTATGTAGTAGCCATGTGACATACTTAGAATGGAATGTCACCTACTTCCAAGTGACAAAAACTGACCTGGTTTAAGTGGTCAGTTCAACTGGCCTAGGTTCCAGCTTGGTACAACCCCAGTCTGCTTGACATACACTGACATATTTAAACCTTAACCTCATAGATACAAGAAAATAAGACCAAATCCAAATAATTTAATAGTGTATGATGTTTCGGTAACAGTATTGTCACCATCATCAGACAAAAAAAAAAATCAATATATAACTCTTCAGTTAGAGGATACCTCTCCATGAAGAACACTTTAGCTCTGCAACTAGGTATTCTTCATAAATAGACTGCTATATAACATGTTGAGTTGATAAGGCAACATTTTGGATTATAGATTATAAACACAAGGTAATATGACCAAATCCAAATAATTTAATAGTGACGTTTCGGTAACAGCGTTGTTACCATCTTCAGACAAAAAGACTTTAAACCATGCTGTGGTAAAATTTCTCATTCAGTACTTTTGTCTGAAGATGGTAACGATGCTGTACCGAAATGTCACACACTAATAATTTATTTAGATTTGGTCTTATTACCTTGTGTTTTTTAAATTATTATTATCCCTCTATAATAAAAGAAAATAAGACCTAATCCAAATAATTTATTAGTGTGTAACGTTTCGGTAACAACATTGTCACCATCATCAAACAAAAGTACTGACATGCTGTGATAAAATTTCTTATTCAGTACTTTTGTCTGAAGATGGTAACAATGCTGTTACCGAAATGTCACACACTATTTATTTATTTGGATTTGATCTTATTACCTTGTGTTTTAAGAATTCATGATAAAATTGTGAAAAACAGTTTAAAATTACAAAATCATTTCTCACAATGAGTTTCTTTTTATATCTTTTTATTAAAAAGAAACTCATTGTGTGAGAAAATATTTTGTAATTTTAGAAAGAAGAATGTTAAAAAAGCCAATAGCGCGCCATCTCTCTTTATATAAGAAATACAAATACAAAATACCAATGTTTCTCTTAAAAACCAAATGAAACAACCTTGCTACTCTCCATACTTGTAGTAGTTATAATCTATAATCACACACACACACAAAAACCTTTATTAAGACACACAGGTCTTACAGAGGATTCTCCTTGGGGTTGCAAGACGGAGAAACCTATGAAAGTGGGATATATACAAAGGGGTAAAAATGGAGAAAGATTATATACACATGATAAATATATACAGATTATTATTTGAATAATCCTATGAAAAGTAAGAATTTTTTTTTTGGAAATATGAATGGGAGAAGTGGAGAGCGAAAAGAGGAAAGAAAACAGGTATTTACATATGGAACATACATTATAATCTATAATCCAAATTGTGTGTGTCTTATCATCAACATGGATTAAGTACATCCTAAAATCTTGGTCTCAAATGAAACTGCAATAGTGAAATTGGAGACTGTTGAATGTTTTAAAAAAAAAAAGTATCATGGATAGTGTGTTGCATTGTTTGCTGGTGTAAAAATAACAAACCAATTTTCCTTGTTCAACCAAAACCTTTTCCCTATAAGGGAATTGGTCTCAAGTGAAACTGCAATAGTGAAGTTAGAGATTGTTGAATGTTTTAAAAAAAATAAGTATCATGGATAGTGTGTGTTGCATTGTTTGCTGGTGTAAAAATAACAAACCAATTTTCCTTGTTCAACCAAAACCTTTTCCCTATAAGGGAATTGGTCTCAAGTGAAACTGCAATAGTGAAGTTAGAGATTGTTGAATGTTTTAAAAAAAATAAGTATCATGGATAGTGTGTGTTGCATTGTTTGCTGGTGTAAAAATAACAAACCAATTTTCCTTGTTCAACCAAAACCTTTTCCCTATAAGGGAATTGGTCTCAAGTGAAACTGCAATAGTGAAGTTAGAGATTGTTGAATGTTTTAAAAAAAATAAGTATCATGGATAGTGTGTGTTGCATTGTTTGCTGGTGTAAAAATAACAAACCAATTTTCCTTGTTCAACCAAAACCTTTTCCCTATAAGGGAATTGGTCTCAAGTGAAACTGCAATAGTGAAGTTAGAGATTGTTGAATGTTTTAAAAAAAATAAGTATCATGGATAGTGTGTGTTGCATTGTTTGCTGGTGTAAAAATAACAAACCAATTTTCCTTGTTCAACCAAAACCTTTTCCCTATAAGGGAATTGGTCTCAAGTGAAACTGCAATAGTGAAGTTAGAGATTGTTGAATGTTTTAAAAAAAATAAGTATCATGGATAGTGTGTGTTGCATTGTTTGCTGGTGTAAAAATAACAAACCAATTTTCCTTGTTCAACCAAAACCTTTTCCCTATAAGGGAATTGACGCCAGGCCAGATTCAATTTGCATATGCTAATGCAGTGTGTGCACATTTATTGATGGCGGGCAGACAGGCCTTGTGGCTGACAAGGACCTTGAGCAACCTCTCCCTTAACACACGTTTTGTTTTATGGCCGCCACTTGCAACATCAGCCAAGTTTAGATCTAACTTTTTAGAAACAATTTTCTCTAATTTAAACTACCTCTATATAGATTCAATTACCATCTATCGATAAAATTTGTAGCAATTAAATTTACTGGGCAATGTGTTTATTTATTTTTTTAATAATAAAGTTAACCTCCATGTAAAGGACACCTAATTTCAGAACCAAAGTGTCCTTTATAGAGAGGTGTCCTCCTACCAGAAAGTTGCTAAATAGTAAAAATGGTAATTTTGCAAATGAAAACTGTCCTTTATAGAGAGGTGTCCCTCTAGCATGAGTGTCCTCTCATGGAGAAACCTCCAATTCTACTGTATCATCCAATATTATCTCTACTGGCCTTACTACAATGATATCTCCCTATAATCCATCTTTCTCTTTTTGCATATGTAAAAAAAAAATTGACATTTTTTTTATCCAGTGGTGATTGTGCTTTATCCCAGTCTTCATACAAGTTTTTACAGGTTGGGCTGTGATCCAGCTTTCTTACGATTTGAAACACAAGGTAATAATACCAAATCAAATAAAATAGTGCTATAAGAATTTTAAACTGTTTTAGATGCATAGGATTAATTACATAATAAAATAATTTTTCTTTACTGCTCTTAATGCGCAATGATAAATTAATGTGAGGGTTCATCTACTGATAAGCCAGGATCTCCTATTAATTTTTCTTTGCAGTGAGGGCAGTAGAATTTTTTATTTTTATTTTGAAAAGAATCCTATGCGTCTAAATTGGTATATATTTCTTATATAACAGATGGGAAGTGTCAATGCATCATATCTTCTTCTTTCTTATCTCCACACTGGGTGAAGTAGAATGCGTCTGCCTTTGTCATTAAGACTGGAAGCACTACTCAGTGGCAGGCTGACTTAGCTCCAAAATAAATGGCCGCCTCTGACATGAGGAACAGAAGCCATGTGCAGCTGCTCCTAACATGGAGTACAGACACATCCTGTATCCCTGGAGCCCTTACAGGGTACTATCAGCTGAGCCCAGGTTTTTTAGCGAGCTTGTTACTGCTCCCCCTCCTCCTTTTTCATCCGGGCTTGGGACCGGCAAAGGCGGAGTTATGTATCATATAAATAAATAGTATGTAGAAAATAGTGAATTTTTTGGTCTTATTACCTTGTGTTTCTAATTTATGATTCGATAATGCACAATTTGGATTATAGATAATAAACACAAGGTAATAAGATCAAATCTAAATAAATAAATTGTGTGTGACATCGGTAACAACACTGTTACAGAAACGTCACACACTATTTATTTAGATTTGATCTTATTACCTTGTGTTTATTATCTATAATCCAAATTGTGCCTAATCATTACAAAAGACCTCTTTAGCAATCACAAGGAGCTCTGTTCTGTTTGATTAAATGCAGTCTAGGATGTGTTGAGGTCAGGCTGGGTTTGGGACACATTTGGTGCAGAATAAAGAAGTTTTATCACCTTTTCAGATGGCTAGCTCTAAACCTTGCAATCCTTGTGTAATCACTGTGCAAGAGATTAGAACAAAAAAGTTCTTTTTTTTTTTGCTGCTGTACCAATAGTGTCTTTTTTACCTTTCTAGGGTGGTAGGTTGGCTCTTGAACTGGTGTAGGTAGTCTATCACAGTTTTTAGTGATGATCATTTTTCTTCATCTTTCTTTAGGACACCTGATTCTGCTAATGTATCCGCCTATTCAATTCATAGAATTCTTTTGTGAGATGGTACCATTCATTGAAAGGTGGTGGTGCTTTTATTACAATATATCAATCAGGATAAAAGATTCTTTATTCAGTTAAAAATGGCAAGCTGTTAGCTCATTATAAGGCCAATTGTTTCGCAAATGCCTACAATATATAGAGGGGTAGGAGGTATTTACATTTTATTGTTGAAGGTTATTAAGGTTTTGTTTCTTTGAGAAGGATCATGGTTTGTGAAGCTGTTCTTAGGGCTATGGATAGAAGATTAAGGGAAGATTATAATCTATTACACCCTATTTTGGTGAGTCTCAAGAGGGAGCACTATAGACAGGTTTAACTGTATATAAATATTAATGAATGACAATTTCAATTTTGTATATATACAGTAGAACACCTCTATAAGAGGATATACTCCCACTAAAGGACACCTCTCTCTACAAAGGACAGATTTCATCACCAAAATTACCATTTTTATTGATTAGCAACTCTCCGGTAGGAGGACAACCTTTCTCTAAAGGACACTTTGGCTCTGCAACTAGGTGTTGTGCTTTACAGAGAGGTAGTTCTACTGTATATGCCTATATAAAGGACTTAATAAAAAGATTTTTCTTTTCACATGTGTAGACATGTGGTGCACTTACAGTTAAAGCAGTCGCCTTCTTCTACCCACCATGATTATCATGGCCTGTAAATAAATAAATAAAAGGATTTTGTTAAGGCACAATTTGTATTATAGATTATAAACACAAGGTAATAAGGCCAAATCCAAATAAATAAACTGTGTGTGATGTTTCAGTAACAATGTTGTTACCATCTTCAGACAAAAGTATTGAATTAGAAATTTTACCACATCATGTTTACATTACACACTTGATAACAGTAACTATTTAAAACATGCTGTGGTAAAATTTCTCATTCAGTACTTTTGTCTGAAGATGGTAACAACGCTGTTACCGAAACGTCACACACACTTTATTTATTTGGATTTGGTCTTATTACCTTGTGATTAAGAGAAGAGTGAAGATGGATAATTTTGATGGGTTTTGATTGGCTATAGCATGAATAGCTCTTATAACCGTGCTCTAAAGATGGAGATTGCTGTAAAATCCCCCTCTATAATTATTTTGTTGTCAGGTGTGTTGGTACTGGTACCATATTTGACTTCCCCATGGTTTATCCAATAAATAAATGGCTCAAGGAAGTAGAAAGTCTTTGATGTCCACCTGCCATCTTTTTTTTTTTTTTTTTAAGGAAACAGAGGCAATTTGGTTCACACTTGGTTATCTTGTGTGTTTCCAATAAAGGTCACTGTATCAAATATCTTTCAGAGTTATTGTCTAAATCTCAATATATATACTAAAAGGTACAACTTCCTTAAGTTTTTTCCAAATATGTACAAGTGTGCCAAAGCTCAAAGTTTGAACTCACTGGTGGGGTTGGATTTCTGCAAGAATGAGGGGGCCGATGAAATAATTTCTGTTTTTCTTCATAAAAAAAATTGTCCATTACAAGATTTAATCCTGAGTTGTGGGGCTGTTGATATGCCCTCCTTCTTCTTCTTTCTTATCTCCACTCAATCAAATTAGGGTATCAAGCTTGTAGAGCTTGTTGACGATGTAGGTGAAGTAGAAAGTGCCTGCCTTTGTCATTAAGACTGGGAGCACTACTCAGTAGCAGGCTGACTTAGCTCCAAAAGAAATGGCCGCCTCTGACCTGAGGAACAGACGCCATGTGCAGCCACTCCTAACATGAAGTACAGACTCATCCTGTATCCCTGGATTTGGAGACCTTACAGGGTACTATCAGCCAGGCCAGCTGAGCCCAGGTTTTTTAGTGAGCTTGTTACTGCTCCCCCTCCTCCTTTTTCATTCAGGCTTGGGACCGGCGGAGTTTATCCCTTCCTAATTATGATGAGTCTTTTCTCCGAAACAGTGTCAGATGGAAGATGACCTACAGTAGAACACAGGTTTAGCCATGTTCTTAGGTGGTCTCTCATTGGAAACTGGTGTTATACTAATGTTTACTCTAGCCCTTCATACCATCAAATACAGGTAATATACACGACCAACCAAGAGATCTGGTCTCATGGACAAAACTTAAGAAAGTGGAAAGTCTTTGAAGTTGCTAGTTGTCTTATTCGTTTTTTAAAGGGACAGAGGCAATTTTGTCCACACTTGGTTATCTCGTGTGTCTTCAAAAAAAGAGTTACTGTGTATCAATATATTTCAGAGTTATTGTTTCTGAGTCCCAATATATGTACATGCTAAAATGTACACCTTCCTTAAGTTTTGATAAGGCACAATTTGGATTATAGATTATAAACACAAGGTAATAAGACCAAATCCAAATAAATAAATAGTGTGTGACGTTTCAGTAACAGCGTTGTTACCACATTTTGTCTGAAGATGGTAACAACGCTGCTACCGAAACGTCACACACTATTTATTTATTTAGATTTGGGCTTATTACCTTGAGTTTTTCCTTAAGTTTTGTCCATGAGTGTGAATGTAGAGGGATTTGGTGCAATTGTATGATGACATCAAGCTCAAAATCACAGCTGGCACCTGTATGTAGCACCTGAGCTGCCCCAATTTCATGCAATGGCGTGATGAAAGTATTGAGTAATTGAATTGGAATAAATTACATCAAACTTTATACAGTCCTCCTACTTCTTTAATTCAACATCCTGAGGGATCAGGAATTTTGGTTGAATTGAAGTTGGCGTTGAATTATATAGTCAATTATAATAAAAGAAAATAAGACCTAATCCAGAATATATAAATATGGATTCAAAATGGATTAGGTCTTATTTTCTTTTATTATAATCTATAATCCAAATTGTGCTTTATCATAGTCAGTTATAGTAAATACTAGCCGAATGACCCGGGCAACGCCCGTGTTTTACCCGATTGAATGTTTTGATTCAAATACTATTTGTTACAATTATAAATTGGCGCCTCAAATAAATGTATATTTTAGTTAATAACTATAGCCTATGTGCTTTATCTGTCTATGTACTGTTGGCTTCCGTAGGCGTCTCTTACTGGGAAAAAGAGAGGATTCCATTTGGTTATTAACTAATATATGCATTTATTTAAGGAGCGACCCGCTCCAACACAATAGTTACAGAAATGGGGGGGCAAAGGTGGCGTGATCGTAGCCGACCAATAGGAGGGCGCCATTCCAAAAAAAAAAAAGCAAACCGTGACAGAGGCCACGCATGACGCTCGTAACTGTATATAGAATACTTATTGGGATTTGAAAAAGCCGTTGAATTTCAGAAATTATACTGGAGAATATTTAATGTCGAAGTTTTTTTCTAGTAGTACACTGTAGCCCTTTTCAAGGAAATCATATTGATGCTTATAGGCTCACAGATTATATATAAGAAAATTTCGATATACACTAAAATATTTTTAAAATGTTTATTTATTTTTCTATGGTGATCGATATTTTATGGTGGTAGTTATTATGTACAGTTAAACCTGTCTATAGCGCCCCCTCTTGGGACTCACCAAAATAGGGTGTTATAGACAGGTTAATGTAAAATGTTTACATTTTAATGTTTAAAATCGGGCGCTATAGAGAGGAAGGCGTTATTTAGAGGGGGCGCTATAGACAGGTTTAACTGTATATCTAAAATAAGCTGGTCTTTTTATGATTCATATTCGCAGTAAATGTCATCGATGTATCTTTTACATTTCACAATGCCCAAGTTTTCCATACTCTTTATCCTGTTAACAATTTTTCATTAGAAATATTTCAGTAGGTCACCCATGGGAAGTCCTTTATCACTGACAGCAGCCATTACCAAAATGTGAGAGATAAGAAAGAAGAAGAAGATTGTCAAAATGTCATGCTACAGTTTACTGATTTGGATTTGTGGACTTGTGTACATTTATTTATTTATTTTTTGCTTATCCCTAGTACACATGGTACAGGCCATGATAATCATGGTGGGTAGAGGTAGGCAACTGTTTTTACTGTAAGTGCACCACATGTCTACACATATGAAAAGCAGTTCAACTTTGCACTTACAAACTTATGTTATTAAGGTTTCAAACTTAGGGTCAATGGACGAGTAGTCTAAACTGTTGGTTTTTGACTGCTACGACCTGGGATTGAATCCCATGCCTTGGACACCTTTTTTTAATTAAAAAAAAATATATATACTCTAATGGTCTGTGATTCTTACAAAAGTCAAACCCCACCAGCAAATGCAAATAACTAAACAAGCCATACTTGTAAGTCCAAAGTTGAAATGCTTTTCACACATGTATAGACATGTGCCCTTACAGTGAAAGCAGTCGCCTACTTCTACCCACCATGATTATCATGGTCTCTATCATGTGTATACTATAGAGGGATAATAATAATAATAAAAGACACACAAGGTAATAAGACCAAATCCAAATAAATAAATAGGGTGTGATGTTTCGGTAACAGCGTTGTTACCATCTTCAGACAAAAGTGCTGAATGAGAAAAAATATCACAGCATGTTTTAAATAGTTACTGTTATCAAAGTGTGTAAACAAGATAGCAGATAAGAAGAATCTGAATATATAAATAATACTGAAATGTCACACATTATTTATTTATTTAGATTTGGTCTTATTACCTTGTGTTTATAATCTATAATCCAAATTGTACCTTATCATGATTTCTTTATAAACACAAGGCAATAAGACCAAATCTAAATAAATGAATGGTGTGTGACATTTCGGTAACAATGTTGTTAATAAAACATCACAGACCATTTATTTGGATTTAGTCTTATTGCCTTGTGTTTATAATCCAAATTGTTCCTTATTTAAAACAACAGATCAATGAGAGGTCTCCTCTCCATGAGGACACTTTACATGTGACACCTCTCCCTTAGTCCGTGCTACGGAAAAGTTCTGAAATACCATTTATTCAATTTAATTGGCTGTCAGGGGGTCGGTGGAAGGCTGGTTAAACCGTTTGGTTTCGACCACTACGATCCGGGTTCGATTCCCGCATTGGACACTTTTTTCTGTTTAAAAAAAAAAATGCTCCAATGGCCCCCGATTCTTGCAAAAGTCCAACCCCACCAGTGAGTGCAAGTAACCAAACGGGGCTCTGGCACATTTGTAAGTGCAAAGTTGAACTGCTTTTCACATGTGTAGACATGTGGTGTACTTACAGTAAAAGCAGTCGCCTACTTCTACCCACCATGATTATCATGTCCTGTACCACGTGTACTAGGGATAAGCAAAAAAAAAAAAAAAAAATTGGCTGTCACATGTACAAATCTGTATAATAAAATCTTTTTTGAATGCAAATTTATAGCTTTTGAAATAAAGAAATATTGTCAGTGAATGTTATGAGAAGTTTTATAGCGTGTATGAAGTGAGAGGAAGCAATTATTGATAGAGACAATATGGTCTGATGAAAATCCCATGTGTGGAAATAAAGGTAAACCAGCTGCAATTGCTAAAATTGGCTTCACTTTTGCAAGAAGGCCATTTCAAAATCATATATTACCTGACCCATTTTTAGAACAAGGCATTTGCTTGTTGCCAAACTTGAAAGTTCTAATTGAGTTTGAGAGTCTTTCATTTTTTAGATTTCAAACATGTGGTTTGTAGATCTCTTATCTTTCCCAAGGATAAGGTACAATTTGGATTATAGATTATAGCTACAAGAAAATAAGACATTTTGTCTGATGATGGTAACAACGCTGTTACAGAAATGTCAAACACTATTTATTTATTTGGATTTGGTCTTATTTTTCTTGTAATTTTTTTGTTCTGTTTATCTATAGGAGGATGTTGACATGCAAATTTTACAGTAATTGGGAAAGATAATAAACACAGGTAATAAGACCAAATAAATAAATAGTGTGTGACGTTTCGGTAACAGCGTTGTTACCATCTTCAGACAAAAGTACATTTCAGTACTTTTGTCTGAAGATGGTAACAACGCTGTTACCGAAATTTTACACACTATTATTTGGATTTGGTCTTATTACCTTGTGCTTATTATCGTTCCCAATTACTGTAAAACTTGCATGTCAACATCCTCCTATAGATAAACAGAACAGAAAAATACAAGAAAATAAGACCTAATCCAAATAAATTAATAGTGTGTGTGGCGTTTCATCGTAGCCACGTGATCGTAGCCAACCAATAGGAGAGCGCCATTCCAAAGAAAAGCAAACGGTGGCAGAGATGACGCATGAAGCTCATAACTGTATATAGAATAATCCAAATTGTGCCAATTTTAAAAAAAGTTAATTCTATTGTTGTGTCTTTATTCAAGTGATAACATTTCCAGTTTGAAGTAAGACTATTGTGATATATTGTGATGAAGATGGTAAAAATGCTGCTAGCGAAACCACATGTAGGATTTACAGTATTTGGATTTTTGGCCTAGTTTACCTTGTGATTCTTATCTCTTATCCAAACTGTGGGTCTTATCAGATTTGTCTTCTAATTTAGGACTAGGGATAGAGAGGAAAATGTTGGCTTTATACAGTAGAACATACTCCATGAGAGGACACTCATGCTAGAGGACACCTCTCTATAAAGGACAGTTTTCATCACCAATACAGTAGAGCCATGAGAGGACACCTCTCTACAAAGGACAGTTTTCATCACCAATACAGTAGAACCTCCATGAGAAGACACCTCTTTACAAAGGACAGTTTTCATCACCAATACAGTAGAACCTTAATGAGAGGACACTCACACAAGAGGACACCTCTCTATGAAGGACAGTTTTCATCACCAATACAGTAGAACCTCCATGAGAAGACACCTCTTTACAAAGGACAGTTTTCATCACCAATACAGTAGAACCTTAATGAGAGGACACTCACACAAGAGGACACCTCTCTATGAAGGACAGTTTTCATCACCAATACAGTAGAACCTCCATGAGAAGACACCTCTTTACAAAGGACAGTTTTCATCACCAATACAGTAGAACCTTAATGAGAGGACACTCACACAAGAGGACACCTCTCTATGAAGGACAGTTTTCATCACCAATACAGTAGAACCTCCATGAGAGGACACCTCTCTACAAAGGACAGTTTTTATCACCAATACAGTAGAACCTCCATGAGAGGACACCTCTCTACAAAGGACAGTTTTTATCACCAATACAGTAGAACCTCCATGAGAGGACACTCACACTAGAGGACACCTCTCTACAAAGGACAGTTTTCATCACCAATACAGTAGAACCTCCATGAGAGGACACTCACACTAGAGGACACCTCTCTACAAAGGACAGTTTTCATCACCAATACAGTAGAACATACTCCATGAGAGGACACTCACACTAGAGGACACCTCTCTACAAAGGACAGTTTTCATCACCAATACAGTAGAACCTCCATGAGAGGACACTCCTGCTAGAAGACACCTTTCTACAGAGGACAGTTTTATTCACCAATACAGTAGAACCTCCATGAGAGGACACTCACGCTAGAGGACACCTCTCTACAAAGGACAGTTTTCATTGCCAAAATTACCATTTTTACTATTTAGCAACTCTCCAGTAAAAGAACACCTCTCCCTAAAGGACATTTTGCTCTGCAATTTGGTGTTGTCCTTTACTAAGAGCTTCTACTATATCAGAATATAGAGGAATTTAAACACAAGGTAATAAGACCAAATCCAAATAAATTAATAGTGTGTGACGTTTCGGTAACAGCGTTGTTACCATATTCAGACAATTTTCAGCACTTTTGTCTGAATATGTTAACAACGCTGTTACCGAAACGTCACACACTATATATTTGGATTTGGTCTTATTACCTTGTGTTTATAATCTATAATCCGAATTGTGCCTTATTATAGAGGATTTTGTTGGAGGAAATTCTCATTTGGGCATATATAGGGATAGTGGGTAACAGTGGCCTTGTCTTATAATAGCGGCTCTCCTATAAAATTTGTGACAAAGTGCGAAACTTTTCATTTTGGCATAATTTTCCCCCATCTGGTTCAAATCACATTAATGGTACCGCTCAGCAAGAGCAATCTAGTTCATGATAATTGAAACAATGAATAATATGTGAAGGTTATTCACATATTAAACAAATTTTAACGTGGGATTCAATCCTGGTTCATGACTGTCGGGAATCGAGCGTGTTACCCTCTCATCCACTGACTTATATCGGGAATAGACAATGACAATCGATTGAATAATCATTTCCCCCATGAAATAATGATTGGAACTGTAATGGTAAGACAGGAGTTGGCTTTAATATATATGCAGTAGCTCCATCTCTGTATAGGGCATTACCTAGTTGTAGAGGTCCTTTAGAGAGAAGTGTCTTCTTACTAGAGAATTGATAATGAGTAATACAGTGGCACCTCTCTATAAAGGACAACACCTAATTGTAGAGTCAAAGTTTCCTTCAAGGAGAGGTGTCCTCTTACTGGAGAATTACTAATGAGTAATACAGTGGCACCTCTCTGTAAAGGACAACACCTAATTGTAGAGCCAAAGTTTCCTTCAAGGAGAGGTGTCCTCTTACTGGAGAATTACTAATGAGTAATACATTAGAAACTCTAAAGGACAACACATAGTTGTCAGAGCTGAGGTGTCCTCTTAACAGAGAGATAATGAAATGTAATGAAAACTTTCTTTTGTAGAGTGGTGACCTCTTGCAAGATTGTCCTCTTATGGAGGACCCCCCTCTACTGTAATGGTAATGTAGGCAATGAAGACTGTTTGTCCCCCATATGCTGAGAAATGTCCTCCCACGGATGTTCTACTTTAGCAGCAAACACAATCAAAATCATAAAAGAAAATAAGACCTAATCCAAATAATTTATTAGTGTGTGACGTTTCAGCAACAACATTGTCACCATCATCAGACAAAAGAATAAAAATTTTTTTTTTTTTTAAGAGAGAGAGATTTTTATTATTTTGTCTGATGATGGTGACAATGTTGTTGCCGAAATGTCACACACTAATAAATTATTTGGATTAGGTCTTATTTTCTTTTATTATAATCTATAATCCAAATTGTGCGCTTTATCACAATCAAAATCCTAATGGAAGATTCAGCAAGGAATCAGAAGATTCAAAAGAAATAAGAATTAAAGAAACAAAAAATATAGATGACATGAAGTCAGTTAGAACCTCAGGGGCATTAAGAGTAATATTTCCTCATCCAGGATCTCCCCTTTTTGTCTCTTTGTTGGCTACCAGCCAGAGTTATAGCTTCCTGCCTGCCACTGAATTAAGGCCACTGTGCGGCCGCGATTTTCCTCCTCCCTCTATTTATCTTTTTTAATCCTGTCTCAAACAAGAAGCCCCTTGTTCCGTGTTTATTTCCTCCTACTGATGGAAATTAAGTTTTATTTGAAATTTTTTGCTATTTTTGATGTTTATTTTATAAAATACAATACATTTTCTACTTCTTCTTTCTTATCTCCACTCAATCATATTAGGGCGTCAAGCTTGTAAAGCTTGAGACTTTTGATGGTGTCTGTCGGGGATGTGTAGAGCTCATCAATGGATGAGTCAATATAGTGACAACCATCATGATTGGGTGAAGTAGAATGTGTCTGCCTTTGTCATTAAGACTGGGAGCACTACTCAGTGGCAGGTCGACTTAACTCCAAAATAAATGGCCGCCTCTGACATGAGGAACAGACGCCATGTGCAGCCGCTTCTAACATGGAGTACAAATGCTGCTCATCCTGTATCCCTGGATTAAAAGCCCTCACAGGGTACTATCAGCCGGGCCAGCTGAGCCCAGGTTTTTTAGTGAGCTTGTTACTGCTTTCCCTCCTCCTTTTTCATCCGGGCTTGGGACCGGCAATAATTTTCTACTGCCCTAAGTAAACACCCTTCCAGATGTTTTGCATGTTTAATCTTACCAATATCTTACAAAACTTAAATAAGTTTTACCTTTTAGCATGTATTACAGTAGAACCTTTCTGTAAAGGACAACATATAATTGCAGAGCCAAAGTATCCTTTAGAGAGAGGTGTCCTCTTACTGGAGAGTTGTTAAATAGTAAAAATGGTAATTTTGTAAATGAAAACTGTCCTTTGTAGAGAGTTGTCCGCTAAAGGGAGATTCTACTGTATCAGGATTCAGACAATAACACTGAAAAATATTTGATGCACAGTGATCTTTATTAAAGACACATGAGATAACCAAGTATGAACAAAATTGCATGTCTCTTTCAAAAAAATAGATGACAGACGACATCAAAGACTTTCTACTTCCTTAAGTTTTATCTATGAGTGTAAATATTCTTCTCTGGAGATGTTTCTGTAAGTGTTGTGATGACCATCCTCTACACCCAGTCAAATATTTCCACTACTAGTCTGAAAAGGCTAACAATGATGTTATCTAAACGTCACACAAACATATGTACCAAATGGGCCAAGCTCCTCTTCCTTTTGGCATATTCAGACAAAAGACAAACCTGTATACCATGGTTTAAGGCTATGGTCCTCATCAGTACATAGATGGCTTCAATTTCATAACATCCTAAGAAAGGAGTCACACACACAAAAACCTATATTAAGACACACAGGTCTTACAGAGGATTCTCCTTGGGGTTACAAGACGGAGAAACCTATGAAAGTGGGAAATATACAAAGGGGTAAAAATGGAGAAAGATTATATACACATGGTAAATATATACAGATTATTATTTGAATAATCCTATGGAAAAACACAAGGTAATAAGAGCAAATCCAAATAAATAAATAGTGTGTGACGTTTCGGTAACGTTTCGTTTTGGATTTGGTCTTATTACCTTGTGTTTATAATCTACAATCCAAATTGTGCCTCATCAATCCTATGGAAAATAAGAATATGGATTTGGAAATATGGATGGGAGAAGTGGAGAGCGAAAAGAGGAAAGAAAACAGGTATTTACATATGGAACATACATATAATGGAACAAGTCAATTTAAACTCTTCTGCTCACACATCACAGGTGGACCATGGCTTTTTGACGTGACAACGTCTTAAATTAGGTTGCGGCTGGGAGTCACTTATGAAAAAGTGTAACGCCCGGTAACGTTACGATGAGTCATCGAACGAGAGTGCTGCGCTAGAGAATTAGGCGCATTGAATCGGCGCATGCTTGTCTCTGTCTTTGTCTTTCTCGAACGTTCTTGGCGTTGGAAAAACAAGAAAGCGTCATAATACAAGTTCACACGTGTGGTTAAAGTATCGTCAGCTGTGTCTGTAGTGAAAATGTGGAGTGCTTAGATTCGTCATTTACAACAACTACAACAATAAAGGTAAATAATTGTACACTGATATTTCATTATCGTAAACTATGATTGATTGATTAATTGTTAGATTGACACAAAAGTTGAGAAACTGAGTTTATAGGTTATGTCATACTATTGATAAATGTTGATAGTGTTAAGTAAATTATTAGTTTAAAATTAATTAATTATTATTTTACAAATTTTAAATAGTTTCAAATTTATTTAGCAAAAATTTGAACCTTCGATCTGAATAAATGTTTTGATTTTCGAATTGATTCTTTAAAATTACAAATATTAAGAAAAAGTGGCAGATATAAGAAAACTTTATTTAAACTGTGTTGAGCAAGAATATTAACATCTAATTTAAGTAAATGTTTTAATTTTCAACTTCATCATTTACAATTACAAATTTTATTTAATTTCAAATTTATTTAGCAAACATTTGAACCTTCGATCTGAATAAGTGTTTTGATTTTCAAATACCAACGCGGCTGGTGGAGTGGCGATCTATCGTAAATTATCATTGACATCTACGGCGGAAGTGTTCCAAGTTGCGATTACAGACGTAACTCGTGTCATTAAAACCAAGGGTGACATGTGCATGACTGAAGTTACTTGCTTCGCCGCTAATACTAGCTTCAAGTTTATACTCGGTGCTGTATATATTCATCCAGGAGCTAGTATGCAGGATATTGGAATGTTACTATGGCAAGGACTCGGTCCGTACATTCACAACAGCCAGTACGTGCCACCGTTCGTGCAAGTTGATTCTAGTATACCGATTCTTCTGTGTGGTGATTTTAACAAAAACGTAAAGCCTGACAACTCGTTTCTTAATATCATGAAAAATACGTATAATCTTGATTGCGTATCAAACGTTTCTAAGTCAACTACGTTAAAAGGAACAACTATCGACTTGACTTTCGCAAGACACATTACAGCAGAAACACTTCCTTTCATTTCATATTTCTCCTATCATCGTCCTATCCTCAACAAAATCACTCAAATAGGAATTAGTTAAGTTTAAGTTTACATGTACAATGTTTTAGTAAACAAAATATATTTCTATAGTTAAAATTTGTGCAATTCTTATTTTCATTCAATTCCTTGTTCCTATTGTGCAATTTAATTATATTCATATCAATAAATATTCTACCGTTGTCACGTAAAATCTTCGCCCGTAAAACCGACTTTACAGGCAACCATTGTTTTTTTTTCAAGAAATCTTTAAGAGATTTTCCAGGAAAATCCGAGTGTTCAGAGTTGTAAGGTAAACACCGTGCTATGAAAGGAGTCATGAAATTGTTTGAATTTGTCAGAGGTATATAAACTGGTGAGGTGGCAATACAGATTTTCAGGCTAGAGTACAATATAAAGATGTGGGAGGATGCTATTGATGTACCAAATGAAGCATCTCTAATTTTTATTAGAATACTAGCGAATGTACCCGGGTAATTGGAAGTTAAAGGAATAGTATCTTTGCCTTGGAATTGTATCATTATTCTTGTCTCAAATAGATTGCTGTGTCATCCTGAATTTTGTCTTTCCTAATTTTCTACATTACAAAATCATCGTTTTATCTAGTGAACATTTTTTCCCGGTCCCTTGAAAAACACTCGATAACTAACTTTGACTTGTGCGCAATTAATAGGTAGAAAATCTTACTTTTGATAATCTTTAAGATAATAAACTTAGTGATAATAAAACTTATAGATAAAAAAACTTGTTATCATCGTCGCAATGGGGGCGCTGCTTGCGAGTTAAATCTACAAATTTGCAAATAACTCTAAGGATATTCAAGATATTCAAGAAATTATTTTTTAGAAACCTTCCCAGTACTATACTAAATAACTTCCCAAAGTTTCATGGCGTTCCAATGAGTGGTTTGGTCAGGCATAAAGGACAGACACACACACATACATTCATTTATATATATATATAGATGCCTCAAAAAATAAAGCACAATTACCCCAGTTAAAAAAAAACTTAGATGTTTAGTCTTATAAAGTTTTACGACCTTTGCCTAATTCCATTGTTTGATTTGTGCAGGTTGTGGCCAGTCAGACCCACCAGATTCAGCAGGTCCATGTTGCTTCACTGCAAACACAAGCTCAAGTCCCTGTTCAATCCCATGTGCAAGCTCAGGCTGCACAGGCCCAAGCTGCACAAGCCCAAGCTGCACAGGCACAAGCTGCGCAAGTACAAGCAGCTCAAGCTGCACAGGTACAGGCAGCCCAAGCTGCACATGTACAGGCAGCGCAAGCTGCGCAAGTACAGGCAGCCCAAGCTGCACATGTACAAGCAGCCCAAGCTGCGCAAGTACAGGCAGCCCAAGCTGCGCAAGTACAAGCAGCTCAAGCTGCGCAAGTACAAGCAGCTCAAGCTGCACATGTACAAGCAGCCCAAGCTGCTCAAGTACAAGCAGCCCAAGCTGCGCAAGTACAGGCAGCTCAAGCTGCTCAAGTACAGGCAGCCCAAGCTGCGCATGTGCAAGCTGCCCAAGTCCAAGCTGCACATGCACAAGCAGCCCAAGCACAGGCAGCCCAAGTACAAGCAGCACAGGTTCAAGCTGCCCAAGTACAAGCTGCTCAAGTGCAAGCTGCCCAAGTACAAGCTGCTCAAGTGCAAGCTGCCCAAGTACAAGCTGCCCAAGTCCAAGCTGCTCAAGTGCAAGCAGCCCAAGCACAGGCAGCCCAAGTACAAGCAGCACAAGTACAAGCTGCACAAGTACAAGCGGCCCAGGTTGCGCAAGCACAGGCTGTCCAAGCAGCGCAGGCAGCCCAGCAGTCTCAGCAGCAGCAGCAGCAGCAGGGACAAGCTAGTCCCACACAACAGGACCAACAGCAGCAACAACAGCAACAGCAACAACAACAGAAGTTAGCTGGAGCCTGGCCAGGCGGGGAAATGCCCCTCGCTGTACAGCTCCCCAATGGCCAGCTCCTACAGGGCCAGATCATCAGCCAAGGTGTCTGGCCAGGCTTCGGCCTCCGCTCCCCCAACATCATCCAGGTCCAGAGCCTGCCCGCCCACTCCGCCATTGTGAATGCCTCCGCCCTGCAGGGCTTCCAGCTCGCTTCCGGCACCCAAGTCATCTCCACCTCCTCCCAGCCCCTCCAAGCCATCCAAGCCATCAACGGGGCACAGATCCTGGGTGAGTGACTCACAACCTCACTAAAAGGTTTCTAAGAGAACAATGTGGATTCTTTGTGGATACAGCTTAGTCCGGTATATTTATTATAAGAGCTTTAAAGAGTACATTAGTAACTATATACAGTAGATGCCTCCATTGTCCGCCCCGGGTAGATTCCTCCTCGTCCTTCTTCGCCCCGTCCTCCTTGTTGATCCACACGGTCCCACTCCTCGGGACACTTCCCCTAGCCAACTTGTCACGTCTGTCGTCCCCGCCGTTATTTCTGCGACTGTCTCCTGCCGCCCCCTCCTCTGGAATCTGTTAATAAACACTTCCTTGTGGATAGGGGGGGCTGCATACCTTCTTTACTGGCTTTGCCCACATCTTCTTTTCCTCTTCTTTGCTGCACCGCTTCAATATATTAAATGAGAGTTTCAAAAAAGATTATCTTTTCTACACAACTTGTGTAGAATCAATTGTGAGTCAATTTGCAGGAAAGCTAATATGGCTCTGTAGCTAGGTACTGTCCTCTACATAGAGATCCTGACATTTCTGTAAGCACAAAGTAGGGGGGGGGGGAGAAGGATTAGTTGAATTTTCTCTCTAAGAGAGAGTTGAACCTTGCTATATTAAACATCACTTGGAACCTAGATTCCAGGTTCTTATAAACAGGGTTATAACATTTATGATTTAAAACATCCAGGTCAAAGTCCAAGTTACACCTCTCTGTAGGTGACCTCGGGGAAATGTTGGATAAAACCAGCGCTCTAACGTAACTGGCATATAACCTATATGGAGTCATGCACAACAGAAGGAGCAGTTGGACATCCTAATGTGGTGAACTCCGAGACCTACCTTTCAGCAAGGGACCATATTAAATGGAAGAGGCCACTCCCCAACATATATTAAATTGTATCGGAAAGGACAAGAGATCCCTGTAAAGATAACCAAGAAGAGTTCTTGAGCTTCTTTATGAGCATGACCTCCAAGATCTTGTCTAATTTAGACTAAAAGGATAAGTAAAAAAAAAAATATATTTAAAACATGGAACTTCAGAATTATGATGTTATAAAAAAAGTCTTCCGTAAGAGGACAGACTTCTGCTAGAGGACAGTTTCCAATTCCAAGTTTTACTAATTAAGGACTCTCTGGTAAAGGGACACCGCTCCCTAAAGGAAACTTTTGCCCAGCAACTAGGTGTTGTCTCTATACAGAGTGTATAAAAGATGCTTCTTCTTCTTTCTTATCTCAAACCATCATGATTGGGTGAAGTAGAATGCGTCTGCCTTTGTCATTAAGACTGGGAGCACTACTCAGTGGCAGGCCGACTTAGCTCCAAAAGAAATAGCCGCCTCTGACATGAGGAACAGACGCCATGTGCAGCCACTCCTAACATGGAGTACAAACGCTGCTCATCCTGTATCCCTGGATTTAGGAGCCCTTACAGGGTACTATCAGCCAGGCCAGCTGAGCTCATGTTTTTTAGTGAGCTTGTTACTGCTCCCCCTCCTCCTTTTTCATACAGGCTTGGGACCGGCAAAGGCGGAGTTAAAAAAGATGCTATCCTAACAAGGTTCAGTTAGAAAGAACATAGGTCAGCCATCTGTGACCTTCATCTTGGGAAGATGGCTTGATCTCTTGATGAAACCTCTCACTGACAAGGTCACAGAATAATCCTCCGTGTAATGGAACAGCATTCCACCTCTGGTGTTGTCTCTTGTCTCACCCTGGTGAGCTGTTATAGGCTTAACAATAGGGGGTCGGTGGTTTTCGACCGCCATGACCCAGGATCGTATTCCGCATTGGGCACTTTTTCCTAATAAAAAAAAAATGCTCTCCAATGACCCCCCGATTCTTGCAAAAGTCAAACCCCACCAGCAAGTGCAAGTAACCAAACACGGCTCTGGTACATTTGTAAATGTAAAGTCGAACTGCTTTTCACACTTCCTACCAATATAGGGCGGGACAAAAAGAATGGGACAAGTTAAATGAAGTGTCATGGGCAAAACTTAAGGAAGTGGAAAGCTTTTGACATCGCCCATCTTCTATTTTTTTAATGAGGCAGAGGCAATTTAGTTCACAGGTGGTTATATCGTGTGTCTTCAATAAAGGTCACTGTGTTTCAAATATCTTTCAGAGTTATTGTCCGAATCCCGATATACATGCTAAAAGATATAACTTTCTTAAGTTTTGTCCATGAGTGTATCTTTCAGAGTTATTGTCTGAATCCCGATATACATGCTAAAAGGTATAACTTTCTTAAGTTTTGTCCATGAGTGTATCTTTCAGAGTTATTGTCCGAATCCCGATACACATGCTAAAAGGTACAACTTTCTTAAGTTTTGCCCATGAGTGTATATTTCAGAGTTATTGTCTGAATCCTGATATACATGCTAAAAGGTACAACTTTCTTATGTTGTATTCCCCCATGAGTGTATATCAATTCTCTTTAAAAATAAATATTCATAGTTGGATATATATATATATTTTTTGCTTATCCCTAGTACACGTGGTACAGGCCATGATAATCATGGTGGGTAGAAGGCGACTGCTTTTACTGTAAGTGCACCACATGTCTACACATGTGAAAAGCAGTTCGACTTTGCACTTACAAATGTGCCAGAGCCCCGTTTGGCTATTTGCACTCGCTGGTGGGGTTAGACTTTTGTAAGAATCGGGGGCCATTGGAGCATTTTTTTTTTTTTTTTTATCAGAAAAAAGTGCCCAATGCGGGAATTGAACCCGGGTCGTAGCGGTCGTAAACCAATGGTTTAGATCATCCTTCCACCGACCCCCATAGTTGGATGTAATGTTAGTGAGTAATTTAAAATGAAAGAGATTTCCTTATAGCATGGCTCTGTTGTTCTTGGAGTTAGTCTCTCTTATATCAGGGACTTTTGTCAAGTTGAGCCAAGTCATGGGAAGTCTTGCAACTCAAACAGAATCTCTGATGAGAGTCCATCTCCAGGAGAGACCAGTTTAACCATGTTTTTAGAGACTGTGGTCTCTAATGGGAGACTCTACTATAGAAACCTAAAGTAACAAGACCAATAAATTGTGGGTAAAGTTTTGGTAACAGTGTTGTTGTCATCTTCAGATCAAAGCCCTTGAATGGTCTTGTTCACTCTTCTTCTTCTTCTTTCTTTCTTATCTCAAAGCCATGATAATCATGGTGGGTAGTTAGCGACTGCAATTTACTGTAAGCGCACCACATGTCTACACATGTGAAAGGCAGTTCGACTTTGCACTTACTAATGTGCCAGAGCCCCGTTTGATTACTTGCACTCGCTGGTGGGGTTGGACTTTTGCAAGAATCGGGGACCATTGAAGCATTTTTTTTTTTTTTTAAACAGAAAAAGTGTCCAATGTGGGAATCGAACCCGGGTCGTAGTGGTCGAAAACCAAACGGTTTAACCAGCCTTCTACCGACCCCACCACCAATCACAAGGTAATAAGACCAAATCCAAATAAATTAATAGTGTGCGACGTTTCTGTAACATCATTGTTACCATCCTCAGACAAGTTGTGCCTTATCATTTTTGATAGACTTTGATAATCCAAATTGTGGTCTATCATTTTTTGATTGACTTCACCATTTATTACTATGTCAGATGATGGTAGCAACACTGTTACCGAAATGTCACACACTATTAATTTGTTTGGATTTTGGTCTTATTAATAATGAAAAATGTAGATATAAAGGGAAAAAAAATAGAGAGAGTTTAGTCTGCATACCCTAGTTAACGTCTTGAAAAAGTTTTTTTTAACTACACCCATACCTCACTTTGCGTCGGGGTTACGTTCCAAAAAAAACATGACGCAAATTTAAATGACACAAAGTGAAAATAAAATTTTGATGGCATGTCGCAATCAAAAACAAAGGTGTTGCCATATTTTAGGAAAAAAATTAAAAAAAAAAAAATTAAAGACTCGAATCCAAAACAACGCACCTTCGAAAATCTAACGACGCACAGTGAAAATCAGTAAAAATTAATCAGTGACGCAACTTAGAAAAAATGCAAAACGACGCAAAGCGAGGTATTGGTGTATATTATTTTTCTATCACCCCTCCC